>CM071922.1:36010856-36295886 GCA_036785865.1 Coffea canephora | reverse complement strand
AGAGAGAGATACCCTTTGGCAATTAGTAATATAATTTGTCGAAGGACATACGACTAGTATCAGTCTCACTGTCAGGAGGCATCAAAATCAAAGAGATAATCATTTTCAAACACTCAAAGCCACTTCTAAGCAATCATATAACCATTAATTAAAGGAGGTAGTAGGGTTTTCAAGCAACACTTACCAAGAAATCAAGAGAGAGAGGGAGTTGTGGACACCTTTGCTCTTCAAAAACAAACTTCACTACAACCCTACTAGCACTAAGAAGGTAAGGTTTATGGAGTGAATATAACTAAACACTTGATTTGGTGGTTTTGGAAACCAATGGAAGCTTGAAGTTGATGAAAGTTTCTTCTTCTTCTTGCTAGAAGGGGCCGGCCAACACAAGGTAAGGAAAATGGTGTCTTTTTGTGAATTTTTTGGAATATTTACTTAAGGTGGTCAAATAGTCAAAAAAAATTGTCAAAAGGTGAATAGTGTTTCTTAAGTCCCAACCAACATATGTGGACACTTGTACAGCTCATTATGCATTCTTATCTTTCTTTTTCCCTCTTCACATCAATCACTTTCAACGACCATTCTACTTATCTCTTAACACTCGATAAATTTTCACCAGTATCCGAAACTTAACCTATTGGCCGAATTTTTCCGAACTTTTCGCACTAAGTGGGTCCCACGTCACTATTACCTCTTAATTTTCTAAAAATTTCTCAATTTGCTAAGGAAAATCAATCTTAAACTATAATTGCTCATAAAAATCCGACTAAGAAAATAATTTCTAAAGCCAGAAATGCAGAAACATGCAACTTAAGGGGAAACTACAACCTAAGAAAATAATTAGGGTTTTAACGGGTTCTCACACTCTCACCCCCTTAAAAGAATTTCGTCCTCCGAATTCCTTATCAGCGGAATCCATCAAATCTAAGGTACCAACAGAATCGTACTTCTGCGTCCTCAGACGAGTTCCAGGGAGCTGATGCTGCTCTAGAGAATTATACTCGAGCTGGTGCCTTTCCGATCCCGTCCCTTTCTCCTTTCGTCTGTCAGGGTTGCTCTTGCGGTTGCCTGTAGAATTGGGCTTGGTTGGTGGCAGAGTCCCTCTCCGCTCGCAGCAGGCGAGCTGGACAGTTAAGCAATCCGATGTTCAGCGCTTCACAGCGGCAAGCATTTTCCTTCTTTCTTCCAGCAATTTGTTAAAAAGTATGACTTGGCCCTCCCGCAATATCCACAGGGACCCCAGAGCAAGCAGAGACCGGTTCTCCACCTGAGGAACATCACAGCGACACCCCTGTTGTCGTACTCCACTCGTTTCCCTTTCCAATCTTAGGGGGTGTATTTGTACCTCTTTTCAGAAGCTACTCCCAGGAAAAGCCCTTTTCTGGTTTGGAAGTTTCTAACTTGTAACGCCTCGCATTTCAAACCCGTTGAGCTTTCTCCACAGCGGTCACTTAAAGTTTGTTACTAAGTTGAGCACAGCCCCAAATCCTTTGAATCTCAACATTTACCCCTGAATAAAACGCCTTATCCGATCTTTGTTTTCGGTTTATGATCAGTTCAGGCGGCAAACTAGACATCCGAGTGCCATTTGAAATCTCATACTCGGCTACGGTTTTGTGTCCCCTGGCGGAAGTTTCCGATAAATTCAATCTTCTTTCTTTTCCTTGAGATGAGAGGAAGGGAAAAAACTTGCATTAAAATTCTCTCATAAAGTTCGCCCACGTCCTCGGTTTGTTCTCTTTCCAATTTTCATTCGAATGACCTTCCACAAAGGAACGGTGTTGAGGCTCCCTCTAGTTGAACGAAGACAGCAAATGTCACTGTCTTTCTCGTATGTGGTAAAGGCAAGCACGAAAATATCGATCATCTTCTCCCAGCCACTTCTCAGCTACGTCAGTGACTCAAGGGCCTCCAAGAAATTTGGGTGGGGAGACACTTGTGAAATCTCTCAAGGGCTCTATCCTCGCCTTCCCATGTGATTACCAGATTCCAAGGGTTAGGGTTAGGTTTTGACCTTGTTGGTGCAACCCTTGGGCCTTAGGAAAGTAGTCATTTGCTGCATGGCAAGCAGCTATTTGGACATTGGGATCAACCCTAAAAGTTCAGGGTTTGGTCCAGATGAGGTTTCCCCCACAGTAACCCTTTCAGGTGTAGGTTTGCCTAATCCAACGCCCACGGGCCCCGTCACTCCGTGTACTTCCATGGTTTTACTTGGTCTGGCAATAATACTAACAAAAATAAGCACGATGCATGTAAAGTAAACACTCAAAACTTTTTAATGATAACACACATTTTACATTCAAAAAGATTCAAAGCATATATATACAAGCCAGTCAAAATTAGCCACACACAATACATACAGCTACGTTAATGTCAATACAAACATAGACGGGATCACACCGAGGAAAGGCCTTTCTAAGTTCACCCAAAATCCTTTCTAACCTGGCCTCAACATCTTTTCGTATCGGCGGGCGCAAGAATCCCATCTAAGATAATTCACAACTCGAGCCGGCCGGTCCCAAGAGTAAACCATAACCTTTTATTAAGGAATTCCTACCCAGAACAAATAAGCATACCTAGCTTCCTCGAAGTCCCATGATAAAGAATTACGTACACTTATTCACATGCCCCGGTTCATAAAACTACGCTCAAACGCAGCACTTAAGCATATTTCATAAATTAAGGAACCGCAACACCAACTTGGCCCAGTCTCACTCGCGCAAAGACCGACGCGAAGTGGCTTCTGATACGCACTTGTGACAGCCCCACTTTCCCCCTACGGCGAACCAAGGGTGAGCCGGACTGCCTGCCCAGCTCTCAGCAGGAACAACGATGCAGACCAGAACTATCTAATAGCCGATCCGGAAACTTACAAACGATGCGCTAAAAACCAAGTCAAAAATGGTAATAACCGCAAAATAGAAAAAATGAAATCCGGAGTCGGCCATGAATAGTAAACCGACCCGTCCAAGAACCCAACCGAAATAGCTAACAAAACATTCACATCTGAACTTTAAGCGTTTACAAAATCAAAATGACATACAAAAGTTTTTAAAAGTTAATATATACACATGGTTTTTGCCAAATCAAAAGAGAAAACGCCCCCAAAAGTACACTTAGGGTTTTAATACAGATGAGCTATACAAAAGAATATGTTCGACTAGCTCAATATTGGCATCCCATTTGTCCTCCAAGACCAAAAGGGGTTTATTTTCCTGTACGGAAAACAAAAGGAACAGAAAAGGGGTGAGCTTGCGCTCATGAGGTTACCAAACATTATAGCAAGAAAAATCATGGCATTTCACATTTTACAAAAATCAGATACACATGCTAGATGTAAAGCAAAGGAACGCAGGATTCAAATCAGAAGGAGTACGGGTGGCTCTCAGGAGCAAAAATTTCCAAGCGCGTCCCTTGATCAAAATCGTTGACTCCTCCGTCAAGTATATAGACCAATGCGATTCCGTAGACCCTCTTTACAACGAATTCCGTCCACGAAACACCCCTTTACGCCGGGCCCGCTCACCGTAACCGAACAGATGTAAATAAACTCGAGTAACGCCGGAATCAAGGGTCTCAAATACCCAAAATCCCCGAACAGACTACCCGTGGCTTCGTTATCTAATCGTCCAGGCCCTTGCCGGCCCACGACTCGAATAACTTAGCCACAAGGATTGAGCTCATAGGTCATAGCACAATCCGACAGATGCAGACACAGATAACAGGATTCAGATACAGAATAAGAATAGCAAGATCAGATAGCAGATTCCAGATAGGCATCAAAAATGGCATATGGACAGACAGAGAACGAGTGTGGATTAAAGTACACCCTCGTCTCCAAAATTAAACAGATTGCAGGAGCAAAAATCAAGTTAAACAGCAATGGAGGGGAGTGGTACACTCACCGACTCAACTTCAAAAAGTTTTCAACTTCAGATTGGCCTTAATCGCCAAGAAACCGCTAAAAATAATCAAAAATAAACCAATTGAAGTGTTTTACTTACCAGAATCGAGTAAACAGAATGCACATGTGAGGCTCGACTACTAGTCGTAAATGCCTCGCAATACATTAAAAAAAACTAATGCAAGGGTGCAAAACCATGATTTTCTTGGAAACGAAAAAAAGGTAGCATGAAGACCTAGGCGCAAACACCCAAAAAGCTTCATTCTACCAAAAGGCAAAACCCACTTAAAGGAACCAGAACGGCCTAGAAAATCGGCAAGCCACTTCCAAATTTCTTACTTTGTGCCAGCATTAACGGCTTCATTTAATCCTCAAATCAGTCCCAACATCTCAACAAACAAAATTCATCATCATTTCCCCAAAAGCCGTTCACTAATGGGGGGGGGGTGGGGGGGGGGGGGGGGGGGGGGGGGGGGGGGGGGGGGGGGGGGGGGGGGGCTCAAAGTGGTACAAGTACAAAAGTTAACTAGGAAACAACCGAAATGAAAGCAAGCCCTAAAACAGACTCGATAACGAGTCATAAACCAATGCCAAGCACAACCCCAATAAGGTTTCATATGCATATATAAGCATCATAGGTAACCAGAAATTAAGAAATGGCTTTAACTTAGGCCTTAACAAAAAAAACGTATTTGACCTCATAATGCGGTAATGACTTTCATATACGGTTATCGGATGGGGTGCAAGACCCACCGTTTCGAAGCTATGAAACAGGGTTACAACAATGTAGAAGGTCATTCAATCCAGTTCCTGCCCCAACTAGGTCAAAAATGCCAAACACTAAACCAGAATCACCAAAACAGGTTTGCAAAACACAGAAAACTGTAATCGGTATATCTCATCCATACAAGTCCAAATGCCGAAATTCCAAAGGCATAAGTTAGCTAAGACATCCAGCTTATTTCATCAGAAACAACCAACTTAAAATCCAAACCAATTCCAGTCAAAAGGGCCAATTACTATCGCAGTTTTCGCATTCTGATCAAAACAGAACAGCTACAGTAAAAACGGCATAACTCACTCTACACTCATCCAAATGACCTGAAATTTTCAGGCACCTCAAACACATCAATACCTACAACTTTCATGTTTTGAGCAAAGTCTAATTCGGCCTCTAACCCAGTGATCTAAAACCGGACAGAATTGGGATTTTATGAACCCTAACTTTCCATTTTTCACACCAAATCCAAAATTGATTGCATTTAACCACAATTCACACTCACTAGAGTCATTTCCAACCATTACAATTCATCATACAAGCCCCCAACATCAAGATCATATTAAACCAGAAAAATTCCCAATAAAATAAAAACTTCACCAAAACAAGCCAAATCAAGAGATAAATCACATTTTCAAACACTCAAGCCACTTCTAAGCATCATATAACCATTATTAGAGGTAGCAGGGTGTTCAAGCAACACTTACCAAGAAATCAAGAGAGAGAGGGATTATGGACACCTTTGCTCTTCAAACAAACTTCACTACAACCCTTACTAGCACTAGAAGGTAAGGTTTTATGGAGTGAAATCTAACTAAACACTTGATTTGGTGGATTTTGGACCAATTGGAAGCTTGAAGTTGATGAAGTTTCTTCTTTCTTCTTGCTAGAAGGGCCGGCAACACAAGGTAAGAAAATGGTGTCTTTTTTGTGAATTTTTTGGAATATTTACTTAAGTGGTCAAAAGTCAAAAAAATTGTCAAAAGGTAATAGTGTTTCTTAAGTCACAACCAACCATATTGTGACACTTGTCACACTCATTAATGCATTCTTATCTTTCTTTTTCCCTCTCACATCAATCACTTCACACATTCTACTTATCTCTTAACACCCGATAAATTTCACACAGTATCCGAAACTTAACCTTATTGGCCGAATTTTTTCCGAACTTTTCGCACTAGTGGGTCCCACGTCCACTATTTACTCTTAATTTTCTAAAATTTCCCAATGCTAGGAAAATCATCTTAAAACTATAATTGCTCATAAAATCCACTAAGAAAATATTTCTAAGCCAGAAAATGCAGAAAAACATGCAATTAAGGGGAAATAAACCCTAGGAAAATAATTAGGGTTTTACGGGTTCTCTCACACTCTCCCCCCCTTAAAAGAATTTCGTTCCGAAATTCCTTATCAGCGGAATCCATCAAATCTAAGGTACCCAACAGATCGTACCTTCTGCGTCCTCAGACGAGTCAGGGACCTGATGCTGCTCTAGAGAATATACTCGAGCTGGTGCGCCTTCGATCCCGTCCCTTCTCCTTTCGTCTGTTCAGGGTTGCTTCTTGGCGGGTTGCTGAGAAATTGGGCTTGGTTGGTGGCAGAGTCCCTCTCCGCTCGCGCAGGCGAGTTGGACAGTTAGCAATCCGATGTTCAGCGCTTTCCACAGCGCAAGCATTTTCCTTCTTTCTTCCAGCAATTTGTTTCCGTATGACTTGGCCCTCCGCAATATCCACAGGGACCACGAGCAGCAGAGACCGTTCCTCCCTGAGGAACATCACGCGACACCCCTGGTTGTCGTACTCCTCCGTTTCCCTTTCCAATCTTTAGGGGGTGTATTTGTACCTTCTTGTTCAGAGCTACTCCCAGGAAAGCCCCTTTTCTTGGTTTTGGAAGTTTTTAACTTGTAGCCTCGCATCTTCAACCCGTTGAGCTTTCTCCACAGCGTCACTAAAGGTACTAAGTTGAGCTACAGCCAAATCCTTTTGAATCTCAACATTTAGCCCCTGAATAAAAACCTTATCCGTCTTTGTTCGGTTATGATCAGTTCAGGCGCAAACTTAGACAACCGAGTGAATTGACTCTCATACTCGGCTACGGTTTGTGTCCCTGGCGAAACCGAATAAATTCATCTTCCTTCTTTTCTTGGATGAGAGGAGGGAAAAACTTTGGCATTAAATTCTCTCATAAAGTTCGCCCACGTCCTCGGGGTTTTGTTCTCTTTCCCATTTCATTCGATGACATTCCACCAGGAACGGCGACTCCCTCTAGTTGAAAGACAGCAAATGTCACCTGTCTCTCCTCAGTATAGTGTAAGGCAGCGAAAATATGGATCATCTTCTCCAGCCACTTCTCAGCTACGTCAGGATCAGGGCCTCCAAGAAATTTGGGTGGGGAGAAATTCTGAAATCTCTCAAGGGCGCTATCCTCGCCCTCCATGTGATTACCAGGATTCCCAGGGTTAGGGTTAGGGTTTTGACCTTGTTGGTGCACCACTTGGGCTAGCAAAGTAGTCATTTGCTGCATGGCAGCAGCTATTTGGACATTGGGATCAACCCTAAGTTCAGGGTTTGGTCCAGATGAGGTTTCCCCAGTACCCCTTTCAGGTGTAGGTTGCTATTTCCACGCCCACGGCCCCGTCCACTCCGTGTACCTTCCATGAGTTTTACTTGGTCTAGGCAATAATACTAAACCAAAATAAGCACGATGCATGTAAGTAACACTCAAAACTTTTATGATAACACACATTTATACATTCCAAACAAGATCAAAGCATATATATACAAGCCAGTCAAAATTAGGCCGCACACATACATACAGCTAGTTAAGTCAAGTACAAACATAGACGATCCACCGAGGAAAGGCCTTTCTAGTTCACCAAATCCTTTCTAACCTAGGCCCTCACATCTTTCGTATCCGGGCGCAAGAATCCCATCTAAGATAATTCACAACTCGAGCCGGCCGGTCCCAAGAGTAAACTATCTTTATTAAGGATTCCTACCCGACATACATACATAGCTTCCTCGAGTCCCATGATAATGATTCGTACACTTATCATATGCCCGGTTCATAACTTACGCTCAAACGAGCACTTAGGCATATTCATGAAATTAGGACCACAACACCACTTGGCCCAGTCTCACTCCGCGCAGAGACCACGCGAAGTGGCTCTGATACCACTTGTGACAGCCCCACTTTCCCCTAAGGCGAACCAAAGGAGTGAGCGGACTGCCTGCCCAACTCTCGCCAGGACTAACGATGCAGACCAGAACTATCTATAGCGATCCGGAACTTACAAACGAGCGTAAACAAGTCAAAATGGTAAAATAACCCAAAATAAAAAATTGAAATCCGGAGTCGGCCATGAATAGTAACCGACCCGTCAGAACCCAACCGAAATAGCTAACAAACATTCACATCTGAACTTTAGCGTTTACAAATCAAAATGACATACAAAAGTTTTCAAAATTTAATATATACACATGGTTTGCCAAATCAAAAGAGAAAACGCCCCCAAAAGTACACTTAGGGTTTTAATACATGAGCTATACAAAAGATATGTTCGACTAGCTCAATTTGGCAGCCATTTGTCAAATCCAGACCAAAAGGGGTTTATTTTCCTGTAAGGAAAACAAAAGGAACAGAAAGGGGTGAGCTTGCGCTCAATGAGGTACCAAACATGTAGCAGAAAAATCATGGCATTTCACATTTTACAAAATCAGATACACATGCTAGATGTAAAGCAAAGGAACCAAGGATTCAAATCAGAAGGATATGGGTGGCTCTCAGGAGCCAAATTTCCATCGCCGTACTTGATCCAAATCGGTTGACTCCCCGTCAACGTATATAGAACCAATGCGTCCGTAGACCCCTCTTTACACCGAATTCCGTCCACCAAACACCCCTTCACCGGGCCCGCTCACCGTAACCGAACAGAAATGGTAATACTCGAGTATACCCGGAACCTCAATACCCAAAATCCCCGAACAGACTACCGTGGTTCGTTATTTAATCGTCCAGGCCCTTGCCGGCCCAACTCGAATAACTTAGCCACAGGATTGAGCTCATAGGTCATAGAAATCCGAACAGATGCAGACACAGATAACAGATTCAGATACAGATACAGAATAGCAGATTCAGATAGCAGATTCAGATAGGCACTCAAAATTGGCATATGGACAGACAAGAGAATGAGTGTGATAAAGTACACCCTCGTCTCCAACAATTAAACAGATTGCAGAGCAAAAATCAAGTTAAACAGCAATGGAGGGGAGTGGTACACTCACCGGCTCAACTTCAAAGTTTTCACTTCAGATTGGCCTTAATCGCCAAGAAACCCTAAAATAATCAAAAAAAACCAATTGAAGGTTTTACTTCCAGAATCGAGTAAACAGAATGCACATGTGAGACTCGACTACTAGTCGTATGCCTCGCCAAATAATTACTAATGCAAGGGTGCAAAACATGATTTTCTTGGAAACGAAAAGGTAGCATGAAGACCTAGGCACAAACAACCCAAAAGCCTTTCATTCTACCAAAAGGCAAACCCAACTTAAAGGAACCAAACGGCCTAGAAAATCGGGCAGCACTTCCCCTAAATTTCTTACTTTTCCAGCCATTAAGGCTTCATTCTATCCTCAAATCAGTCCCAACATCTCACACAAAATTCATCTCATTTCCCAAAAGCCGTTCACTAGGCTCAAAGTGGTACAAGTACAAAAGCTAACTAGGAAACAACCGAAATGAAAGCAAGCCCTAAAACAGACTCGATAACGAGTCATAAACCAATGCCAACCACAACCCCAATAAGGTTTCATATGCATATATAAGCATCATAGGTAACCAGAAATTAAGAAATGGCTTTAACTTAGGCCTTAACAAAAAAACGTATTTGACCTCATAATTCGGTAATGACACCACTTTCACTACGGTTATCGGATGGGGTGCAAGACCCACCGTTTTGAAGCTACGAAATAGGGCTACAACAATGTAGAAGGTCACTCAATCCAGTTCCTGGCCCAACTAGGTCAAAAATGCCAAACACTAAACCAGAATCACCAAAACAGGTTTGCAAAACACAGAAAACTGTAATCGGTATATCTCAGTCCATACAAGTCCAAATGCCGAAATTCTAAAAGCATAAGTTAGCTAAGACATCCAGATATATTTCATCAGAAGACACCAACTTCAAAATCCAAACTAATTCCAGTCAAAAGGGCCAATTACTATCGCAGTTTTCGTATTCTGATCAAAACAGAATAGCTACAGTAAAAAAGGGCATAACTCACTCTACGCTCATCCAAATGACCTGAAATTTGACAGGCACCTCAAACACATCAATACCTACAACTGTCATGTTTTGAGCAAAGTCTAATTCGGCCTCTAACCCAGTGATCTAAAACCAGACAGAATTGGAATTTTATGAACCCTAACTTTCCATTTTTCACACCAAATCCAAAATTGATTGCATTTAACCACAATTCACACTCACTAGAGTCATTCCAACCATTACAATTCATCATACAAGCCCCCAACATCAAGATCATATTAAACCAGAAAAATTCCCAATAAAATAAAAACTTCACCAAAACAAGCCAAATCAAGAGATAAATCACATTTTCAAACACTCAAGCCACTTCTAAGCATCATATAACCATTATTAGAGGTAGTAGGGTGTTCAAGCAACACTTACCAAGAAATCAAGAGAGAGAGGGATTGTGGACACCTTTGCTCTTCAAACAAACTTCACTACAACCCTTACTAGCACTAGAAGGTAAGGTTTTATGGAGTGAAATCTAACTAAACACTTGATTTGGTGGATTTTGGACCAATTGGAAGCTTGAAGTTGATGAAGTTTCTTCTTTCTTCTTGCTAGAAGGGCCGGCCAACACAAGGTAAGAAAATGATGTTTTTTTGTGAATTTTTTGGAATATTTACTTAAGTGGTCAAAAGTCAAAAAAATTGTCAAAAGGTGAATAGTGTTTCTTAAGTCACAACCAACCATATTGTGACACTTGTCACACTCATTAATGCATTCTTATCTTTCTTTTTCCCTCTCACATCAATCACTTCACACATTCTACTTATCTCTTAACACCCGATAAATTTCACACAGTATCCGAAACTTAACCTTATTGGCCGAATTTTTCCGAACTTTGCGCACTAGTGGATCCCACGTCCACTATTTACTCTTAATTTTCTAAAATTTCTCCAATGCTAGGAAAATCATTTTAAAACTATAATTGCTCATAAAATCCACTAAGAAAATATTTCTAAGCCAGAAAATGCAGAAAACATGCAATTAAGGGGAAATAAACCCTAGGAAAATAATTAGGGTTTTACGGGTTCTCACAGAACTGAACCTCTCTGGTGAGGCATTGCCTGTTGTGTTTACAAACACCACTAGGGATGAAATTTTTAACTGAGACCCTTTGGTGAAGTATAGCCGTTGTGCTAGCTTGTTGTGTTATCCAGCACCGCCAGGGGTAATATTTTCAACTTGAGAAATTTTTGACTTGAACCTGAGCCATGTTCTGAAATTTTTCAAATATCTGAGACTTTATTTTCCAACTCAGAGCTAGTTGGTTAAATCGAGGCCTTTTGCATGTTGTATTTGGTTACTTGCTTAGCTACCTGTTGGCTTGTTGCTAAGTGATAAATAGAATTGGAGTATTTTTAGTACTTGATTGTGATGAGTGATTCTTATTATGTGATTGACCTTTGAGATATTTGATCTGATTAGTGCAAGTTGGAATTTCAAGGTCGAAATTCTTTTAAGGGGGAGAAAATGTGAGGACTCGCAAATTCCTTATATATTCCTCAAAAAAATTCCCTTTTATTTGAAAATTATTTGGTAATTATTATTTCATGTTATCCATGGTTCAATCACCCTAGAAAAGTGCCAATGACCATAGGAAATTAGGGTTTTCTTATTCGTTTTCAATTCAAGGTGAAATTGGATTTTTCGTGTAACCGCAGTATAATTATCCGGTACCGAGTAAGAATCGAATTTGGTGCTTAAGAGTGACTTTTAAGTGAGAAATAATATGTGAATAGAACCAATGATAAAAAGTTAATGAATTGGAAGTAAAAACTCTAGTACGTACGATTTAAGAGAAAACGCGTCACACCGACGTGTACCGTGCACTACCGATTGAACCACCACTGGACCACCACTTTCTTGCCATACAAGTTTATTACTAATGGAGCAAAATATCTCCTCTCTCATGATGACATCTTGGCCGAAATTAAAGGGCTAAAATGCAAGGAAGGAAAGAGAAAAATTTTGTGGTGGAAATCAAGCCAAGTGTTGCTAAACTTGTGGACACAATTTGTTCTAATCTTCTTGTCTTCTTATAAGACCAATTAAGCTTCATTCTTCCCCAATTTTCTGCTGCATAGCTGAGCTAGGAGAGAGAGGAAAGGGAGAGCAAGAGAAAACAAAAATTTCTTCTTGATTTGCACCATCCAAGTGCAAGAAACAAATTCTAAACCGATTAAAGTGTGAATTGTGATCTTGGGAAGCTAGGGAAGCTAAAATTTTCAAGAGGAAGTGAAGTGGTACTCTTGCAAGCTTTGTTTTTTGAGGTATGTGCTGCCTATACTTGCTATATGGATGATCTATGTTGTATCTAAGCTTAGATAAGTGGTTGTAGTGATGATGGGAGCAAGAAATGAAGAAAGGTTCCATTAACAATCAAACAATTCCAGATTTCTGGAAATTTCTTTCCCCTTTCTGTCCGGTTTTGTTGCCTCATGTTAGAGGCCGAATTGGCCTTAGATCAAAACATAAAAGTTGTAGAGAATGGTATTTTATAGTCTTTCACAAAATTTCAGCTCAATCGGAGCAACGTAGCTTGTGAAAAGATGAAAATACCCTCGCTGATCTAGGTTACTTTCCAGAATTCCACGTGGACAGTTTAGTCTCTTTGGTTGTGATTGTTCACTATAATCCGTTCAGATTTAGCCAATTGTCAAAACATGAAAGTTTTAGTATCCTGTATTATCTTTTCAACGCCTCCAAGAACGTCTGAAACGGACCTCGGTAGACTGGGATATGGTCATTTGAATGCAGTGCGGTTAATTAACCGACTAGTTGGATTTTGGATCTGTAAAGTGGGAATTTGACTAGATTACAATGTAAATCTGACTAAGTCATCTTCATGAGAATTGTATAAATTTGTCTTAGTTTCGAAACAGCATAAGTTTCATCCCAATCCGATAAGTGTAACTCCGGTTGTGACCGTTATGCATGAACCCGTCAAAACTGTCTTTTGTCAAATTGCATTTCCGCACTTGTTATTACTTTAATTTTTGTTCTTATATTGTCTTGAGCCTATGAAATGGCTATTATGATGAGTTTGTGCGGTACATGACTTTGGGATTGGCTGAGAAAAATCATGAAGCCATAAATGGCTGGAAAATTAGGTAAACACAAAGGGCATGCTGCCCAAATTTTCGCCCGAAAGCTAAGTTCTATTTGAACTTGTATAATACTATGACCGCTTTTTCCATCTTAAAAACATGATCCCTCTTCAAATGGAAACTCCAATTGTTTACTTACTCTTACCAAATAAAGAGGAGTAGTTTAGGATTTTCTTGAGTATTTTGTCCTCTCTTTTTCATGAATTTCATTAAGAGAATTAGTCTATAATATCTACTTGAATATGAGATAAGTTTCAACCATATAAACGATTCCGAAAACGGTATTTCTTAGTCTATCTAGTTGGATTTTGACTTGTCTTTAGTTCAAGTGTTTCCATTAGAAAATTTTATAACCCTTTTGAGTTTGGTTTTATGTGTGGTCTATGAAATCCTAGTTATTTTTTCCACGGGTCCAAATGTCCTCGTTTCACTTTAAAGTCTTTTATACGTTCTACTCATCATTTGTCGAGCTTCTTTGATTGCACCTAATTGTTTGTGATAAACGAGTAGTAATATTCTTTTCATTTAATCTTAGGTTTTCTCGGTGACTAAAGATAATATCCGGAAGGATATTTTGCACGTTATTGTGCGTAAATAGGTGAGTGTTCTATATACCCGTTGTTTTCTGTGACTATGTGGATTGCTGGGACTATGTGATTATTTGTGAAAATATGATTAAATGTTAATTGTTTTCTATGATCTCTAAAATGAACTTTTGCAAGGTGAGTGTTCCTTATAGGAATACGTAATTGAATAAACCTAAGACATGCTCGTTTCATGATTATTATGTGTTAAGTACATGGATTAAGTATTTACCATACTCATGCCTATATAAATAATGTATACTTGCATTGAATATCGATATGAATTGGTTAAATGATTAACCATAGCAAATGACTATACGAACTCGATACATGCTATATGAAGTTGTCCATCATTGTTAGGCGAGTGTGTACTTTACCTCACTCGACCTATTCAATTGATGAATTTTACCTTTTGTCGAATTACTTGGTTACTTGTGCATGTTGTAAGCTCTAAGCTGAACTTCGGCCCCGCCTCGGTTACTGACCTACTCGAGCCAGGACTGGGCTCGGTCGGGTAGGTTGGAACCCTGGACAACCATCGGTATACTCGAGTATTACCACTGGAGGGATAAGGTGATGGCCAGTCAACCGTGGGGATCCGGAAGTTATAAGGTGCAGAGGACCGACAAAGTTCCACCGGAACACCGTATCCTTCAGTAAATGGTTACCGTGTATCATGATAATTGTTTCATGCTAAAATGCCAACATGAAATCATGTGCTATACCTGTAATAAGTCCCAACCACTCATGAACTATGCATAAGGTTTTCTGGATTAATTGTTATTACATGACTACTGTTCCTTGTTTAATTACTTGTTTATATATATATAGAACCTCACTGGGCTTTTTAGCTCATACCACATCAATTGTTTTCCTTAGCAGGGGAAGGCGAGCAAGGACGAGAGTTCTGTATAGTATAGTTGATCTAGTTCTTTAGCCTTGTAATGGTTCTCGCCCTAGTGCTTGGCACGGGCTGGTTGTATGAGAAATGAGAACCCTTGTATATTCGATGTTTGTACTTGAATGGTAAAAAGTTTGAAGACTTCTGGTGTGTAGAAGTTTCTTATCTTTTACTTGAGCATCTATTGTCTATGGATGTATATACATGATACGAGTGAGTGAGTCCTGGCGAGAGTTGGGCAGGCGGCCCGCCGAACTCTTTGGTACGCCCTTGGGTGAGGTGGGGCCGTCACACTAGCGGACTTGAGGAAACTTTTATCTTGCTTTAAATCCTAAGCTAGATGTCTTGAGGAGGCCTTTAGGTAGTTGACTTAAGGCTATATTGCTTGATTGTGGTTGTTTATGTGATTTATAGCTTGATTATGGTTGGATAGTGGATAGGAAGTGGAAGAAACCGTGAGGAAGAGAGCTAGCCAAAATTCTGTTTTTATGTCCTGCTTTAAATTCGAAATTTTGATGATTATATAGCTGCTAAATAGATTGATACATGTTGTATTATGTGTGTAGAATGTGCCTTTCAAATGGTTACATAAAACTTGAGTTTTGGAAAAGTTCAAAATCTGGAAATTCGCTAGCAGGGTAGCCAACCAATGGTTCTTTGTCTAAACATAACTCTTTGTACAAAAGTCAAAATTGAGTACTGTTTATGGCATTCAAAACTAGACATTCAGAGCTTTCAAATGGTATAAGAATCCCTTGCTAGTTCGTTTTAAGTAAACCGTAACGGATCAGCAAAATGGACTGTGTTTTGCCTGTCTGTCCGAGAGAAACTAGGAAGCTACATCTTGTGGCTCGATTTTGTTCCACTTGTGAAAAGATTTTTAAAATGATGTCTTCTGATGAATTGTAGAATTTTGAATCTAGTTTCTAGCACCTTAAACTATTCTCAATTTGGACTTGTGTAGAGTCATATTTGGTCTGATTTCAAAACTGCGTCAAAGCTGGAAACTGGAAAATTTTCTCTTCCCTGCTGACCGAATAGTCAATTCTGTTTTGGGGTGTTTTATTTCAAACATTTTAGTGTCATTTATCCATCAATTGCTTATTAAATGTTTTGGAACCTTGGTTTAAAAAATGGAGTGAATTGGGGCTGATTTCATTGGACAAAACTTTTGAAAAAGAAAGAAAGATAGGGTTGGCAGATTAGCTTTGAAGAATTTCACAAACTTTGGTCATTTTGTTAACTGCTTTCTTGTGTGAGTTTTTGCCTAAATTTTGATAGAAAGGTAGTCTGCATATGGAAGTTTAAGTACACCAAATTTGACGTAATTTCAATATAATTTTGAGGTCCAAATAATGCTCCAAAGATTGCTCTTCAAATCTGGAAATTCACTGATCAGGTTGTAAAAATCAGCCGACTTCAAACTGTTATATCTTGTTGCTCAAAACTTCAAATTTAGTTCTACTTATTGTGTTTGAAAATTTATTTGGAAGTCTTATTGTGTTATAAATTTCAGAGGCTGATTCACTTCCTGTGAATTTTGCAGAATTTCCAAACATTGCTGAAAAACCAAGACTGGTTTTGTTCTGTCTTCATGAAACTATAATTTTGAGCTGAAATTCGAATGCTTTCTGGTTGGAATCTTGGAAAAATGTCTTCTGAGAAGTTTTAGTACTTTTAATATAGTTTGCAACGGTGTAAATATTTCCATTTTTGGACTTATGGAACTCGAGATACGATTTTTCCAAGTAGTGTCACACTAACGTCGAAATTTTCTGTTTTCAAACAAATATTCCTTTTAAGAACTTTTCATCCTCCTTTGCAATCGTTGGACTGTTTTAGGTGTAATTTCATGGTGGAATACACGGCTCCTTTAGAATTTTAAACTTTTATTTCAAATCTTGGTTTCTGAAGGTTCAACCTCTCTTAATGCATTTTCTTGGTTGTTCCACTTTCTTGGTTAATGACATCTTATTTTATACTTGAGAAATGAACTTCAAACTCTAGTTTTTGCCTCGATTGCTGTGAGTTCAAACTCCAAAAAGGGAGCGTTTTGACTAGAGTAGTTCTTGGTGAATTGCACTGGTTTTATGCTTGAATCTTAGAACCTTGGCTTTGATATTTTTCTATGAAATGAGTGGAGTTTTGGATGAGTTTTATCTCCATTAGTTTGGAAAATGTGAACGTCCTTTATACTCTAACTTTTGGGTAATGAGATCAGAAGTTTTGGGAGATGAAATCTACCTACCTTTTTCTCGATTTTTGTGCCAAAAGTGAAATTAGTACTTTCTTTTGAAATTGAGATTTACTTACCACGACTCGAATCAAAAATGACTTTTGAGTTCCCTTTGAGCATTATTCCAACGTTTTAATGAGAAAAACTCCTTTAATTTGACTCAAACTTGTGACCTTAAATTCTTATTTTGAATCTCGATTTTCGATGAGCAAAACTCTTCTAAGGCATTGTCTTAAGTTTTAAACAAGTGCATTTTCTTCCTTGAATATTAAGTGGTATAGAATTTACGTGAGTGATGTATGGTCACTATTTCTTCAGGTGCTCAAGCGAGTCTTGAAGAGAATCTCGGACTCGTTCAATTACTTTTGAATTGTGAGTGTCAAGTGCATGATTTGTTGCATAATACTTGAAATACTTCTTGCTGAATATGTGAATTGGACTTGTCGAGTCGAGTGTGTACTTTATCACACTTATTCTCTTTTACTTGATTATATAATTAACTTGCTCATGCGTAAAATTATACTTGTGTTTGACTCAATGTTGATTAGAGTGAATCTCATCAACTTTTACTTGTAATCGTGGGGGACGCCCAAATTCCATTGGCTAACCTTATAACTCGAGCTGGCATGGGCTTGGTCGAGAAGCTTGGCAAACCATGGAATATTATAAAGCTTGATCTTTTGAGATCTTCTTAAAGTTTGATCTATTGAGATCTTGCTTGGCATACTCGTGTAGTATCGCCCTTTTGTGGTGTTTGGTTATGGATCCGAGATGGTGAAATGATGGATGGGAGAAATAAGTGGAGTTTCTACAGACTTAATACCTACCCGGTTGACGGAGTGTCATCACATGGAGCTATTGGATTGAGCCTTGGCAAAGCAAGTGGAATTTAGCTCCTAAGAGCTCCTGTATCCTTATTAATTGTGCTTTGTTATTAATTGTGAATTACTTGAACTTTCCAGTTTTATTTCTTGTACAAGCGTTATTGTTACTTGAACTATGTGTTTGCATGCTTTTCTTGGCCTCACTAAGCATTAACTCACCCCATTAGTTTGTTTTCCTTAACAAGAGATTGGAATGGAAAGATTTTGGAAAAGTCGACTTGATTACCTTTTGAGTAGAGTTTTGGATGTAATCGATTAGTCGACTTATGGTGGTTGTATGTTGGGGAAAGTTGATGTAACTCTGCCATATGGACGGTGACTTTCATGAAGAAACCCTAGCCATCCATAAAACCCCAGCGGATGGCGGCTGCTTCTTCGCTGATGTGTTGCACAACCAGGCTGCTCCTTGCAAGATCAAACCCGTCTCCAAGCTTCATGGAGAACTTGCGGTGCTGTTCTCGGAAGCAGAAATTGCGATACTGGCTCGCCACTCAAGCATGCACTTGTAGGGAAATTTTCATACAGCCGGCCAAATCTAGATACCATTCGCAAGTCTTTTCAGGCTCTTGGCTTCCGTCCAAATCTCCAAATTGGATCTCTAGACCCACGGTATATGTTACTTCGTTTCTCAGCAGAGGATGACTTCCTGCGATACTGGCTAAGGGGGCGTTGGATGATTTCTGGTTTCCCGCTACGTGTTTTCAAATGGTCTCCATCTTTCAAGCTAAACAATGAACCATCGCAAGCCCCAGTATGGCTCTCTTTCGAGCACTTACTAGTCTATTTTTTTGAAAAATCCTCTCTTTTCTCCATCACAAGTGCGATAGGCACCCCCCTTAAGATCGACACAACCACCGCTACCTTGTCTCGTCCAAGCGTCGCGCGGGTCTGTGTTGATTTGGACCTCCTGGGAGCACACCCGGATCGAATATGGCTAGGTGTTGGCAGCAGCGATTTTTTGCAAAGGGTGAATTATGATAACCTCCCTTCCTACTGCTCCGAGTGTCATAAGCAGGGCCATGCCTGTGAGAACCCGTAACTTTCTCATTTTCTAGGTTTTATTCTCTTTAATGGCATGTTTTTTGCATTTTCTTTATTAGGAAAATTTTTTCCGATAATTTTATGAGTAAATATAGTTTTTAGATGAATTTTCTAGTATCGGTTAGTTTTTGAGAAATTAAGAGCGTATACCGGACGTGGGACCCGCTAGTGCGGAAAGATCGGAAAAATTCGGTCAACTAGGTTAAGTTTTGGATACTGGGTATAAATTACCGGGTGTTATGAGATAATTAGAGGTTGTTATATGGATTGGTGTGAGAGGAAACAAAGAGATATGTATGCATTAAATAGGGTGACAAGTGTCACCATATGGTTGGTTGTACTTTATGACCACTATTCATTTTCTTACCAATTGACCAAATAAATAAAAAAATTACCAAAAATTCACCATTTTTCTCCTCATCTTGGCCGGCCACTTCAAGCAAAGAGAAAGGGAAAAGCTCTTCAAATTATTGCCTCCATCTTGCTCAAATTCAACTAATCAACCATTTGATCTTGCATTTGTTCCATAAAACCTCTTCACTTAGTGTTTGTGAGGTGTTTGGTGAAGTTGTTTGGAAAGCTAAGGTGGCTAGTTACTCTCTCTCTTGTGTTGCTAAGGTGAGTTGTGAAGGAACCTCTCTCCTCCACCTAATGATGTTTAATCCATGATTTGTGGTAGTCTAGGATGTAATTTTGTGGATTATATCTTGATTTTTGGTTGAATTGGTGAAGTTTTATAATTATTGGTGAATTTTCTGTTTTCATATGATTCTTATTATATGGCCATGTATGATGATTGGGAATGATAATTAAGGAAACTAGAAGGTGGAAAAAGTGGTTAATTGCAGAAAATTTCCGTTTTGGAAGAAAATTTGAAAGTTAGGGTTTCATTATTTACATTCTGCCCCGCATAGTACCTCATAGTTAGAGGCCAAATTGGCCTTGGGTTAAAACATAAAAGTTGTAGGGAATGATATTTTAGAGATGCCTGCAAAATTTCAGGCCAATCGGAGTAGCGTAGCCTATGAAAAGATCGAAATACCCCTGCTGCCCTGGTTTCACCCGAACTTGAGAATTGCTTCTGTAATTGGTTATTTTGGCTGGGAATACTTCTGATTTGGTTGTTAAGGTCTTCTGAGGAAATATAGCCTGATGTCTTAGCTTTCGGATGGCTTTGGAATCACTTGATTTGGACTTAGGTAGCCTGAATTATAGTTTGTTAACTAGAATGTGGTTTGTCCACCTATTTTTACGGTTCTGGTTTAGTATCTTGCATTTTTGACCTAGTTGTGCTATGAACTGGACTGAGTGACCTTCTGGAATATTGTAGCCCTATCTCTTATCTTCGAAACGGTGTATCTTACACCTCCATCCGATAATTGTAGTGTCAATGGTGCCAAAACCGCAAAATGACGTCAAAAACTGTTTTTCTAGTTTAGAGCTTAATTCCATTTCCGGATTTCTTTGGTTTACTCTAGTGCTTATACATTCTTATGGAGCCCTATTTTGGTAGTATGCGGAACTGGTTTATGACTTGTAATCGATTTTACTTGTTTGAATATTTTAGGGCGTGACGGTGATTAAAAACGCTCTTTGGGCGAAACTTTATGAAATTTCACTTGCGTGCCTGGTGAGTGTACTACTCACTTGTTTGTTTACAATGTAGCTTTACTATATCTGAACTTGATGCCTTGAGGGCCTATGTGCCATTGAAACTGATTAAAGTGAGGGTGTACTTGATCGCCCTCACCCCTTTTGGTACTATATACGACTGTTTTACTGTGGTATTTAAATGATACATGATATACTGGATTTGGCGTCGTTTGGACGAGTATGCAATGGCCATTACTGTTACTACTGAGCTCAACCCCATTGGTAGACTATTGAATCGAGCCGGCGAGGGTTTGGTCGTGAAAATTGATGAGCCATGGGGACTGTTATATGGAATCTTGTAGTAGTGAGACTCTTGATTCCGGTATACTCGAGTATTACCAAATTGCTACTGTTTGGAGTTTGGGCTCGGTAGGGGTATGTTGGGTGGAAGGAATGGAAGTAAAGTGGAGCCTACAGTTGGTTACTTTGCAAACATTGACGGAAGGTCAATGAGGTCCAATTAAGAATGTAAGCGAGGAAAGGGGCTCTTGAGAGCCGTCCGTATCCTTTTATCAACTCTATTAATGTGTGCTCTTGGTTTACTTTTGATGATTTGAAATGAAAAGCTTTATGCTTATATGAACTTTGTTGCTTGAGTGATAGTATCTCATTGGGCGTAAGCTCACTCTATTCCGTTTATTTTTCTTACAAGAAATTGAATACTTTTGGAAAGGCGATGAATATGGATTGCCGAGTTGAGCTTATGTATATATATATTTTGAATAACTCCTTTTGGGCAAAACCCTAAACTCATTTTGACCCAACCCATCGTTGAATTGTAATTTGCAACCGGACATGTACAAACTTATGGGATAATTTGGTATGTAAATGTTGAATTTCAAGATGTGTATGTTTGCGTGATGTGTGGCCGGATTCCGACGTGGCCGCTACTATTCATGGCCGGCTCCGATTTTAATTTTTTTTATTTTGTGATTTTGACTTGGTTAAGTGCGCTTATACTTTCCGGAACGTTTTAGGTCGCTTTAAACTGTCCCGTTAGTCCTGGTGAAAGTTTGGCAGGCAATCCACTAACCCCTTCGGTTCGCCTTAGGGGAAGGTGGGGCTGTCACAATGCCGCCTCAGATTGTCAGCGTCATTTGCACCGCAGGGGGACCAACGGTGCGGCGCAACAAGCACAAGGCTCTATGGATGTAGTCCAGGAGCCAGCCACCATTATGGACTCCGTCCCCCTTGCACAAGAGGCACACACAGCGAGTAACGGCACAGCCAAGAATTCTAAATAGCCCACTTTGGTCCTTCAACCTAGCGCTACTGGTGCCCTCTTTTTGGATGTTGCGGCGAAGGCAGCGGGGAGCGGAATGGATACTGCCTTGGGTTGGGCAGCAGCGGGATGTGACGTCCCTTCCTTTGCCCTGGAGCCATGCTCGGCTGAACAAGCAGCGGCAGAGGGGTCAGCCCAGACCATCCCAAATCCAGTCATGCAGCTTGACCTTCTCCCAGTGATGGGGCTATCTGCACTAGCATTGGACAGCAATGGCCGAGCTAGCAGCGTGGACTACAGTGTAGCAGCTATTAACTTTGATCTCTTCACAGCCGTTCTCACCTTTCGGCATGGGCGGGAGCATGATGACATGGCTCTCGCCTGTCACACTAGGAGGAGTACGGGCACGCGGGCTTCCTCATACTCGGACACGGAGGGAGAGGCAGCACAACCTCCTTGTGTCAACCGCGGCCTTCTAGTCACTTCACTCAAGGCATTTAGCACCAGTCTGGCCCATCGCCTTCCACCACCTGCTCAAGCCGATGACGGTTTTGTTGTCATGACCTCGAAGAAATCCAGAAGGAAGAGGAGTCACATTCATCTTCCGCGGCATATCCTAACGAGGCAAGATTCTAAAGTTGTCGATCTTTTTTGCCCTACCTTTTCCAATGTATAATTTTCTTCTCTGGAATATAAAGGGGTGTAGCGGGTAAGTCTTCTGTCCGCCATCTCAGATACTTAGTTCGTGCCCACAACATTTCTGTTCTAGTTCTTTTTGGGTCGTTGACGGATGCGGCTCAAATAGATGGCCTCCGTTTAAGGCTTTCTTTTGAATTTTGTTTGTTCAATGTGTCTAATAAAATCTGGCTTTTATGGAGATCTGGCTTTCACTTCACTGTCTTGCGCAATTCTGAGCAATTGCTCCATGTTATGATGACGCATGACTCCTGGTCTAGTATGGGGATGGCTACCTTTGTCTACATCAAATGCACTTGCACGGAGCGACGGGCCCTGTGGTCGGATCTGATGTCCATTGCAACCACGGCCTCATGCCCGTGGTTCGTAGGAGGAGATTTTAATGTCATATCTTCAGTTACAGAGTACGTGGGGAGAGCCGTTCAAGATCTTGGGGCTATTGCTGATTTCAATGAGGGGATACAGAGTAGCTCTCTCACGGAGGTTCCCTTTTCGGGCAGCTTCTTCACTTGGACCGGTGTTAGAGCTGGCGGGAGGGTTTGGAAGCACCTGGACCAAGTGCTAGTCAACCAAGCCTGGCTTGAACTCGCGGCCAACACCACCATACAACACCTCAATCGTACTGCCTCGGATCATTCCCCCCTGCTGCTCTCTGTTCAGCAGGATGGAGCTCGCGTCCCGAAGGCTTTTAAATTCCAAAATTTTTGGGTTTCAAGCGACAGTTTTCTCCAAGTGGTCCGTGATAATTGGAACCTTCCCGTGCAAGGATACGGCATGTACTCCCTATCCTACAAACTCAAGCGGCTTAAAGGTTGTTTGAAGGATTGGAGCAAACAGCATTGTGGGAACATCTTCCACGTGGTAAAACAGCGAGAATTAGAGATGCAGCAATGGGAGGCCGAATACGACACCCTGCAAACGGATGATGCTAGAAGTGCACTGCATCGCGCTCAAGCTCAGCTCCTAACCAGCCTAAAAATGAAGAAGAATTTTGGCGGCAAAAGGCGAGAATTAAATGGGCCAAGGATGGAGATGAAAACACAAGTTTCTTTTACACCTCCGTTCGGGACAAACGGGCCAAACTCACCATCCATAGGATCAAGAATGAAGCGGAGACTTGGGTGGATGAGGAAGAGCAAATTGCAGCAGCAGCTGAGACTTTCTTCAAGGACTTGTTATCTACTGACGAGCCGGTTGAAGTCGAAGCTTTGATATAGCACATCCCCACTCTTGTGACTGAGGATCAAAATAAACGGCTACTGGTGGACGTCACCCTTGAGGAGGTGCGATGGGTAGCTTTCGACCTGGATGGCAACAGTGCTCCGGGTTCGGATGGCTTTTCTGGAACCTTCTTCACCCATTGCTGGGATATTATCGCAGAAGACATCCTGCAGGCAACCAAAGATTTCATGGCAGGAACTCCTCTCCCAAAGAGTATTAGTAGCACTCTTATGGTCTTGATCCTGAAGAAACCAAATCCCTTCTCCTTTGCAGATTTTCGACCAATCAGCTTGTGCAACTTCATCAATAAAGTTTTTACCAAAGTCCTCGCAAACAGATTGCGGGTCTTTCTGCCGGCCCTTATCTCGCCAGAGCAATCCGGTTTTGTTCCAGGGCGGGACATAGCAGAAAACATTCTTCTTGCCCAAGAGCTAGTTGGGTCCCTTAACAGGAAAGCTCGGGGCAATAACTGCATCCTTAAGCACGACATGATGAAGGCTTTTGACCGAGTCTCATGGTTATTCCTCAAGCAGCTATTGAGTAAGTTTGGTTTTCACCCCCGGTTTATTTATCTTATCACCAATAACCTCTCCTAAAGTTGGTTCTCTATTTTGGTGAATGGTAGCCCCAGAGGTTTTTTTCAGGCAACCTGGGGGCTCAAACAAGGGGACCCCCTTTCCCCACTTCTTTTTATCCTTGTCTCTGAACCCTTTAGTTGGGGATTGAATAGACTAGTGCAGGAGGGTAGCATCTCCCCCTTTGCTCTGCCGCGAGGCTGCTTCCCTATTACACACCTCTCTTTTGCTGATGATGTGATGGTTTTCACCAGAGGTGATCAGCGCTCCATCAAGCGCTTGATGGCATTCTTGGATATCTTTCAGAGAGGGTCGGGTCAGAAGGTCAACAAGCAGAAAAGTTTCTTCATCACTCCTGCACGAAGCGGAGTTACTCATGCCCGCACTATCCAGCAAATCACTGGTTTCAGGCACGGCTCACTTCTTTTTACGTACCTCAGCTGCAACCTTTACACAAGTCAACGAAAGAAGGAATATTTCCAACACCTAACTGAGAAACTGACATCTAAGGTCGCGGGCTGGAAGAAGAAACTCCTCTCACCAGGTGGGCGCTTAATCCTAATTCGGCACGTCCTTTCTTCCATTCCTTTACATGTTTTGGCCGTCATGGACCCCCCAGTTGCTGTTCTTAAGCGTTTTGACAAAATCTTGGCGGATTTCTTCTGGGGGGAATCAGAGGACGGTCCTAGACGCCACTGGCAGGCCTGGCGTGATTTGTGTTACCCTACTGTTGAGGATGGATTGGGTCTGCAGAGTTTCCATGATGTCCTAGTGGCTTTTAGTTACAAGCTTTGGTGGCGATACCGGAATACGGAGTCGTTGTGGGATGGATTTATGCACTCAAAGTACGGCTCGAACCACCTGCGCTGTGCCCCCTCAAGGGTGTGGAGACGGATGCTCGCTATGTAGACAACAGTTGATAGCCTCTCAGAGGACCTGGACTTCTAGGAGGGGAAACGGGTATGGACCCCTACATTCTCTGAGAATTTCTCGACTTCCTCTGCTTACGAGGCAACCCGCGGGGCACGAGCCACTCTCATGTCCAGAAAGTTAATTTGGAATTGCCAACTTCCCTACAAGATCTCTATCTTCATGTGGAAATTTTTGAATGAGTACCTCCCATTCCCTGAAGCGCTACGCAAGATTGGTTTCCATCTTCCCTCTAAGTGCTTTTTCTGCCCAAACGAGGAAACAAGAGATCATGTATTATCGGATTGTCACTTTGCATCGGCTATTTAGGGGTTCTTCTCCCATGCCTTTCAACTCCCAGGTTTCTCATCGAAAGGCATCCAGATGTGGTTGCAGCACTGGTGGTCCAATGTCTCTTTCAACTCGGTGAGAGGTTTGGTGCTCTTACTCTTGCCGTCTATCATTTGCTAGGAGATTTGGAAGGTTAGGAACCACCTGCTCCATAATGGTGGCACCGCTTGTCATAGGCAAGCTTGTTGACAAATTTAGCTGTTGATTTTGGCTATCTCACAAGCTTTTCCCTTAGTTCAGGTCTCACCTGAGGATTTGACGCTAGTATCCCTGGGGATGGTCCCCCGCCTCTCCCAACCCAAGCCGAAAATTCCAATCTCGATTCTGTGGACACGGCCGCCTCAAGGCACTGTCAAACTAAAAGTGGATGGTTCATCCCTAGGGAACCCAGACCCCTCAGATGGGGGTGGTGTGGTGCAGAACTCTTCCGGAGACGTTTTGTTTGGCTTCGCTCTACCCTTTGAGGTCCGGACAAACATGGAAGCCGAAGCCCAAGCTTGTGACGACCACACTTTCTCTTAGGGCATACCCTAGAAGTTAGCGGATCGCCTGCCTGGCTCTCGCCAGGACTCACTCACTCACATTAACTTCAGAGATAACATTACCATTGGACGACTGAACATTCACTCTTAAGTACATCTCCAATCAGTTTGAAACATGAATTTGTTCAATAAAAGAAACAAAATACACGTTCTAAACATTCATTCTTAATATTGCATCAGCTCAAAATAGAAGATTCAACCATCTTAAAATACAAAAGAAAACGTGACTCCAATATATACACATAGTGATGGATCTTCCTAGAATAACTTTCTAGTTCAATCCAATCACTCTTCAATCTCTGACTCCTGTAAGGAAAACAAAGCTAAAAGGGTGAGCTTACGCCCGTGAGGTTTCCATGCAAGTAACATTTAATAATCACATGAATCAATACAATTAAGCAAGTAGGGCACATTTCATTGTACAATCACTTTCATTAGCAATTGAGAAAACACTTCACTAAACAATTATTTCACAAAGATGTCAAATCAAAAGTACAAAAGTAACAACACAAGTTAAGGATACAGGTTGGCTCTAAAACCAAATCATGTGCCACGTGTGACCTCCTGTCGACACTCCGTCTACCACAAATAATGGTCCGTAGAACTCCACTTGTACTCCCACCTAACACCTTATCACCCTCACTGGCCAGTCACAAAATGGCTCGAGCAAACGAAATTGAGCTTGATTCACAAGCTCGGTTCACAAACTTGGTAATCTCAAGACTAGGTTGGACTGGCTTCGATCAAGCCCCGGCCGGCTTGAATAGTCCGTTTAGGTTTTGAGATCGGGCCCCACAAACGTCACCCCGAACTACAAGTTCAAGGGGTTCAACATCAAAATAATTCATGTATATGCATCTCATAGATAAACACAGGTGCAAATTAGGGTTTAGATCGAGTGTGATCAAGTACACCCTCGCCTAAATATCCTCTCATTCACATCAAAGCACATAAGCAAGTTATACACAAAAATGGCCTGAATACTTACATTATCACTTGGTCAATTATCAATCTTCAAACTCAACTAAGTCGAGTGCGATAAAATACACCATCGACTTAGAAGGTCAGGGACAATTGAGATACACTCACTTAGCAATATTTCATAATACACACATTTGTCACATAATCTCACTTAAGTACACATAAACAGTTAAACACATAAATTCGAAAACACTCACCAATTATCCAAATAATTTACTTTCGAGCCTCGGGTTTGTTTCCTGGCTCACAGCTATTTCCTGGGACAAGTTAATAATTTCAAGGTAAAATATATAATCTGTAGATGATCATTTATCATTCTTACATTATTATTTAAACTATTAAAATCAAGTTTGACCTTCAAATACAAATATATTCTCTATTTGCTATTTATCCTACATTTTATTTTGAAACTTATTAATTTTATCATTTAAACCAAGAATTATACATATGTTCTATGGTTATCATCTTATAGGTATTTACATTAACTGTAACCTATTTTCCACTCAAAATCCTAAGATGCAAGCTTAGAAACACTCCATTGATTCTCCTTTTAACAAGCCAAGGTCTAAGTTGTGTGCACTTTAAATTTTATTTCACTACACTAGCCTCTCAAGTTTTATAGTCTCTAAAATACTTGTGAAGACAAGTTTAAGTGATTAGAAGCCATTTTAGGTTTATAGTTATAACAAATTACCTTAGAGTCTCTAAGAATACCATAGGAAGCTTATTCTATCATCATCTCGGCCATCAACAAAATTCCAGCAATATTAGTTCAAGCTCTCGGCAAAGAATTTCATCTTCCATTTACCTAAAGCACTAACATTTGATCTAGTATAAATAAGAACAAGAAACATCTAATTGCAGCAAATGGTTCGACCAAACCATGCACAAAATTTGTCATCCTAAATCTGTCAGGTATGGAGCAGTGGAACATACAACACTTCCTCCCATAATTTCTTCCGTTTCAACTCAACCTCATCATACAAAAGATAACTCTCAAGCTACAGAACAGCCTTAACCAGCACGCTTAAAGTTTACGGTTAAAACTTCAAAGGAAAACCTGATGAGAACTTGTTTCTTCCTTCGGACATGATGGATTTTGGACAGCAAGCAGTTTTTAAACAAGAATTTCTCCATTCATTACTTCATTATATACTCGAATCTAACATGCATTCTAAGATTAGAATACTATACCATGGATTAAGTCTCAACGTAGGTGTTTGAAACCCAAAAACTTATAAGGAAACTAGGAAAATTTTCTAGTTCTTATCTCGGTCAGCTAAGCAGAATTTTCACTCAAGTTATCGACTCCACTCCAGGTTCTCGGGTAAGACAAGGTGAGAACATATAGTTTGAGCCTCTAGCAGAAAATTACTCCATGCGTTCGATTAATAACCGCATGATCAGTTTTTTTTTCTTTTTCTTGGACAGTGCTGAAAAGATTTCAGCAGATAACCTCTCTAAACAGGTTCTCCCTTCAACTACACTCTTCTTTTCTTTCGTAACCAAAATCTAGCATACCACAGTGATTATTCAAGTGTACTAGATAGTTAGGGGGTTATTACAGAAAGTTTACTATATTTATGGCTACAACAACTCTCGGTTCTCTTCCTTTCTGTCCGATAGTAACTTCTTCAAAACGAAACTCTACCTTAGCTAGGAACTCATTTTCTTTACTACAGTTCAACATGCAACCTAGAAAGTCAGTTATACCAGATAAGATGAAGGTTATTACAGTCACGCACCTCTTCTTCCCTCCTAAAGTTTGAAAAATTGCAGACTGCACGTACGATTTTCTGCTTCAGTTCCCAACTGCACCAGACTCCTCTTTGTACCTTCTTTTGGCTCATGGTTTTAAGGTTACAAGCTGGAAATGCAGCTCACGACTGTCTAACTCTCTCTTCCTCACTCTCTCGGTTGCAACTGGTAGTAGAGAGGAAATCAGAAATATTTCCTTTTCTCCCTCTTGTTTGAGTACTGAGGTGAAAGAGATGTGGCTTGGTCTCTCTCTCGGTCTTGCTCTTCATATTTATCTGGTAAGAAAGGAAGTAAAAAAAAGAAGTGGTTCTCCACTCGGCCATCGCCCAACTAATTGGCCACCGCTGTCTCCTTTCTCCCTTGGCTATCACCTTACTTAGTAGATAAATGACAGCTGGCTTAACAGGTGTTGTTCACCGCCCAAGCTAGAAACCAGTTCCTATATGTTTCTCCCTTCCACTGCTTAGATAGTAGTTAGTTGCCTAGCTTCCATTCGGTTCCAATTCCTATGAGTATCTTCCTCTCACTCGGTTTTGTTTTATGAAATTTTGATAACTCGTTTCTTGGTTGCATGGTAGTTAGTCTAAAATTCTTGGGTTGATTCGGTCTTTTAATTTAGTTCATTTATTTGCCATGAGTCCATAATTTTATTGTCTCACACCTTGACTCAAAATTTCGTTTGTTCTAATTTGTATGTACCTTGAAAAATTTCGCTTATATCAATTTAGTAGATTTCCACACATTTGCCTTTAAGCAAAATTAATTAGTCATGTAACTTATTCAACTATGTAATAAATTCAAATGGCTCAAATTACAATATGCATATCATATGTTTATTTGATTCATATAAATTTTTTTACACCATTCTAGGATATTTCTAAATTCTCAATTTATAGAATAATTAAATTTAGTCATTTAATTTGACCAATTATTTGCTATCTATAATATTTCAAATGACGAAATAAGGGTAATAATGGCTAAGTCTATTCAAGATTTTCTCGAGTTATCACAAAGCCCTTCTAGAGGGGATACAGCTTTGTAATGAATGTGGACTCTCGGCAGTGGATATCGAATCGGATTCTAGAAACCTGAAGCTCATGCTACAGGGCAAATCTCAGGTTCCCTGGAGGATATGGCGATCAATCTCTTGCATTCGACAATTGTCCTTGGGCAAGGAATTCACCTTCACTCATGTCTTCCAGGAGGCCAATGCCGTGGCCGATGCCCTTGCAACTCTTGCAAGCTCTTCTCAATGCTCCACGATCCTCTCAGCATCGCAACTCCCCAGACATATCAAAGGCCTAGCTGCACTGGATAGAGCACAACTCCCCTACATTAGGATGGTTTCCCCCCCGGTCATGTGAAGGAGTCACTTTCTCCCTGTTATAATCTTTTTTAGTGAAATAAGATCCTTTTGATTAAAAAAAAAGTATTAAATCTAATATATTTGAGTGCAAAAAAAAAAATTGATGTACTTTTAGTAACTTGTGATGTAAGATTTGAATGTTTATTTAAGGAAGCAAACTTCCCTTGTATCTACTTTTATTTTGGTTAATTATCCTTAAATTTGAATTCGATTCGTATCGAGTCCTGGCGAGAGTTAGGCAGGCGTTCCTCAAATACCCTTGGGTTCGCCCTAGGAAGAAGTGGGGGCGTCACACTTGTTACTTTGACCACATGCACTTAAGGTTAGGCAATTGTTCCCCCTCAAATAGTATGAAATTATAGAAAAGACTTATAGTATAATTTTGTAGTATTTTTCACTTTTACATTTTGTTTGTCCCTTCTCAATTTCTTAAAAACACTTATATGCTCCCTTCATATCGATAATTTTGTAAAGTTCTATTACATTAGACCCTTAGCATTTACAAAATTCACATATTTATATACATCTCTTCCTTCAAATTTCTAAAATTATATCCTAATGTGAAATACTACGTACTTCACTTTATAAAACTAAAAAAATCAACATTTATTAGTTTAAGCATAAGTTTGATGTGAATTATAACTCTAAAACAACAATTTATATATAAGGGATATGCAACGGTCCACATTGAAAATTTAAGCGATATGCAATTGGTATATGTGTTTTTCCTTGTTTTATTCTTTACTTGGTTTGTTGCTCATCATTGAATCGTGATTTATTTCTCATCTATTAGAAATATAACTAAAAGTTTAAGAACACAACTCATTGCATAACCAATTCCAAAACTACAAATGCATCGTCATTCGGTGGGCCGCACAGCCAGTCCATGCTAGTACAAGGTAGAAGTATGGCAATTGTTCTCAAGTTTTGTGCTATAAAATTCTTTAACAAAAGAATGTTATAGCATGAATTGATTTTCTATCAACTTAATAAGTAGTTGAAGTTATTTTTCAGTAAATCAAATATTAATAGTGTTTAAACTAGTGTTCTTCTAAATTCTCTTGCTTCTTCTTTTTTTTTCCTACTAGCCCTTGCCTTTTTTTTTAATTTCTCTTTCAAGTCATTATTTTGGTCTTTATACACATAATTACAAAACTTTTCTTTCTCTTTTTGTTCATTTTCTTTCTCTTTCTAGTTTTCTTTTTGTTAGTCTTTTACTTTCCACACAAAAAATATGAAATTTGCTTACTTTTCTTCTTTAAACTCTCTCTATACTACATTTTTAATCCCTCTCTCCCTTTTTTTTCCTTTTATACATACAAATATGAAACTTTTCTTGTTTTTCTTTCTCTTTCTTTTTTTTTTTTAACTTTGTATAAACACAAATATAAAACTTTTTTTTTCTCTTCTTCTTTAAATTATCTCTATACTGCTCTCTTTTTTGTAATTTCTCTATCTATATTTTTCTTTTCATACACAAAAATATGAAACTCTTCTTCATCTTCTTGTTTTTCTTTTTTCTTTTTTGGCAAACCCCATACACGGGGAAGAGATGCTGACCCTTTATTTTGTCAATATAAATAAACAAATAAGGAGGGGGACATCTGACCTGACCTTTAGTACAAGGACAAAAGTAGTGAATGAGAAGTACTACTCCTTTACAGCAAATGATCTCACTTACTAGAAACCTTGACTATCTAAACTAAGCGATGCCTTACACTGATTTTCTACCAAATATTAAGCATGAATTGATTTTCTACCAACTTAATAAGTAGTGAAATTATTTTTCACTAAACCAAATATTAATAGTGTTCAAACTAGTGTTCTTCTAAATTCTCTTGCCTCTTCTTTTTTTCCTATTAGCCCTTGCCTTTTTTTAATTTCTCTTTCAAGTCATTATTTTGGTCTTTATACACAAAGTTACGAAACTTTTCTTTCTCTTTTTGTTCATTTTATTTCTCTTTCTATTTTTATTTTTGTTAGTCTTTTACTTTCCACACACAAAATATGAAATTTGCTTACTTTTCTTCTTTAAATTCTCTCTATACTACTCCATTTTTAATTCCACTCTCCATTTTTTTCCTTTTTATACACACAAATGTGAAACTTTTCTTGTTCTTATTCTTGTTTTTCTTTCTCTTTCTCTTTCTCTTTTTACTTTGTATAAACACAAATATAAAACGTTTCTTTCTCTTCTTCTTTAAATTATCTCTATATTGCTCTCTTTTTTTTTTTGTAATTTCTCTATCTATTTTTTTTCTTTTCATACACAAAAATATGAAACTCTTCTTCTTCTTCTTCTTCCTTTTTTTTTTGGCAAACCCCATACACGGGGAAGGGATGCTGACCCTTTATTTTGTTAATATAAATAAACGAATAAGGAGGGGGACAGCTGACTTGACCTTTAGTACAAGGACAAAAGTAGTGAATGAGGAGTACTACTCCCTTACAGTAAACGATCTCACTTACAAGAAACCTTGACTATCTAAACTAAGCGACGCCTTACACTACCGTGGCAAAACTGCAATAGACTAAAAAAATATGAACATTAGATTCATCAAGAGAAGTGAGAAAATCAGCTACTTAATTTACTTCTCTAAAAACATGATAGGTTGTAACAAACAATCGAGGAAGCAATGCTTGAATTTGATCAATTAATAAACACAAAACCATTTAGATCTTGATGATAAATCAATTAGTTGCACCAAAATCTTTGAATCCACCTCAACCAACAAAGTTTTGATACATCTAGATTGACACTCAGCCAAACCAAAAATTGCTCCACCAATAAAATATTAAGATCACCAAACTCTTTATAAAAAGCAAAATAGAATTCACCTGCAAATTCACGCACCAAACCACCTCTAGAAATCTTACTCCTTCTCACACTTGTATCTGTATTCAATTCCAATGATCCACTGAAGGAGCTATCTATGAAATAATTCGAGAGCTTAATCGAGGCCTTGTGTGAGGACCTAAAAATTTTGTCATTTTATCCCTTTTAACACCATTGTATTTTATTCATTTGGTTACTTATATATTTGTTTATAGATTTGACAATGATTTTAGTCTTAATGATTTTATTAATTTTTATGTGAGAGAGTTAGTGAGGTTAAATGCGACTTTCTTTTGTGGGATGTGAAAGGAAACTTGGAATTAAAAGGGAGTTTAGTGCAATAAGAAAAAATTGAGATATTTAGAACTAGAAGTTGCTAGATGGTGACATGTGTCACCATAAGAACCAAGCTTTCTTCTTTAAGACTTTTGACCTAGCTTCCTGACCATTTTTCTTCCACTTTCTTGTCTTCAAACATAACAAACAAACACAAGAGAAAGAAAGAGAGAGAGGGCCGTAAGCTTGAGGAGGAAAAAGGGGAAGAAACTTTCATCCAATCTAGCTTCAATCTTGCTTGGATTTTGAGGAAAAATGAGGGAGATAACTTAGGGTTTCCATCAACCTTGGCTTAAGCTTGAAAAAGAAGAAGATTTGATGGGTTGAACTTCATCTTGGTTGGAAAGTAAGAGAGGTAAAATGCTAGATAATCCTTCCTTCTTCACTTTATGTTGAAAACAAGTTGGATTGTTGGATTAAAGTCAAGATTTGTGGTGAATGTTGGAAGTTTCTTAAGTGAATGATACTTGTACTTCATGTTTGAGTTAGGGTTTGTATATGTATATGATTATGGTGGTTTCTTGTTGAGATTTTGGCTTTGCATATATCTAATGTTATGTTGGAAATGAAATCCTATGGATTTGCTAAGTATGGTTGGTTGGATTTGGTAAATTAGTTGGAGAAATGTTGAAAAAATTGGAAAGAAATTTCTGCTTGATGGCTGAACTTTAGGGTTGGAATTTCATCTTTGAATTCTGCATTTTCATGATGATTTTAAGCTCAATTTTGCTCAAAATACTGTAAGCTATAAGTATGTTTTGGATTTGAACCAAAAATCATGAGATTAAGTGGGAAGGTTGAGTCAAGTGTTGCTGAAAAGTTTTCTTGCGGGAGACTTTGAGCAGTCTTGGGAAATCTGTTATATCTTGGTGTGAAAAAATCCGAATTGAGCCCTGTTTTTTTCATTTGAAACTAGGCTCATAGTTATTTTAACCGTGTAAAATTCATGGTTTGGTTCACTTTCTATAAATACCGGCAAAATTTCAAAGTGGGCTGAAAATCTAAGACTGTCCTATTTTTGCACTTAGTTGAGGAGTGAATTGAGGCTGAGATTTGACTAATTTATGGGCTGAATTTTATGAAGATGTCTGCTAGAGAGTTGTAGACTTTTGAATCTATTTTCTAACGGTATAAGATTTATGATTTTTGGACTTACGAAACTCAAGTTATGACTTTTCAAAGAGCGTTACAAAAACGGAAATTTATCTTATGAAATGACAAACAACTTGGAAGGGTCTTGGAAACATTTTCTGGTTTTTAAACCTAACTTTCTCGATTACTTGAACTCTATTTCATACTTGAATCATGGATTTACTATGTATATGAGTTTTCTCTGTTAGGATTGAAGACAACCTAAGAGGAGGGGTGACTTAGGTTATTTAAAAACTAATCAAGTTAAAGAACAATTTTTTTTATTCAATGTGAAATTTACCTTCTTTTCTAGGTGACCACTCAATGAAACAATTAGTAAGAGAATAATATAACTTGAGAGTAGAAGAGATAAGCAATTAAGGTTCATAAGATAGTGTCGCACCCCACTTTTTGAAGGTGTGAAAGTAGTGTGTAGGATATGTGGGTGAACGTGTGTAAAAGTGAAAATAAAAGGCCGTGGGATTGTGAAATGCGATGGTTTGGCCAAACAAAGGGTTTTAGATAGAAAAGGAGTCGCCACTTGGTATAGAGTTAGGGTGTACCAAGTCACCCAAAAGTGATTTTTTGGAAAAGAAAAGAAAACAAACCCTTTTTTAAAGAACTTTTAGGTCTACGTAACCAAAGAAAGGGATCGGGGGTCACATTTGATAAGGGAGAAGGCAAAGGCAAAGCCTAAGGCACTCCCTTACCCTAACCAAAGCTAGTTGCGTGACTTAGCCCCACTTTTCCTAATTCTTCTACCCAAAATATGCGTTGCATGTTGGATGTGACTAATGGATATGAAAAGGAAAGAAAAATGCAATCCTAAATCTAAATGTCTCTTATGAGGCTTTTTGATCCCAACCACATGAGTTGTGATGGCCAATAAGGAAAGCCCTCATAGAGGTCATGGATAATGCAAATGAGGACTCAAGTATGAGTGTAAGTGTGCAAATGTAAGAAAAGTGCATGTGTGCAAATGGAGAAAACAAAGGTGTTTGTATGCAAGTGGATGAAAATAAGGTATAATGGTAGTAAATATATGAGTGCAATTGGGTGCAATTTGTGAGGTAGAAAAATAAACAAGTGATAGAAAAGGAAGTAAAATGTGCAAACATGGCATGTGGAGTGAGAAAAATATAAGTAATGAGAAAATGTGGATAAAAAAGGTGAGGAAGTGATATGATAAAAATGAGAGTGTATGAACCTAGAGGAATGCATCAAGTCGGGTATGGGAATGACTCCTAACTTCATGATTTTAATTTTCCCTTTGATTAGAAGAAAGAACTAGCGTGCTAAGGCTATTTTGTAGCCACACTCGCTCGTTTCCCTTACCGAAAGGGGACTCTCAAGCAAATGTACCCTATAACTAGCATGAGGATGCAATAACCTAAAATGAAGGGGAAAGGATTGGAGGATCATGCCAAATGCTAAAAAAAACTAAGAAAAATGTATGAAATGTAGTGAAACATGCAAGTATGTACATAACGAGAGGGGATGGCCTATTGGGTCTAGCATTGGACTGGCCCTTTTCTAAAATTCTCTCACAAGCATTGGACTTGCGAGAGCTCAAGGGGAAAGACCATGGCTAGCGTTGGACTAGCCACGGTGACGCATTCATCCATCACATTCATCTATGACTATAGAAAGCGAGTAGACATGCCAATCACCTATAAACACGTAGCACATAACACTTAACATGCTCGACTAGATGCAAGAGCCTAATAAAGCAAATTAACACGTAGCAACAAACGCACGCAATCAAACTAATGAACCTTTTACATTTGCTAACTAAAACAAATGGGGAAGAGGGAAAATGAATAAAAAATGCTCTCCAAGCCCTATCTATTACAAACCAAGAGGTGTACACATACCCCATAAAAGAATAACTTAATAAAAGTAAAAGTAAATGAAATAAATGAAAGGAATTAAGGAGAGGCAAGGAAAAGCAAAGTAGACATGCAATTCTCACTTAGCACGTTGGATCACATAGAGGAGAGACAAAAAAGGATAAAAGAACTTATACCTCCCCGTTTGTAATGTTAGTAAAGTGAACAAGACTTAACTTGGGCTAGAGTCACCAAAGAAAGAGATAGCTTGGGCTCCCTTGAATTGGGGCCATAATGGAGTGAAATCACTTATTTATCCTCCAAAATAAAAGAAAAGGTCAAGGTACCAATTTATTTGGGAAAATTAAAGAAAATAGGCAAACACAAGCTCACTTGGACACAAAGTTCATAAATTCATGTATTAAGTGCAATCCAAACAAAAACATGGTAATTAATTGAAGCAAACAAGCAATTGAGTTGAAAAATTGAAGTTGCCAAGGACCAAATTGAGGACATTATTCAATTGGTTGGGTCATAGTAGCATTAAACACAAATTAAGGGCTTAGAATGCAATTTTTTGAAATCATTTTCATGCAAAAGCATGCAAACAACGTAGAAGCTTAGGCTTCTGTACTAATTTGCTGCATTTTCAAGCACAAGCTTTGGACTTCAGCACACCATCTTTAACCAAACCTTTCACCCAAACAAAATCATTACTTCAACACACATAAATACCATAATCCAATGAGCAATGAGCATGGAAAGAAGCCATGCAAACTTCTTAAACCTTTCATGTAGGTTTGGATGAAGCTACTGCAACAGACAACTTGCTGCACTTCTAAGCTTTTAGACGCAAGTTCCATACAAAACTTTAAACAAAGCCAGCAAAAACCATTGCTCAAAAACACTTTATCAACTCAGATTCAATTAACTCCACAAATTCTCAGCTCAAACCTGGTTGTTCAGCTTTAATGAATCCTTCAGATAGACCCCAAACCAGGTAAACAAAGATAAAACAGCAAAATGCAGCAAAGGAAAAGTGAAACCTGCGCAAGCTACTGCAACAAGATCGAGAGCTCTGAGCTCGTTGCAGCAGATTTTATGTGCGATGCAAACTGACCCAGGCGACAGAATTATTGAACATTCCCCTTAGCTTAGACACAAAAGGAAGTCAGAATAGAATAGCATGCAAAGACTAAATAGCATTCGTGATTTCTGATGCTTCAGAGATTTTCGCAATCTCACGTACAAACAGCCAGCAACAAAACGAAACTCCAAGCACTCATTCAACACTATAGACTTATCTTCCAAAATACCAAACAAGGGGGAAAAAAAACTGGGATGGGAAAAGCTTTACAAAATCCAAGTTCATGCACAAATTTATGGGTTTGATTTATCAAATTCACGGATCATACGAACAGTCTCAATGGTAACGAAAACTCAAACTGCTTATGCCTTTGTCTTCACAACACACAGGATAAAACAAGAAAGAAATCATAAAACGCAGCAAGGTAATGAAACGGATTCATCCAACCCCACCCGAAATTCAGCAGCAGCGCAAGGAAATATAAACATTTACTAACTCCTAACCCAGAACTTCGAGAAAACAACCTAAAACCTGAATCACAAGAACATACAGAATAACTGGGACAACACTTGCAACACATGGGCCATACTCCTTTGATTTCACAGGGGAAAGAAAGCACGAAAGCTACCAGCTTTTTGATTCATAAGTTTCGTGGTTTTCATGTCCAGAGATTCAAATAAAGCATCCGACTTTACACAACAATTCATCATCCAAATATGAGCAAGAACCCAGAATCTCTGGCTATGCAAACTAGATTTCATATGAAACGGAAATGGGTAAGAAACAGTGTCGAAGATTACCTCTTCACTGCCGTCGAATCTGAAGTTTCGGCTGGATTTTGATGAAGCGATCAACCCAGGCTTTTGATGGAGAAACCTTCCCGTAGCTTTCTTACAACTCCAGCCGCAAAGTTCTTCCTTTTTCCTCGTGCTTTCTCCTCTGCTACGAATTTACTTCTGTCCCTCGAAACTCTCTGCTTGAAAGCTTTCCAGGTTTCTTTGTCCAGTCGCTCCTAAAACCCTCACTCGGTTTCTCCCTTTCTTTTGTTGCTTTTCTGTGACCTCCCGTCAATCCTTGTCATCCCCTCTCAAAACCTAGCCGCAAGTCCCCTTTTTTGGTTTTTTCCCTTGGTTTTCGGTCCCTTGTTCCACCTGCAGCCTCTCTCTCTCGCTTAGTTTCTTTACCTCAGCCCAAGCTCCCTCCTTTCTACTGTGTTTTTTCTCTTCCCAAACTCCCCTGTCCTTTTTCCTGCGTTTTCCTCTAGCCACCAAACCCTATCTCTCTCGGCTTCCTCCCCTTTTTCCTTTTGCTGTTTTCTTTTTCTTCTCCTTTGTCGACTTTCCCCTCTCAAAAGCTGCGTTTTTGTTTTCCTAATACCCCAGCCGTTACTCCTAGCCCCCCTTGGCTGCGGCTTGTTTTCAGCATTTTATATCCAAATCAGAAACCCTACAAACCCTCTTTTGGATGGCTAGAAACCAACCTCCTCCAACCCTTCTCTCTTTGCCATCTGATGGCCACCTTACGTGAAACAGTTTTTTGCGTTTTTTTTTTAAAAAAGAAAACATTGAATTTAAATAAAAACAACTAAAGCATATTTTTTGAATGCTTTTTCTTCTTTTTTTTTCTTTGAGAAATTCTATGCTAAAAAACTTAAATATAAAAATAATAAAATAAAATAAAAAACTAAAAAAACTAAAAACTAAAAAGTGAATAAAACTAACACGACAAATAAAAACTAAAAAAAATAAATAGTAAATGAAATTACACTAAAATTGTGGTGTCTACAGTTTGCCCTTCTTTGTTTGGGTTTTGAAAAAACCTGAGACAAAGAAATAGACATCAAATACTTACCTGTGTTATTCGGTTGCCGTTCCTCGAATGACTGCCGTTGACTGACCTTTTTAATGAAAACTTTAAAATGGGATTGACCCAGACGAGAAATTTAAAAGGGGACTGATCCCAACAAGAAATTTAAACGGGACTGGCCCGAACAGGAATTTTAAAACAGGACTGGCCCGAACAAGAATTTTAAAACGGGACTGGCCCGAACAGGAATTTAAAATGGGACTCGCCCGAACAGAAATGTAAATGGGATAGACCCAAGGGATAGACCCGGACGGAAATGTAAATGGGATAGACCCGGACAGAAATGTAAATGGGATAGACCCACGAGATAGACCCGAACAGAAATGTAAATGGGATAGACCCGGACGGAAATGTAAATGGGATAGACCCACGGGATAGACCCGGACAGAAATGTAAATGAGATAGACCCACGGGATAGACCCACGGGATAGACCCGGACAGAAATGTAAATGGGATAGACCCGGACAAGGTTTAAAATCGTGGGACTGACCCGAACAAAATTAAAATCATGGGACTGACCCGAATAAAATTAAAATCATGGGACTGACCCGAATAAAGTACACATCGGTGGGACTGACCCATGTTCAGTGGCTATAAAGATAAAATGCTCACTAGTGGGACTGATCCAACGGCTAGTGGCGAAATAAAAGAAATGCTCACTAGTGGGACTGACCCAACGGTTAGTGGTAGTGGAAACAAAATGCACGCTAGTGGGACTGATCCATGTTTAGCGGCAATAAAGATAAAATGCTCACTAGTGGGACTGACCCAACGGCTAGCGGCAGAAATAAAAGAAATGCGCACTAGTGGGACTGACCCAACGGCTAGCGGCAGAATAAAAGAAATGCGCACCAGTGGGACTGACCCAACGGCTAGTGGCAGGGTAAAATGAAATGCTGGTATGTATGAAGAAACTGTATAAGACTTGCTCTAAAAAATTATCCAAAAATTTGCCTCAGTGTGATGAATTGGTCAATGGGATTAAACCCGAACCTGTTTTAACTGGCGGCACAAAATCCAAGCCCAACGTGATGTTGTGATGTTGGTGGCACAAAATCCAGGCCCAACGTGATGTTTGGAATGTTGGCGGCACGAAATCCAGGCCAAACGTGATGTTGTGATGTTGGCGGCACAAAATTCAGGCCCAACGTGATGTAAGCGGTCAGCGGGATAAAACCCAGTTCCAACGTGATCTTTGTGAACAAGAAATTGAATTTGATTTGTCAAGAAACAAGCAATTAAATTTGATTTTCCAAGAAACAAGAATTTGAACTTGATTTTTGAATTTTTCTGATTTTTCGAGAAAATCTTTTTCAAAAATAATTTGCCCCCAGTGTAGGGCCCTTTTCCCTTCTTTCTTCTCTTTCTTCGGCATCGGCCTTCCATATCACCAGATGCTCTTTCGTTGATTTCAACTATGAATACCTGCACAGGGGCTTACCAAAATATGACATGCACTCAAATTTTTGTGAAAAGAAACAGCGTAATTGATTTGAAAAATGCATTATTTTGATTCTTGGACAAAATCTTCAATTGGACTACAAAAATATTTGCCCCTGTGTGGGCTTATTCTCACGAATTCTTAAAACAAAAATTTGCCCCAGTATGGACCATTTAACTGCAAAAACTTGCTTGGATGACTTTCCATTTATTTGAACACTATAAGAACTATGTTTTCTAAAAGAAAATTTCATGATGAATTTCTTGAAATAATACCAAATTACAGAAGATTTCTTCCTCACTTTTAGCATCTGTGTTTTGGGTAATGGGTCACCATTTCCAGTTGGCTCATCTTCAGGACCAATCAAGTGATTTTATTTCTGATTTTGAGGTGGTTAAGGAAAATGAGAGGTCAGGATTTGTCTTATTTTTGTGCCCAAATTGTATGTAATCCCTTCAATACCACATCTTAGTGAAATCAAAGAGTTTGTCACCCTTATTTCTTAAGAAAACTTAGTCAACGTATAAGCTTTATAGGCTTGCAACAAAATGGGTAGAAACGATAGCTAAACTTGTGAAAACTGATTATACCCCCATGATCACAAATGATTGATGGATTTCTTACGAGCATAATCCTCACTTTGGATTGTCATGAAGGAATAAGTCAACGATGGACTTTATTAGCTTGTAATGTGGCTTGAAACGATAGTTGAAGGATAAGTCTTTTAAGGACATTGCACCGAAGATCGCATTTTTCCAAAATTGCCCCTATTCTGAACTCAAAGATCTCAGAATTTGTTTGTATTCTTCTCATCATTCACCAGGGACTTCAGCGTCGAATTTTTCTGCATTTTCTAGCATTTACTTTTCTTGCTTCGCTTTTTGCCTCTTTTTCCTTTCCCTCAACTTGGTGGGTTTTCACATGATGAGTAGCGTCAACCCCATACCCAAACAATTCAGAAATACAGCTAAAATTTTCCGGCATCAGAAATTTTCTTGACAGGACTATTGCAAAGAACAGAAGTCAGGACTTTCGGCTTTTGTAATGGGGTCTGGTGGGGTGTTTAGAAAAGTTAAGGCTTGAAGGCAGATTTCAAAAACGGTTTGAAGAATCTGAGATCGCATTGTTGCGCCAACCCTATTTTAGGGCTAAATCAGAATTTGCTCCTAGTTTATGCTCAATTGAGGCTTTTTCTCTTTCATTTTCTTTCTTCTTTCGATTTTTCGGCCTTCTGCCATTCTTTTGAACTTTCACAAAATTTGCCCCAGTTTATTTTTGAACTGAGGTTCTCTTTTCTTCTTTTGTCTTTTGATTTTTGTTGCATGATCACTTTTCACTTCTTGAAACTTTTCTCTTTTCAACTCAAACTTGCCCCAGTATGGGGTTTGCGATTCTCAGGGATTGCCAAATGAAGTATTTTATTCTGAAGGTTCAAAAGGGAGAACTAGGGATAGAATGTTTGATTGAAAAAGAAGAGGACCTGACTTTTATTCTGTTCTTTACAATAACTCTGAAAGGAAACTTTCATTAATGGAAAATTTCGGGCATGTATCTGAATTAACTGACTGAGAAAGACCCTTGTTCATTCATATCTGTGAAACATAGGCGGTCCGTGCGGACAAATCTCTTCCTTTTCTTCTTTTCTTTTTTTTTTCTTTGAAAATTGGAACCCAAGTGGAATCAAATTTTCCCAATTTGCGGTTCCCTCCTTATTCTAGCATTTTTGCTTTTTCCCTTTTTTGGAAAATTCTGCAATCTCCCTTCCCGATGCGGGGTACGATCGTAAGTGCTTTGAAAAGAACCACCAATTTTAGCTCAAATGAGGATGCAAGGGATAAATAGTGTTTAGGTTGTAGAAACGATGGCCAAAATATCATTCTTACACGTCATGACAACCAAAGTAACGAAATGGTCATTGATAATCCATTCCCCTTTTTGATATTTGAAAATTTTCCAATGAAGAGTAGTGATCATCAAGGCGTTTATTTGGAACGAAATTATTCTTTTATAGGCTCAAATGGGAGAGCAAATGATAAAAATCTGTATAGATAGTGAAACGAATGCTCGAAGTGTCATTCCAAATTTTCAAAACAAACAAGAATAATGCACATTTTTGCTTTCACTTAGATGTGATTGAACCGGATTAGACACCTTGAACATTTTCAATCAAAAGTTGCCCCAATTTATCAATCAATGTGACTGATTTTATTTTTGGGGTTAAGTGAAGTGGACAAAAATATGAATTGTACAGTGAAAGAGAAAAGGTATCTCATGGGGCCTTTTGAGCGACCTCTTTCAATCTTGAGCACTCTTATTGTGTAGCTCAGATCACCAATCTAGTGTACACAAGCATACACTTGCGAATTTTCAGGCTGGAGGTTGAAAAAACTCTCAATTCAGTCTTATTTCTTAAACTTCATCATGAAATCTCTTAATGAGCTCGATAAAAAATGAAATGCACACGAGTATTATACAAAGCAAATAATTGTCTGAACAAAAGCTTCATTAACGCCAATGTTTGAAAAATTTTAAAGCAATACATATGAGAAAAATTCTACAAAACTCCTTTGCACATGTATACACATATCCCCTTTTTCTTTGAGCAATGAAATCCCTTAGATGTTTTGCACGAGCGCTTTCAAATGAATTTTCAAATTCATATTGTAGGGCCTGCCCAAGAATCAAGTAATACTTGTAATTTTCAAACTTTATTAGATCAAAATTATCATCAGATATAGAAAGATATTTTCACCTTATTGAAATATTTTTATGAATGCAGGGCGAAGGGGGAAAATAAAAGAAAAATACCCAGAGTTAGTAAGCAAAATTGTAAAATCGGTATGCATGTCCTATGGGGGAGCCCTTTTAAGCCAAGGGTATGCCTAGCATGAAAATGCAATCCTCTAGGGTAGGCATTATACCATACCTGATGGATCCGATCAACTGATTAAGTGAAAAATGATTTGAAAAATTTTGGCCAATTCGAGTGAGAAGAAACATTCGTCCTAAAAATGAGGACAAAGTCCGAATGAGTTGCTTATTTTGATCGACGGATGATGTGTCAAAAGGGGTAAAATGGTCAAATTCATTGAATGAAATTTAATTATTTATTGAAAAGTGAATGGATAACCCTAAAAATGAATTAAACTAATCAAATGAATTGAATGAAATCAATTGATCAAACCGATCGAGTGAAAGGATGATTTATTCAAAATCGACCGAATTGCCCTAAAAATAGGTAAACTGGTCAAATGGATCGGATGATTTATTCAAAATTGATTAGATCACCCTAAAAAGGGTAAACTGGTCAAATGAATCAAATTGATAAAATGGACTGGATGTAATTGGTGAATAAAATGATCCAATGGATTGAATGGAATTGATGGCTTATTGCGATGCATTAGTCTATGAGCCTTCTAAAATCAAATTTTGGCCTCAGTTTATTTATCGTCTCAATAGCGAGGAATTGTTTGTGAATTTCTTCAAACTAATGTTCTTTTGCAAGGAATTTTTACCAATTTGATAAAATGGCCAAAAAGTGATTATTAAACGCTCATATTCCAAAGATCGCTCTATGAAAATGATCGGATCCTACCTTATCTTGTGCACTACCCCTTTGGATGGTACAAAATGTAAACGTGCAAATCTTCTTGGATTAAGTATCCGAGACACAAGGTGGCTTATTGCTAACACGGGATCCAATAAATGGCATTCCCTTCTAGGGTTTATGCATGATGCCAGTTTATTGAAGCGATAAAACATGATATTATGACCTAAAGGGACCTTTTACACGCCAAGGTAGGCTTAGAATGCTATGCAATTATTAATCTATGAATGCAATATACCAAAATCTTTAAACGTGCAATAACCTATCTACAAGGGTAGGTTCTAAAAGAACGTCATGCCAGACCTCTTATTTGCTAGGGTTTAGGAATGCAATGGAGACACAAAAAACATTGTAGCAACGAGGTAAAGCAATCAGTACAAAGAAATAAAGCAATAGGAGAGAAAAAAAAAAGATTGGACCCCTCCCCTCGTGAATAGTGTCCCTAACAAGGCAAGGCAGACTCTACCCTAGGCAAGCTATCATGGATGCATGAGGCTGGGGTTCGCTAATGCATCTAGACTCGATAAGCTCAGGTCCCTGAGCCTTCAGACTTGGAAACCAAGGGTCATCAATCCCAAGGTTCTTTGTCGGTGGCTCGAGCGATTCCCCAAACACCGCTACGCACACATCGTGTCACAGTTACGTGTTTGAGTGAATCTATAAAAAATCCTCAACCTTCGACTAAAAGCTAAAGGCTATCAACCCAAAGCTTAAAGCGGAAGATTGAGTGACCATCGGATCATGTTACACACACATCGTGTCGTGATCACACGTCCAAGTGGGTCGCCTAATCCTAATAGGGTGGAGTGGCGTGACAAGCCACTAAAAGAAAAATAAAGGAGGGATAAATAATAAAGCGTATGCACGTATGCTAGTGCTCGTTTGGAGGGGAGGGATCAAGAACCAACGCGAGGCTCTAGGGTAATATCTCCCCACCCAAATGCAATGCAAAACGCGAGATCACATCACATAAATCATTCATCTATCAAATCAATCGTACGCAAATGTGTGAGGGAGTGAGTTGATACGCCCGAAATGCAAAAGGTCCTAAAAATGGAAAATACAACCCTAATATCCAAATGCTACGCATAACAAGAGTAGAAAACGGAAAAGAATAGCTAAATCAAATGCTTGGACCCACGTAGGAAGTCCCCAGTGGAGTCGCCAATCTGTCGCGCCCCACTTTTTGAAGGTGTGAAAGTAGTGTGTAGGATATGTGGGTGAACGTGTGTAAAAGTGAAAATAAATGGCCGTGGGATTGTGAAATGTGACGGTTTGGCCAAACAAAGGGTTTTAGATAGAAAAGGAGTCGCCACTTGGTATAGAGTTAGGGTGTACCAAGTCACCAAAAAGTGATTTTTTGGAAAAGAAAAGAAAACAAACCCTTTTTTAAAGAACTTTTAGGTCTACGTAACCAAAAAAAGGGATCGGGGGTCACATTTGATAAGGGAGAAGGCAAAGGCAAAGCCTAAGGCACTCCCTTACCCTAACCAAAGCTAGTTGCGTGACTTAGCCCCACTTTTCCTAATTCTTCTACCCAAAATATGCGTTGCATGTTGGATGTGACTAATGGATATGAAAAGGAAAGAAAAATGCAATCCTAAATCTAAATGTCTCTTATGAGGCTTTTTGATCCCAACCACATGAGTTGTGATGGCCAATAAGGAAAGCCCTCATAGAGGTCATGGATAATGCAAATGAGGACTCAAGTATGAGTGTAAGTGTGCAAATGTAAGAAAAGTGCATGTGTGCAAATGGAGAAAACAAAGGTGTTTGTATGCAAGTGGATGAAAATAAGGTATAATGGTAGTAAATATATGAGTGCAATTGGGTGCAATTTGTGAGGTAGAAAAATAAACAAGTGATAGAAAAAGAAGTAAAATGTGCAAACATGGCATGTGGAGTGAGAAAAATATAAGTAATGAGAAAATATGATAACAAAAGGTGAGGAAGTGATATGATAAAAATGAGAGTGTATGAACCTAGAGGAATGCATCAAGTCGGATATGGGTGTTTATCTCAACTCATATCTTTTGATGATTACAAAACAAATGGATGTTTCTAATACCTTTTGTAGAGATCCTTTTCAGAAATGAACCAAACAGGTCTGTGGATTTAAAACAGAAAAAGAAGATAAAAAAGAATGAAGACTGCTGAGGATGATGTCGGACGCACAAAAGGAGAGTATCGGATGTCCGACATTCTTTGAGTTTCTTCGGACGAGTGAAGAACTCAGACTCGGACGTCCGAAGAAGACAAGCCAGGAGTTATTTGACTACTGATCATGATCGGACGCTCAACACCTGTGTATCGGACGTCCGACAAGTATTGCTGCTCTTCGGACGAGTCACTCCGAACGCATCGGCCGTCCGAAGGAATTGAAGAAGAAAGTCCAAGTATGCATCCTACCCTCGGACGCATAAAAATCAAACATCGGACGTCCGACAGCACCAACGGCTAGTTGACTCTTCAGTTGCCTTCTACCCGTTGACAGCATTAATTGAAAAACTTTCAAGTCTCCTATAAGAAGAACAAAGTCAACCACCTCAAGACAACTTTGCACATCAAGCCTACATCAGATCGTGAGTGATTCAAGTGTTAGAATACTCAAAAGGAACATTTCTACTCTTTGCTTGTGCAATCTTCGTGTAGTTTTTCAAGTGTGACATAGTTTCTTCAATAGTGTAGCATAGTGAGGGTTTGCGAGTGTTTGTAAAACTTCCTTGTGACGGCCCCACCTCCCCCTAAGGCGAACCAGAGGGTTCGGCGGGCCGTGTAACATCCCGAATATTAGGAGGTTGTTTGTGAAGAGAATATTAAAGTATATTTCTTCGGGTTTGATTTAAAACCTTATTTTGTTTTAAAAGACTAGAAACCCTAAATTTTTAGTCAAAAACCCTAGTTTACTTGTGACTAACCGGTTTTCTTAAATCTCTCACATTTTAATTGAAACCCTAATTTTAATCACTGGAATTGGAAAATTCCTCACGTTTTCTTAAAAATTTCCTTTTATTTGGAAATTATTATTTATTAAAGCCCTACTATCCAATTATTCCATAATAAGTGCAGATGAACCTTGAAAATAGAGTTTTCCGCTTCGGTTTCAAGATTTGAGCAAAATTAGGGTTTTTCAATTTTTCCGCCGGATGAATTTTTGATACTGGCCGAGGATCAATTTGATGATTAAAAGTGACTTTTAAGTGAGAAATAATATGTGAGTAGTAGCCATGATAAGGTTAGTGAATGGAAAGTAAAAACCCTAGTACGGGTGTTTTTAAGAAAAACGGCGCGAACCGGCGGGTCCCGCGCATTACCGATTGAACGTACCAATTGATCACCACTTTCTTGCCATACAAGTTTAACATTAGTGAAGCAAAATATCTTCCCCCTCTTGGCTCTCCTATTGGCCGAAATTTGTGACCCAAGTGCAAGGAAAGAAAGAGAAAAATCTTGTGGTCAAGATTAGTCCAAGTGTTGGAAAAATTTGTGGTCACAATTAGCCTTAATCTTCTTACTTCCTTATAAGACAATTAAGCTTCATCTTCCTTCATTATTTTCTGCTGAAGAGCTGACCAAAGAGAGAGAGAAAGTGAGAGCAAGAGCAACAAAATTTCCTTCTTGATTTGCTTCAACCAAGTTAGAAATCCAAATCTAAACCGATTAAAGTACTAAGTGTGAGTTGGGAAGCTAGAGGAATCAGAAATTTTCCAAGGAGGTTGATTATCACTCATCCAAGCTTGTCTTTGAGGTATAAAATCTGATCTTGGTCCTTGTTCATTTAATTTTTGGTTAAAGATGTGATTTTATGGAGGATTAACACTTGAATGCATGGATTTCCAGATTTGGGTTTTCATTTCTTCTCTTTCTGCCCGGTTTTAGTACTCCATCTTAGAGGCCGAATCAGCTCTTACCCAAAACATGAAAGTTGTAGAGAATGATGTTTTCTAGTTTCCTGTAAATTTTCAGCCCAATCTGAGCTCGGTAACCTGAGAAAAGACCGAAATACCCCTGCTGCCCTGTTTCTATCCGAACATTCTAATCAGCTTTGGTAATTGGTTATTTTGGCTGGGAATACTTCCGAATTAGTTGTTGATGTCTTCTTAAGAATTCTAGCCCTGTATCTTAGCTTTTAAATGGCTTTGGAATTACCTGATTTGGAGTTGTGTGTGCTGAGATATGAGTGAATAAAGCAGGACTGCTAGTTGATTCCTGCAGTGAATTTCGAACTGGAAAATCTGGAGTTGTTTTGGCAAATTTGACCTAGTTAGGGTGAGAACTGGACTGAGTGGTCTTCATGAAAGTTGTAGGGAATGATACTTTATAGGTGCCTACAAAATTTCAGCTCAATCAGAGCAACGTAGGATGTGAAAAGTCCAAAATACCCTCACTGTTTTAAAAATTTCCCAGCATTCCGTTTCTTCAGTTAAGTCCAGTTTATCACGTTTTTTGACTGGTATTCATTTTGATTTAGCCCTGGACCAAAACATGAAAGTTGTAGTGCTCTGAAGTAGCTTTAAAATGCCTCTAAGAACACCTGATTCGGACTTGTGTACACTGAGTTAGGTTCATTACAGTGTTCTGCATTTAAACAACCGACGAATTGGTTTCTGGTTTAGTAATTCGAGAATTTGACTAAGTTACATTAGGAACTGGACTATGTGTTCTTCATGAACATTGTACCGCTGTGTCTTAGCTTCGAAACGGCATAGGTTGTGCCTCAATCCGATAAGCGTAGCCTCAGATATATTATTTCCGCATTCGTACGTCAAATCTGTCTTGTGCTAAGTTGAATTTCTGCGCTTGTAATTGTTGCGAATCTTGTTTTTATGATATTGTGAGCCTATGGAACAGCTCTTGGCTTGAATTGTTTTATGTGTGATGTTGGGATGTTGTTGAAGAAAAATAATGAAGCCTAAATGGCTGGACAATTAGGTAAACACAAAGGGCATGCTGCCCAAATTTACGCTCAAAGACTAGAGAACTACTTGCAATTTGAGCAAGGCAATGTTGTATGATGGATGACTTCTGAGCCGTGGAGGTGAGTGACCTCAAACAATTTCTAAATTTATGTATCAATCGTTTCCTGCATTATTTACTTTTGAACTGTTTCCAAAGTTACTTTGAAATGTTTTCTTGCATATCATGCGTGCTGGCATGTGAGCGTGCCTTGTTTGCTATATTTCTTGACTCCATGACTTGTATTATTGATTAGTAAGGTGCTAAGTGCTTTAAATGATTTCTAAAATGAAATTTCTGGGCGAGTGTGTACTTTATCGCACTCGACCTAAATAAATGTGAAATTTTGTTTTATAATTAAATGATTAAATGCTAGTTGCGCATGTATGTAAGCCTTCGGGCTGAACTGGCCACTGCCCTTGTTACCGGTCGTCTCGAGCCAGAAGCGGACTCGGTCGGGCGACTAGGGACCTGGGTGAACGATCCGGTATACTCGAGTATTACCTTGTAGGTTGGTGGAGCCTGGCCAAAAGCCAGGGACGGGGTGAATGAATGAATGACCACATGAGCGAGGAAATGTCAGGAGAACGAATGTATCCTTTTCATGAATGTTACTATCGCTTTCCTGAATCATTGATTTATGGCATCATTAAAATGAATTATTGTACAACTGATTCGATAAATGATTTTATTGGTTACTCGCTGAGCTTCTAGCTCACCCCAAAAATATTTTATTCCCCTCCACAGGGCTCAAAGCGAAGGAAGGCTTGTAGTACTTATTCACGTGGCTGGAGGGCATATATTTTGTACAATTTGGATTTGGAATCATTTTATGTATAGTTGAGAATCGTTTCCGCTTCGCTTATGACATGTAATTATTGGAGACTTGGATGTGAAATTGTGGGAACATTTGATGTAATATATGAGATTTATATTGTAATTCATTTGAGGATTGTAGTGATCGACTGAGTCCCGGCGAGAGCTGGGCAGGCGACCCGCCGAACCCTGGGGTACACCCTAGGGGGAGGTGGGGTCGTCACAGGTGGTATCAGAGCTTAGGCTTCAGATCTCGGTAGTGTATCCTAGGCTTGAAGTTTAGGATGCCGGACTGTGGGTTTGATTTGACTCTTGAGAGATTTGTGCGGGATGTCTTGACTTGATTGGTACAAGATGGAATGTCGAGGACGACATTCTTTTAAGGAGGGGAGATTGTAACATCCCGAATATTAGGAGGTTGTTTGTGAAGAGAATATTAAAGTATATTTCTTCGGGTTTGATTTAAAACCTTATTTTGTTTTAAAAGACTAGAAACCCTAAATTTTTAGTCAAAAACCCTAGTTTACTTGTGACTAACCGGTTTTCTTAAATCTCTCACATTTTAATTGAAACCCTAATTTTAATCACTGGAATTGGAAAATTCCTCACGTTTTCTTAAAAATTTCCTTTTATTTGGAAATTATTATTTATTAAAGCCCTACTATCCAATTATTCCATAATAAGTGCAGATGAACCTTGAAAATAGAGTTTTCCGCTTCGGTTTCAAGATTTGAGCAAAATTAGGGTTTTTCAATTTTTCCGCCGGATGAATTTTTGATACTGGCCGAGGATCAATTTGATGATTAAAAGTGACTTTTAAGTGAGAAATAATATGTGAGTAGTAGCCATGATAAGGTTAGTGAATGGAAAGTAAAAACCCTAGTACGGGTGTTTTTAAGAAAAACGGCGCGAACCGGCGGGTCCCGCGCATTACCGATTGAACGTACCAATTGATCACCACTTTCTTGCCATACAAGTTTAACATTAGTGAAGCAAAATATCTTCCCCCTCTTGGCTCTCCTATTGGCCGAAATTTGTGACCCAAGTGCAAGGAAAGAAAGAGAAAAATCTTGTGGTCAAGATTAGTCCAAGTGTTGGAAAAATTTGTGGTCACAATTAGCCTTAATCTTCTTACTTCCTTATAAGACAATTAAGCTTCATCTTCCTTCATTATTTTCTGCTGAAGAGCTGACCAAAGAGAGAGAGAAAGTGAGAGCAAGAGCAACAAAATTTCCTTCTTGATTTGCTTCAACCAAGTTAGAAATCCAAATCTAAACCGATTAAAGTACTAAGTGTGAGTTGGGAAGCTAGAGGAATCAGAAATTTTCCAAGGAGGTTGATTATCACTCATCCAAGCTTGTCTTTGAGGTATAAAATCTGATCTTGGTCCTTGTTCATTTAATTTTTGGTTAAAGATGTGATTTTATGGAGGATTAACACTTGAATGCATGGATTTCCAGATTTGGGTTTTCATTTCTTCTCTTTCTGCCCGGTTTTAGTACTCCATCTTAGAGGCCGAATCAGCTCTTACCCAAAACATGAAAGTTGTAGAGAATGATGTTTTCTAGTTTCCTGTAAATTTTCAGCCCAATCTGAGCTCGGTAACCTGAGAAAAGACCGAAATACCCCTGCTGCCCTGTTTCTATCCGAACATTCTAATCAGCTTTGGTAATTGGTTATTTTGGCTGGGAATACTTCCGAATTAGTTGTTGATGTCTTCTTAAGAATTCTAGCCCTGTATCTTAGCTTTTAAATGGCTTTGGAATTACCTGATTTGGAGTTGTGTGTGCTGAGATATGAGTGAATAAAGCAGGACTGCTAGTTGATTCCTGCAGTGAATTTCGAACTGGAAAATCTGGAGTTGTTTTGGCAAATTTGACCTAGTTAGGGTGAGAACTGGACTGAGTGGTCTTCATGAAAGTTGTAGGGAATGATACTTTATAGGTGCCTACAAAATTTCAGCTCAATCAGAGCAACGTAGGATGTGAAAAGTCCAAAATACCCTCACTGTTTTAAAAATTTCCCAGCATTCCGTTTCTTCAGTTAAGTCCAGTTTATCACGTTTTTTGACTGGTATTCATTTTGATTTAGCCCTGGACCAAAACATGAAAGTTGTAGTGCTCTGAAGTAGCTTTAAAATGCCTCTAAGAACACCTGATTCGGACTTGTGTACACTGAGTTAGGTTCATTACAGTGTTCTGCATTTAAACAACCGACGAATTGGTTTCTGGTTTAGTAATTCGAGAATTTGACTAAGTTACATTAGGAACTGGACTATGTGTTCTTCATGAACATTGTACCGCTGTGTCTTAGCTTCGAAACGGCATAGGTTGTGCCTCAATCCGATAAGCGTAGCCTCAGATATATTATTTCCGCATTCGTACGTCAAATCTGTCTTGTGCTAAGTTGAATTTCTGCGCTTGTAATTGTTGCGAATCTTGTTTTTATGATATTGTGAGCCTATGGAACAGCTCTTGGCTTGAATTGTTTTATGTGTGATGTTGGGATGTTGTTGAAGAAAAATAATGAAGCCTAAATGGCTGGACAATTAGGTAAACACAAAGGGCATGCTGCCCAAATTTACGCTCAAAGACTAGAGAACTACTTGCAATTTGAGCAAGGCAATGTTGTATGATGGATGACTTCTGAGCCGTGGAGGTGAGTGACCTCAAACAATTTCTAAATTTATGTATCAATCGTTTCCTGCATTATTTACTTTTGAACTGTTTCCAAAGTTACTTTGAAATGTTTTCTTGCATATCATGCGTGCTGGCATGTGAGCGTGCCTTGTTTGCTATATTTCTTGACTCCATGACTTGTATTATTGATTAGTAAGGTGCTAAGTGCTTTAAATGATTTCTAAAATGAAATTTCTGGGCGAGTGTGTACTTTATCGCACTCGACCTAAATAAATGTGAAATTTTGTTTTATAATTAAATGATTAAATGCTAGTTGCGCATGTATGTAAGCCTTCGGGCTGAACTGGCCACTGCCCTTGTTACCGGTCGTCTCGAGCCAGAAGCGGACTCGGTCGGGCGACTAGGGACCTGGGTGAACGATCCGGTATACTCGAGTATTACCTTGTAGGTTGGTGGAGCCTGGCCAAAAGCCAGGGACGGGGTGAATGAATGAATGACCACATGAGCGAGGAAATGTCAGGAGAACGAATGTATCCTTTTCATGAATGTTACTATCGCTTTCCTGAATCATTGATTTATGGCATCATTAAAATGAATTATTGTACAACTGATTCGATAAATGATTTTATTGGTTACTCGCTGAGCTTCTAGCTCACCCCAAAAATATTTTATTCCCCTCCACAGGGCTCAAAGCGAAGGAAGGCTTGTAGTACTTATTCACGTGGCTGGAGGGCATATATTTTGTACAATTTGGATTTGGAATCATTTTATGTATAGTTGAGAATCGTTTCCGCTTCGCTTATGACATGTAATTATTGGAGACTTGGATGTGAAATTGTGGGAACATTTGATGTAATATATGAGATTTATATTGTAATTCATTTGAGGATTGTAGTGATCGACTGAGTCCCGGCGAGAGCTGGGCAGGCGACCCGCCGAACCCTGGGGTACACCCTAGGGGGAGGTGGGGTCGTCACAGGCCGCCTGCCCAGCTCTCGCCGGGACTCAGTCGTTCACTACAATCCTCAAATATATTACAATATAAATCTCAAAATTACATCAAATTCTCCAATAATTACATATCACAAATGCAGCGGAAACTGATTCAAATCGTGGAACGTATACTTACATCCATATCAATTTTAAATATTTATACAAGACCAACTCGTACATCAAATAGATCCAAACTTAAACTATACACGATATAAGCCATCTAGTCACGTGAATAAGCACTCCAAGCTTTTCTTCGCCTTGAGCCCTGTGGGGGGGGGAAATAAAACATTTTTGGGGTGAGTTAGAAGCTCAGCGAGTAACCATTAAAATCAGTAATCAATTCAGTTTTACAGTCGTTCATTTCAGTGATGTCATGATTTCAAGATCAACTGTACATTTATTGCTCTCGTGAGCCAGCGAAATCGTTGTACTGAAACACCCAACGCTCCAAACAAACATTAAACAGTAAACAGTCAGTGGGGGAGCCATTTGCTCCAGATGAACAGTACACAGAGGTGGAGACGTTGGTGTTCAGCATACGAATTCCAAGTACTCATTTAAGCCAAAACATGTCATGGGCCACATGCAAGCACTCATGATATGCAATCAAGTAAATAGTGCAAGAAACGGTTCATAAGAACTTTGGAAACAGTTTAGGGTCACTCACCTCCACGGCTCAGAAACCATCCATCATGTATCATTGCCTTGCTCAACTCCAAGCCTTAGATCACAAACCCAATGCAAACAAGTCCCTTCAAAGTTCGGACAGCACTTCCCCTACATTTGCTAACTTTTCCAGCCATCATGGCTTCATTATTACTCCAGCCAGTCCCAAAGTCACACAAATAAGTTCATCTAATATCCATTCAGCAAGCTCCAAGTAGTACAAAGACAAGTCAAGCTAGGGAAAAGTCCGGAAATGAAGGTTAAGCTCAAAACCAGAAAAACAGTTTTGATGTCATAATGCGGTAATGGCACAACTCTCACCACAATTATCGGTTGGGGGTGTAAGACCCACCGTTTCGAAGCTATGAAACAGGGCTACAACAATGTAGAAGGTCACTCAATCCAGTTCCTAGCCCAACTAGGTCAAAAATGCCAAACACTAAACCAGAATCACCAAAACAGGTTTACAAAACACAGAACACTGTAATCGGTATATCTCAGTCCATACAAGTCCAAAGGCCGAAATTCCAAAGGCATAAGTTAGCTAAGACATCCAGCTACATTTCATCAGAAGACACCAACTCCAAAATCCAAACCAATTCCAGTCAAAATGGCCAATTACTATCGCAGTTTTCGCATTCTGATCAAAGCAGAACAGCTACAGTAATTTCGGCATAACTCACTCTACACTAATCCAAATGACCTGAAATTTTACAGGCACCTCAAACACATCAATACCTACAACGTTCATGTTTTGAGCAAAGTCCAATTCGGCCTCTAACCTTATGATATAAAACCAGATAGAATTAGGGGTTTATGAACCCTAACTTTCCAAAATTTATTCCAAATCCAAAATTGGTTGCAAATATCAATCATTTCCATCCACTAGAGTCATAACCCCTCATTATCAATCATCATAAACAACCACAACACCATAATCCAATTAAACCAGAAAAATCATCATAAAATTGAAAACTTCACCAAATCACTTCAAACCAAGATAAAAATCAGAAATTTCAGCACTCTAATCACTACTAATCATATCTTAAGCATCAATAGGTGTAGGTGGAAGTTTAAGCTTCACTTACCAAGAAACAAGAGAGAGAGAGATGTTGGCCACCTTAGACCTTCAAACAAACTTCACTACAACACTTACTAGCACTAGAAGAAAGGTTTTTATGGAGTAGAATCTAATCTAGGCTTTTGTTTGTGGGAGATTGAAGCAAATGGAGCTTGAAAGTTGAAGAAATGCACTTCCTTCTTGAGCTAGGGAGATCCGGCCACCAAGAGAAGAAAATGGTGATTTTTGTGCATTTTTTTGATATTTAATCCTTTGGTCAAAAAAGTCAAGAAAGTGAATAGTAATTCTTAAAATCCAACCAATGAGAATGTGACACTTGTCACCTCATTAAATGCATTCCTATCCTTTCTTTCTTCTCTCACATCAATCATTTCACACACTCTACTTGTCTATTAACACCCGATAAATTTTACACAGTATCCGGAATTTAACCTAATTGGTCGAATTTTTCCGAACTTTTCGCACTAGTGGGTCCCACGTCCAATATAATTTTGTTGCCTAAAATAAAAGACAAGAAAACTTGCACAAATATCAAATTGATTAAATCAAAATAATAAGCAGGTTACAATCTCTGAAAATTCTTAAATCAAAGAAATTAATCCCCTGATTCTTTTCTTTGAATAGTTTCAATTGAAGGGCCGAAAAGACTTGTTCTCCAATTGAAAGGATGTTTCCTACAATTTCGGCGTAGAAAACAATTGATTTGATGATGGCGTCAAACACTTGGAACTTCAAGTCTTCAACACCGATAGCAGGAGGATTTGTTCGACTTGATTTGGGCTTGGATTTGAGGAAAAAAAGCTCTTGAGGGAATTTGACAGAGTTTCTCCGAATGTTAGGGATTTTTCTTGTGTCTTTGCCTCGAGGGAAGACCTCTATTTATAGCCAAAATATGTAGGCTAAGTCTTCAAGAAAACCCTCAGAATCTTCCTGCATTTTGGATCACTTATTACCCAAGAAATCCATTTAACTTGGGCTTAAATATTGGGCTAACCCAAATAGTCCATTATGAATTAATAAATCAATTAATTCACTCCAACTTAAATGGACTTTATAGATTTGATTTAATTTAATAGCCCATATAATATTGGCCCAACTTGACGGTCCAAAACATAATGGACTTCTATAATTTAATTTAATTTAGTCAAGATCAATTTAATAAATCTCGACTAAATAAATTAAATAAAATTTCTTTGTCTACAAATGCCCCCACTTCAAGGCTTAATTGAAGCTTGCTTGTCAAGGATTGTAATTGAGACTTGAAGTACTTGATTTTTTTTTTTTTTTTTTGAAAGCCAATTCATTTGCCAATTTGAGCTTGCAATTCAAGATCATACTTATGATCAAAAGTCCCCACGGTCCATGTGTCATATGAGGTCTATGGCGAGGTGCAATACACAGGATCATTCCCTATACAATCACAATGAATTTGCTGCCTGCAATTAATCTCGAACCTGCAATTGGGATCCTTTTATGACCATTGCACCACCAAAACATTAAATAATCAAAGCACGGAAATCAATTTGTTCGATGGACTTCCCATTCAATATTCACCGTGAACTCTAGAAAACGGAAACACAGTGCTAAGGTTAGGAAATATCTTCACACCTCCGCACTCAAAATTATACGCAGCAGATATTAAATCGAGCTGGTAACTTCAAGCAACTTCCAAATTCACGACAATGCTATAGTCAGCCTCTGCGACTGAACCAAATTGATTTGAAAATAGAATCATAATGGCCGTGGCTTCATTTGTTTTTTTTTTTTTTTTTTTTCATGGGACCACCTTCCATTTGATTTGCGGTTGATTCTATGAAACTAAGAAAACCACTTTCAATCATTTCCATCTTCCATGATGCAACAAACCAGTAATCGTCCAAAGCGAGGCTTGTGAGGAAACGGTACCAAAACCAATTTCATTGTCCGAATAGTTGTCTTGTTAATCTTTTGGAATTCCAAATGTCCTAAGAGACTAGCACGGACATTGGAAACTAAGAGTTGCTAGACAACTTCGGAGATGACAAAAGAAAAGGTAATGCTCCACTTTCCAAAATCACTCACATGCTTATAGTAACCAGCAATATTTGAAAGTGGAAGCATTCAATTGGGTCTCACCGCTTCTATTGCAACTTGGTTTCAAGCTAGCACTTGGGGAAATCTTCTATGACTGCAGCACCGCTCAAGCATCTTCGACAATCAAAACTTGGCCACCAAATCATTCGGTGGGAACTTTCCATTCAATATCTATCATGGAGCTTCCCATTTGATAATCTTCTCGCTGTCCATTTCTTTTCCTTGGACAATGAGAATTGTTACCGGCCCTTTTTCTTGTGGGGGACTTTTGGAAACAACCAGATCTTACCTCCCTTCGTTACCACTTTTCCCGCTGTGAACAAATCTGATATTGCCAAGTCTTGAACGAAGTATCAGTAGGAAGTCTAATATTACGATTGCTAGTCATGTGCATGAGCTTCCTATTATCTTAAGCATAGTTGCTTCTGGAAACTGAACTTCCAAATATCCCAAGAGACTAACCACGGACCTTTAGGCAACTAACCTTCTAGACAACTGTTCAATCAAACATGTATTGCTTCACTTCCTCCTCAAGCATCAAGCACAATATTGAAAATAGAAAGTGCCGAGACCAACTCATGGCCTAAACGAGCTTTACGGCAACGTGGTGCTTCCCAAATTTCACCAGCTTCCTCAATTGAATACCATATGAACATATTGCCAAAATTTTCGTAAAACTTTCGAATAAGCAATTGATTTCCTTGTTTTTAGCACATATGAGCTTTATATAAAGAGCCAAGGCCACCCGAAGCTATGCCGAAGTTTTCCAGCTTTCTTGAAGAACTACAATTTGCGTAGTTTTCAAGCTTGTGAGGTTTTCCGGCTTTCATCTTGCTACTATTCCGATTGCACTGAGATTTTCCAGCCTTCTTGGTGAATTACAATTTGCGAACTTCACCCCAGGTAACTCACAATCTCATCTGGAAACTTTCTTGCTAAGAAATTCAATTTTCTCACGTTTGCCGCTGCTGGATTTTTATTTTTTATTTTTATTTATTTTTTTTTTTTTGCACTTGTTGCTGCTGGAATTTTAATTTTTTCTTGCACTTGTTGCTGCTGACTGGATTAATAACCCACTTTGTCGAATCAAAACTCACTGGATTAAGTCATGAACCAAACTGAAAATTTGCCTCCCAGTGAAACTAGGTGATGGTTTGTTATCTCAAATTGAACGGGCAAACTTTCATGAAATAATCAGTGGTTGCTATGCTTGTAGGATTGAAATTTTCAAACTCGGGTTTTATTAGTGTCCCCAAATTGTTGACATCTGAATGCTCTTTTGAAATTTAATGGGTATAGATTAACAATTGAATTCGGGGCCAAGAAACTTTAAGCATCTGATTACTCTCTTGCATGCAAAGTGCACGTGTTTTCTTTCCATTGCTGCATACCATGGCCTTCTTGATTCACGGCCAGGTCCATACTGCTTCTTTATTCAAATTGCAATTCAAGTAGTTTGCATGCAATTTTGCTGATGGTAATTGACTAGAGCAACACATGCCCGTGCCACGTATTTTTCTTGAATGTCTATTCTTGCGAAGCAAGGCAAGATTTGTCGTTGATGATTTTTTTTTTTTTTTTTTTTCCAGCTGGCGTTGGCATAGCTTGTTTGAAACAAATTGACGTTTTTTTTAAAAACTCACTAATGCTAGAAAAATCATCTAAAAACTTTAGTTGCTCATAAAATCCACCCAGATAATATTTCTAAGCCAGAAATGCAAAAATTATGCAATTAAAGGAACTAAAACCCTAGGAAAATATTAGGGTTTTTACGGGTTCTCACACTCTTTTTTTTCGGGGCGTCACAATCTCCCCTCCTTAAAAGAATGTCGTCCTCGACATTCCATCTTGTACTAATCAAGTCAAGTCAACCCGCAAGAATCACTAATATTTCAAACCAAACCCACAGTCCGGCATCCTAAACTTCAAGTCTAGGATACACTACAGAGATCTGAAGCCTAAGCTCTGATACCAACTGTGACGGCCCCACCTCCCCCTAAGGCAAACCAGAGGGTTCGGCGGGCCGCCTGCCCAGCTCTCGCCGGGACTCAGTCGTTCACTACAATTCTCAAATATATTACAATATAAATCTCAAAATTACATCAAATTCTCCAATAATTACATATCACAAATGCAGCGGAAACTGATTCAAATCGTGGAACGTATACTTACATCCATATCAATTTTAAATATTTATACAAGACCAACTCGTATATCAAATAGATCCAAACTTAAACTATACACGATATAAGCCATCTAGTCACGTGAATAAGCACTCCAAGCTTTTCTTCGCCTTGAGCCCTGTGGGGGGGGAAATAAAACATTTTTGGGGTGAGTTAGAAGCTCAGCGAGTAACCATTAAAATCAGTAATCAATTCAGTTTTACAGTCGTTCATTTCAGTGATGTCATGATTTCAAGATCAACTGTACATTTATTGCTCTCGTGAGCCAGCGAAATCGTTGTACTGAAACACCCAACGCTCCAAACAAACATTAAACAGTAAACAGTCAGTGGGGGAGCCATTTGCTCCAGATGAACAGTACACAGAGGTGGAGACGTTGGTGTTCAGCATACGAATTCCAAGTACTCATTTAAGCCAAAACATGTCATGGGTCACATGCAAGCACTCATGATATGCAATCAAGTAAATAGTGCAAGAAACGGTTCATAAGAACTTTGGAAACAGTTTAGGGTCACTCACCTCCACGGCTCAAAAACCATCCATCATGTATCATTGCCTTGCTCAACTCCAAGCCTTAGATCACAAACCCAATGCAAACAAGTCCCTTCAAAGTTCGGACAGCACTTCCCCTACATTTGCTAACTTTTCCAGCCATCATGGCTTCATTATTACTCCAGCCAGTCCCAAAGTCACACAAATAAGTTCATCTAATATCCATTCAGCAAGCTCCAAGTAGTACAAAGACAAGTCAAGCTAGGGAAAAGTCCGGAAATGAAGGTTAAGCTCAAAACCAGAAAAACAGTTTTGATGTCATAATGCGGTAATGGCACAACTCTCACTACAATTATCGGTTGGGGATGTAAGACCCACCGTTTCGAAGCTATGAAACAGGGCTACAACAATGTAGAAGGTCACTCAATCCAGTTCCTAGCCCAACTAGGTCAAAAATGCCAAACACTAAACCAGAATCACCAAAACAGGTTTACAAAACACAGAACACTGTAATCGGTATATCTCAGTCCATACAAGTCCAAAGGCCGAAATTCCAAAGGCATAAGTTAGCTAAGACATCCAGCTACATTTCATCAGAAGACACCAACTCCAAAATCCAAACCAATTCCAGTCAAAATGGCCAATTACTATCGCAGTTTTTGCATTCTGATCAAAGCAGAACAGCTACAGTAATTTCGGCATAACTCACTCTACACTAATCCAAATGACCTGAAATTTTACAGGCACCTCAAACACATCAATACCTACAACGTTCATGTTTTGAGCAAAGTCCAATTCGGCCTCTAACCTTATGATATAAAACCAGACAGAATTAGGGGTTTATGAACCCTAACTTTCCAAAATTTATTCCAAATCCAAAATTGGTTGCAAATATCAATCATTTCCATCCACTAGAGTCATAACCCCTCATTATCAATCATCATAAACAACCACAACACCATAATCCAATTAAACCAGAAAAATCATCATAAAATTGAAAACTTCACCAAATCACTTCAAACCAAGATAAAAATCAGAAATTTCAGCACTCTAATCACTACTAATCATATCTTAAGCATCAATAGGTGTAGGTGGAAGTTTAAGCTTCACTTACCAAGAAACAAGAGAGAGAGAGATGTTGGCCACCTTAGACCTTCAAACAAACTTCACTACAACACTTACTAGCACTAGAAGAAAGGTTTTTATGGAGTAGAATCTAATCTAGGCTTTTGTTTGTGGGAGATTGAAGCAAATGGAGCTTGAAAGTTGAAGAAATGCACTTCCTTCTTGAGCTAGGGAGATCCGGCCACCAAGAGAAGAAAATGGTGATTTTTGTGCATTTTTTTGATATTTAATCCTTTGGTCAAAAAAGTCAAGAAAGTGAATAGTAATTCTTAAAGTCCAACCAATGAGAATGTGACACTTGTCACCTCATTAAATGCATTCCTATCCTTTCTTTCTTCTCTCACATCAATCATTTCACACACTCTACTTGTCTATTAACACCCGATAAAATTTTACACAGTATCCGGAATTTAACATAATTGACCGAATTTTTCCGAACTTTTTGCACTAGTGGGTCCCACGTCCAATATATATTGTTAATTTTATAAAAACTCACTAATGCTAGAAAAATCATCTAAAAACTTTAGTTGCTCATAAAATCCACCCAGATAATATTTCTAAGCCAGAAATGCAAAAATTATGCAATTAAAGGAACTAAAACCCTAGGAAAGTATTAGGGTTTTTACGGGTTCTCACACTCTTTTTTTTCGGGGCATGACATTCCTTACTTGACCAAGTGTGGTTTGGGGCAAGAAGGAAGTGATCCCTTCCTTGTACACAAGAGATTGGTTGCAAGTTTGTTCAACTTGAAGTAATTTGGTATATAAAAGTGGTGTTCAAATCTCAGTTGTGTTTGAAGCTTGGTTTGTTTCTTTACTTTCATTTACTGCTGTTCTACATAAACTGTTCCTCTCTTCATCTCACGAATACTTGTGCTCTTGTGTTATCTTGTTCATTGGGTGGTCTTTGAGAAAAGAAAGGTAGACTGTGAAAAAGTGGACTATATCTTAGCATGTTTTTGAAAGCCTAATTCACCCCCCTCTTAGGTTGTCTTCGATCCTTACAATTGGTATCAGAGCTTGGTCTTCTAGAGATTAAGCTCAAGCGGCTTGGAGTAAAATGAGAACCAATCATGCCATGTTTGTTGAGGGACAATCGGTCACTAGGCCTCCCACGTTTACTGGTTCCAATTATGTTAGTTGGAAAGAAAGAATGATTATCTTCTTGCAATCCATTAATATTGAGCTATGGTTTATTGTGAATGAAGGACCACATGATGCTAACTTTCTTGATGCAGAAACAGGTGTGTTGCGGCAAAAAACAAGAGTTGAGATGAATGCTCAAGATAGAACCAATTTCACACTGAATGCCAAAGCCATGAATGTTCTCTATAGTGCCTTAGACTCAAATGAGTCAATCAGAGTAAAAGAATGTAAATCTGCCAAAGAAATGTGGGATAAGCTAAGAGAAATATATGAGGGTAGTGACAACGTGAGAGAACAGAAAAAATCCATTCTGGTCACTAAGTATGAATCTTTTAAGATGGAGCCTCATGAAAACATCGACAAAATGTACTGTAGATTCAATGATCTGATCAAGGATTTAGAGGTGCTTGAGAAGGAGTACTCTCTAGGTGAAAAGAACAGAAAAATTTTGAATGCTCTATCAAAGGATTGGGAAAGCAAAGTGACTGCCATAGAGGAAGCAAAGGATCTAAATTCCTTATCCATTGAATCTCTGATTAACTCTCTAACTTCTTATGAATTGAAACTTAAATCTAAGTTGCAGGATGAAGAAGACGCAAAAGGAAGAAAGAGTATTGCTCTGAAAGCTTCACAGGATGAAAATGAACCAGCCTTACAGGATGAAAATGATTTGGAAGGTGATGATAGTGATATTGCACTCATCACAAGAGGCTTCAAAAGATTTCTCAACAAAAGAAGATTTAGAAAAGGCGGATCCAGCAACTCCTTCCCAAATCAGTCCAATGACTTCAGAAACAGAGGAAAACTGGAGTTCAACAAGAAGCTAACTGATAAATGTTTTGAATGTGGCCAACCAGGACACTATGCAAATGAGTGTTCAATGAAGAAAAAGAAGGAAAACAAGGTTGAACGAAAACCAAAGTTCAACAATTTCCAGATTACCTGTAATGATTGCAACTCAGAAGGCGAAGTTGAAGAAGAAAAGGAATCTGCTCAAGTGGCCTTCATGGCCATTGGAGATGAAGAGGTAACACAATGCAACTCTCAAATCGATAGTGATAGTGAATCTGATGATGATGTTAATTCTTTTCTAGAAAAAATGCATAACAACTTGAAAGAATCCTATGTTAAAAACAAGGAACTGAAGCAAAAAATTAGCTTTCTAATACAAGACAATGCAAATCTTTTTCGACAAAACAAACGTCTTAAGCATGAAAATGATAACCTGAAAAGGACTGAAACTGATGTGCTTGCTGAACTTTACAAAAAGAAAAATTACTGTGACATACTCAGAAGTGAGCAATGCAGCTTAAGAAAAAGAATGGATGATTTATGTCAATTGCTACATCATTTGAAACAGAACCATCTTCAAAAGAATGACACTGTACCCTATGTTAATACTCATCAAATAAGACTGAACCAAAATACAAATGAGTTTGCTGTCCACAGAAGAAGGCATGTCAGATTCATTAAACCTGTTCATTTGATTGATCCAATGTCAGTATGCAACTTTTGTTGTCAATCTGGTCACATGAATAGCAACTGTCATGTTAAGAAAAACATGAGGAATGGCATGAGATGCATGTGGATAGTTAAATATAAGACTAACTCTCAAGCACCCAACATGTAAAGGGTACCAAGTATTATCTTGTGGGTTTGTGTGTAGGTGAACCAGGATAATATTTCTAAAGAATCAAAATGGTTCATTGATAGTGGATGTTCAAGACATATGACTGGTGATGCATCACAATTCATTAAATTCAAGCAAAAAGCAAGTGGAAAAGTAACGTTTGGAGATGATAACAAAGCCAAGACAGTTGGTATTGGCGATGTTGGTAAGAATGATCAAACTTTTATCCACAATGTTTTTCTTGTTGACAATCTGAGCTACAATCTGTTAAGTGTTAGCCAATTGTGTGATAGGAATCTGTTTGTATTGTTCAAAAAGCTTGAATGTCTCATATTTGACTCAAAGTTCAACATTGTTTTCAAAGGAAAAAGAGTTAATGATGTCTATGTAGTTTTTCTTGAAAAAATTGATTCCTCATATCTCAAATGTCTCAAAATAGCAAATGAGGACCCATGGTTGTGGCATAGAAGGCTGTGTCATTTCAATATGGATTTGCTGAAAGAAATTTCTAAAAAGAAATTTGTTAGAGGTCTTCCAAAAATTAGATTTGAAAAAGACAGAATTTGTGATGCTTGCCAATGTGGAAAACAAATCAAGGTTTCTTTTAAACCCAAGAAATGTGTTTCTACTTCAAAACCACTTGAACTTCTGCACCTTGATCTGTTTGATCCTACACAGACTGCAGGTCTTGGTGGTAAGAGATATTGTTTTGTGATTGTTGATGATTATTCTAGATATACTTGGGTGATATTCCTTGCTCATAAAGATGATGCCTTTAAGAATTTTACCTCATTATTTGCTAAAGTACAAAATCTGCTTGGCTTGAAAATTGTCAGGATTAGAAGTGATAATGGGACAGAATTCAAGTTCTGTGATTTTTCAGAATTTTGTAATCATAATGGTATTACTCATGAATTCTCTATTGCTAGAGTTCCTCAACAAAATGGATTTGTAGAAAGAAAAAATAGAACTCTCCAAGAGGCTGCTAGAACCATGCTTAGTGAATGCAACTTACCATAAACACAGCCTGTTATACCATGAATAGAGTTCTTCTAAGACCAATTTTGAACAAAACCTTCTATGAGCTCATGTATGACAAAAAGCCTGTTGTTGGTTACTTCAAAGTATTTGGTTGTAAATGTTTCATTTTGAATATCAAGGAACATCTTGGAAAGTTTGACAAGAAATCTGATGAGGGAATTTTCTTGGGTTATTGTGAAAACAAAAGAGGTTTCAGAGTTTATAATCGTAGAACATTGATTATAGAGGAGGCTATACACATTACTTTTGATGAATCTAATGGTGATATCTCTATGAATTGTGGTAAAGATGATGATACAGATGTTCAAGAAGAACTGAAGAAGCTAGCAATCAATGATCATGACTCTGCCTCACCAGAAACTGATTCAAAGGATACTGATGCTCAGGTCAGTCCAGCTGAAGAAGTGAACAATAGAGATACCACTACTCCTAATGATCTTCCAAAAGCCTGAAAATTTGCTCATAATCATCCCAGGGAGCTTATAATTGGTGATCCTTCTGAAAAGGTCAGGACTCGTTCCTCTAGACACCTAGTAGATAATCTGGCTTTTGTATCACATATTGAACCTAAAAATGTTGTTGATGTATTGAATGATGAGCACTGGATTTTAGCTATGGAAGAAGAGTTAATCCAATTTGAGAGAAACAAAGTTTGGACCCTGGTTGCCAGACCACTAGGCCATCCTATCATTGGCACAAAATGGGTTTTTAGAAACAAAATGAATGATAAAGGGGAGATTGTTAGAAATAAGGTTAGACTGGTGGCTAAGGGATACACTCAAGAAGAGAGAATAGACTTGGATGAGTCTTTTGCACCTGTGGCCAGGCTGGAATCCATAAGAATACTTTTAGCATTTGCATGTTTCAAGAATTTTAAATTATTTCAAATGGATGTTAATAGTGTTTTCTTAAATGGATTTATAGATCAAGAAGTCTATGTTAACCAACCTCCTGGTTTTGAAAATGAATCTTATCCAGATCACGTGTTTAAACTCTCAAAAGCTTTATATGGATTAAGGCAAGCTCCTAGAGCATGGTATGAACGTCTGAGTGGATTTTTGATTGAAAATGGTTTTAAAACAGGCATTGTAGACACTACACCTTTTACAAAACAAAACTCACGAGATCTTTTGATTGTGCAAATATATGTGGATGATATCATATTTGGTGCTACTAATGAAAAATTGTGCAAGGACTTTTCCATCATCATGCAAAAAGAATTTGAAATGAGCTTGATGGGAGAACTGAACTTCTTCCTTGGACTCCAAGTGATTCAAACCCAAGATGGAACATTTATAAATCAAACAAAATACACCAAGGAATTGCTGAAAAGATTCAGAATGGAGGATTCAAAGCCTGTTGGAACACCTATGTGCACATCTACCAAACTTGACAAAGATGAAGAAGGTACAAAAGTTGAGGAAAAGAAGTACAGAGGTATGATTGGGAGTTTACTTTATTTAACTGCTAGTAGGCCTGACATCATGTTTGCTGTGTGCTTATGTGCTCGATTTCAATCCTATCCAAAGGAATCACACTTGAATGCGGTAAAAAAAATCTTAAGATATCTTAAAAGAACCTTAAATTTTGGTTTGTGGTATCCAAAATGTCATGAACTTCGTTTGTGTGGATTCTCTGATGCTGACTTTAGTGGTTGTAAAATAGATAGAAAAAGTACTACTGGCATATGCAACTTTCTTGAAAATTACTTGGTCTCTTGGTTTAGTAAAAAACAAAATGCTATCTCATTGTCCACTACTGAAACTGAATATGTTGCTGCTGGTGCTTGCTGTGCTCAATTGTTATGGATGAAAAATACATTGAATGACTATGGTTTAATATATGAATGTGTACCCATGTACTGTGAAAACACTAGTGCAATTAATCTAACAAAAATCCCATTCAACACTCTAGGACTAAGCACATTGATATAAAGCATCATTTCATTCGTGATCTTGTCTCCAAGGGGGTAATCCGTGTTGAGTTTGTTTGTTCTAAAGAACAGATAGCTGATATCCTCACAAAAGCTCTTCCACTAGATCAATTTGTGTCTTTGAGAACAAAATTGGGCGTGTCAGAAAAGATATTCTAAGTCTTATTTCTAGTCAATCTTTATCGGACGTCCGATAAATTGGAACGGACGTCCGACAGTGTTCTTCGTCCAAATCCAGAAAAAACCCTGGTTCGGATGGTTGTGTCGGACGCTTCATTTCGTTCGGACGTCCGACACTCAAAAATTGAGTTTTATAAGGCAGTTACCTATTATTCTCAGTTCATTTTTTTTAAAAGTCTCGGACGCAACCTTTCAGTTTCCTCTAATATTTGAAATTCAAATTCTTCTCTCCTCAAACCAAGTTCCGAGAAATTGAACCAACCAACTCAATTACACTTCTATTGCGCATTAATCACTCATAAAAATCACTCCCAACCCCCAACTACCACAGAACTCCCAATTTACATACGAAACCCTAACTTCCCATAACTCCCTCCTTGCGGCTTCTCAGTACACATTAGTTGGCTCTTACTGCACTCTTTCTTTGTACACCACATTTCTTATCCAAAATCATATCCACATTGCATCATGGTTAGAATCAGAGGAGAATCTACTAGTGCCGGACGATCCTTTAGGCTTAGGGATGAAGACATTGAAATTTTGGAATCACCTCCTGTGGCACCCAAAAAGAAGATTGCAACCCGTGGTGGTAAGGTGAAGAAAACCGCCCAAAGAAAACTGAATATTCCAACTGCTAAATCATCTGATGAGCAGTTGGAAGGACAGAACTCTGAAGAAAACATTGTTGGTGGAAATGAGGAAGCAGAATAGACTGTCCAAGGTGATAAAGCTGTCACAAGGTCCTCTGCTAAAAGAAAGAGGTTTGCAAAGAGGAAGAGCACTTCTCAATCCAAGAAAAAGCAGTCTACTGATCCCTCTGATGATCAGCAGAATGAAGGAAACACTACTGGGAGTCAGAAAACTCCTGAACCCTCTACCAGGAAGTCTCCAAGGACAAGAACTGAGGCTCAAAATATAGAGGCATCTGCCACACAAACCTCAAACAGGAAACGTTCTGGAAAGGATCCTGTGTCTCAGCCAGTAGAAGAACCCACTCCTCTTCCAAAATTCATTGATGATGAAGCCAGAGACAGATTTGAGTTAGTCTCTCAAAAAGGGTTCATCACCCAAAGGCTCATCCTTCCTTATGAATTTCATAAGCTTGATCTTGAACCTGTTATCAAACTATTTGAATTCCAGAAATGGACTCATATTCTGACCATTCCTAATGTCTTTTACCCTAACATGCTGTATCAATTCTTTGCTAATCTTAGAAAGGGTAAATCACACACTGAACTCATCTCTAGGGTCAATTCTGTAGACATCATGTTAACTCCTGACATTGTGAATTCCATTCTGAATACCAGTATTGAACCGAGTTTCAAAGGAAAAATTGCAAATTTCTTTTCATATGAGAAATTTCCTTCTACCTATCATCATTTTTACAATGCTAAACTCATGACCTATTTTCAAACCACATTCAATACTCCTGCTGAGGCAAGACTGGATGATCTTAGTCCTCAGAACCTGATCATCTTCACCATCATTTCAAATCTGTTGGTGCCAACTGATGGCCACAGAACAGATGCAAACAAAATGGAACTCTATCTGTTCTACTGCTTTGTTGAAAAAATTCGCATTGACTTTGGATTTGTAATGTGCAAGTTTTTCCTCAAAATTAGCACTGACAACCGTAGGAAGCTCTCTTATGGCAGATTTCTGACTCCTATCTTTGCCCATTTTAAAATTCCTTTTTCTGAAAAATCTCCTAAAGACAGTGCTTCATCAGTTTTCTCAAAAGCTTACTTTGAACGAAAGAACTTAAAATTTTTTGAAGGCCATTGGTGCTATAAGGAGACTGTTGCTGAGTGTAGAAGGAAAAATTTTCATGAAACCCCTGTCACTCCTAGGACCCCTCGTGATTAGTCAGACTTTGTCTCTCCTTTCCCCATTCATCCTAAGAAGTCTGCTAGCAGGTCCTTTGGATCCAATTCTGAAGTCATTTCTTTGCTTGAAGACCTCAAACAGCATGTCTTGCTTAATGAAGAAGGTCTCATGATGACCATGACCGCTGACCAAAAATCCTCCTTCATTGAAAAAAGAAACCTTCTTGTCCCTCCAATACCTGAGAGCAATGTAAATGAGCCTAGAACTGAGCCCACAGGACCAACTACTGGTACTGAGACTATACCAGCTTCCAGTTCTCAGCCCAAGGATAAAGGCAAGGCTCCAGCAACTGAGGAATCAAATGAAGATAGTGATGAAGAAACTGAGGAAGAAGAGAATCCTGCACAGTATCGTCTGACCAGGAGAAGGCCTGGATCATCTAATATCACCATCTAGGCACAACTAGGTCACTGCACCTTTATCTAGGACTATAGTTCATCTTTTGCATTGCACTTTTGTATTAAGTGCTGAACACCTGGTCTATACAACTAGATATTTTTTTACTGTTTATGAATGTTATAACTAAATATTTTGTTATGAATGTTTTGAATGGGTGTTATGATTGGTTATGTGTTTGTGCAATCTGCTGATTAAATGAATGTTTCTGATTGATATATGCTAAATGATTGATTCCAAACTGTACTATACATTGTAAATATGTATACTGATATTGTTTCTGATGGGATGCATTGCTGGTACCAAAACTGATATTAAATCTTGTGATGACAAAAAGGGGGAGAATTGGAATTGGATTTGGTTTAACACTGATGGTGTAGAGTAACTAGTTAGGGGGAGTCAGTCTCAGGGGGAGTTGAGTTGGATCAGCACTGATGATGTGGATTGCGTTTCTTCCTGTATACTACTCATGCACTTCGTTAGGGGGAGCTACTCATGCACTTCGTTAGGGGGAGCTGTTATATTTTGCTCTATCCAATTATTTTGTCATCATCAAAAAGGGGGAGATTGTTTATCTCAACTCATATCTTTTGATGATTACAAAATAAATGGATGTTTCTAATACCTTTTGTAGAGATCCTTTTCAGAAATGAACCAAACAAGTCTGTGGATTTAAAGCAGAAAAAGAAGATAAAAAAGAATGAAGACTGCTGAGGATGATGTCGGACGCACAAAAGGAGAGTATCGGACGTCCGATATTCTTTGAGTTTCTTCGGACGAGTGAAGAACTCAAACTCGGACGTCCGAAGAAGACAAGCCAGGAGTTATTTGACTACTGATCATGATCGGACGCTCAACACCTGTGTATCGGACGTCCGACAAGTATTGCTGCTCTTCGGACGAGTCACTCCGGACGCATCGCCGTCCGAAGGAATTGAAGAAGAAAGTCCAAGTATGCATCCTACCCTCGGATGCATAAAAACCAAACATCGGACGTTCGACAGCACCAACGACTAGTTGACTCTTCAGTTGCCTTCTACCCGTTGACAGCATTAATTGAAGAACTTTCAAGCCTCCTATAAGAAGAACAAAGTCAACCACCTCAAGACAACTTTGCACATCAAGCCTACATCAGATCGTGAGTGATTCAAGTGTTAGAATACTCAAAAGGAACATTTCTACTCTTTGCTTGTGCAATCTTCGTGTAGTTTTTCAAGTGTGACATAGCTTTTTCAATAGTGTAGCATAGTGAGGGTTTGCGAGTGTTTGTAAAACTTCCTTGTTTGACCAAGTGTGGTTTGGGGCAAGAAGGAAGTGATCCCTTCCTTGTACACAAGAGATTGGTTGCAAGTTTGTTCAACTTGAAGTATCTTGGTATATAAAAGTGGTGTTCAAACCTCAGTTGTGTTTGAAACTTGGTTTGTTTCTTTACTTTCATTTACTGCTGTTCTACATAAACTGTTCCTCTCTTCATCTCACGAATACTTGTGCTCTTGTGTTATCTTGTTCATTGAGTGGTCCTTGAGAAAAGAAAGGTAGACTGTGAAAAAGTGGCCTATATCTTAGCAGGTTTTTGAAAGCCTAATTCACCCCCCCTCTTAAGTTGTCTTCGATTCTTACAATGGGAATGACTCCTAACTTCATGATTTTAATTTTTCCTTTGATTACAAGAAAGAATTAGCATGCTAAGGCTATTTTGTAGCTACACTCGCTTGTTTCCCTTACCGAAAGGGGACTCTCAAGCAAATGTACCCTATAACTAGCATGAGAATGCAATAACCTAAAATGAAGGGGAAAGGATTGGAGGATCATGCCAAATGCTAAAAAAAACTAAGAAAAATATATGAAATGTAGTGAAACATGCAAGTATGTACATAACGAGAGAGGATGGCCTATTGGGTCTAGCATTGGACTAGCCCTTTTCTAAAATTCTCTCACAAGCATTGGACTTGCAAGAGCTCAAGGGGAAAGACCATGGCCAGCGTTGGACTAGCCACGGTGACGCATTCATCCATCACATTCATCTATGACTATAGAAAGCGAGTAGACATGCCAATCACCTATAAACACGTAGCACATAACACTTAGCATGCTCGACTAGATGCAAGAGCCTAATAAAGCAAATTAACACGTAGCAACAAACGCACGCAATCAAACTAATGAACCTATTACATTTGCTAACTAAAACAAATGGGAAAGAGGGAAAATGAATAAAAAATGCTCTCCAAGCCCTATCTATTACAAGCCAAGAGGTGTACACATACCCTATAAAAGAATAACTTAATAAAAGTAAAAGTAAATGAAATAAATGAAAGGAATTAAGGAGAGGCAAGGAAAAGCAAAGTAGACATGCAATTCTCACTTAGCACGTTGGATCACATAGAGGAGAGACAAAAAAGGATAATAAAAGTTATACCTCCCCGTTTGTAATGTTAGTAAAGTGAACAAGACTTAACTTGGGCTAGAGTCACCAAAGAAAGAGATAGCTTGGGCTCCCTTGAATTGGGGCCATAATGGAGTGAAATCACTTATTCATCCTCCAAAATAAAAGAAAAGGTCAAGGTACCAATTTATTTGGAAAAATTAAAGAAAATAGGCAAAACAAGCTCACTTGGACACAAAGTTCATAAATTCATGCATTAAGTGCAATCCAAACAAAACATGGTAATTAATTGAAGCAAACAAGCAATTGAGTTGAAAAATTGAAGTTGCCAAGGACCAAATTGAGGACATTATTCAATTGGTTGGGTCATAGTAGCATTAAACACAAATTAAGGGCTTAGAATGCAATTTTTTGAAATCATTTTCATGCAAAAGCATGCAAACAACGTAGAAGCTTAGGCTTCTGTACTAATTTGCTGCATTTTCAAGCACAAGCTTTGGACTTCAGCACACCATCTTTAACCAAACCTTTCACCCAAACAAAATCATTACTTCAACACACATAAATACCATAATCCAATGAGCAATGAGCATGGAAAGAAGCCACGCAAACTTCTTAAACCTTTCATGCAGGTTTGGATGAAGCTACTGCAACAGACAACTTGCTGCACTTCTAAGCTTTTAGACGCAAGTTCCATACAAAACTTTAAACAAAGCCAGCAAAAAACCATTGCTCAAAAACACTTTATCAACTCAGATTCAATTAACTCCACAAATTCTCAGCTCAAACCTGGTTGTTCAGCTTTAATGAATCCTTCAGATAGACCCCAAACCAGGTAAACAAAGATAAAACAGCAAAATGCAGCAAAGGAAAAGTGAAACCTGCGCAAGCTGCTGCAACAAGATCGAGAGCTCTGAGCTCGTTGCAGCAGATTTTATGTGCGATGCAAACTGACCCAGGCGACAGAATTATTGAACATTCCCCTTAGCTTAGAGACAAAAGGAAGTCAGAATAGAATAGCATGCAAAGACTAAATAACATTCGTGATTTCTGATGCTTCAGAGATTTTCGCAATCTCACGTACAAACAGCCAGCAACAAAACGAAACTCCAAGCTCTCATTCAACACTATAGACTTATCTTCCAAAATACCAAACAAGGGGGGGAAAAAACTGGGATGGGAAAAGCTTTACAAAATCCAAGTTCATGCACAAATTTATGGGTTTGATTTATCAAATTCACGGATCATACGAACAGTCTCAATGGTAACGAAAACTCAAACTGCTTATGCCTTTGTCTTCACAACACACAGGATAAAACAAGAAAGAAATCATAAAACGCAGCAAGGTAATGAAACGGATTCATCCAACCCCACCCGAAATTCAGCAGCAGCGCAAGGAAATATAAACATTTACTAACTCCTAACCCAGAACTTCGAGAAAACAACCTAAAACCTGAATCACAAGAACATATAGAATAACTGGGACAACACTTGCAACACATAGGCCATACTCCTTTGGTTTCACAGGGGAAAGAAAGCACGAAAGCTACCAGCTTTTTGATTCATAAGTTTCGTGGTTTTCATGTCAGAGATTCAAATAAAGCGCCCGACTTTACACAACAATTCATCATCCAAATATGAGCAAGAACCTAGAATCTCTGGCTATGCAAACTAGATTTCATATGAAACAGAAATGGGTAAGAAACAGTGTCGAAGATTACCTCTTCACTGCCGTCGAATCTGAAGTTTCGGCTGGAGTTTGATGAAGCGATCAACCCAGGCTTTTGATGGAGAAACCTTCCCGTAGCTTTCTTACAACTCCAGCCGCAAAGTTCTTCCTTTTTCCTTGTGCTTTCTCCTCTGCTACGAATTTACTTTAGTCCCTCGAAACTCTCTGCTTGAAAGCTTTCCAGGTTTCTTTGTCCAGTCGCTCCTAAAACCCTCACTCGGTTTCTCCCTTTCTTTTGTTGCTTTTCTAAAACCTCCCGTCAATCCTTGTCATCCCCTCTCAAAACCTAGCCGCAAGTCCCCTTTTTTGGTTTTTTCCCTTTGTTTTCGGTCCCTTGTTCCACCTGCCGCCTCTCTCTCTCGCTTAGTTTCTTTATCTCAGCCCAAGCTCCCTCCTTTCTACTGTGTTTTTTCTCTTCCCAAACTCCCCTGTCTTTTTTCCTGCGTTTTCCTCTAGCCCCCAAACCCTATCTCTCTCGGCTTCCTCCCCTTTTTCCTTTTGCTGTTTTCTTTTTCTTCTCCTTTGTCGACTTTCCCCTCTCAAAAGCTGCGTTTTTGTTTTCCTAAAACCCCAGCCGTTACTCCTAGCCCCTCTTGGCTGCGGCTTGTTTTCAGCATTTTATATCCAAATCAGAAACCCTACAAACCCTCTTTTGGATGGCTAGAAACCAACCTCCTCCAACCCTTCTCTCTTGGCCATCCGACGGCCACCTTATGTGAAACAGCTTTTTGCGTTTTTTTTAAAAAAAAGAAAACATTGAATTTAAATAAAAAACAACTAAAGCATATTTTTTGAATGCTTTTTCTTCTTTTTTTTTTCGAGAAATTCTATGCTAAAAAACTTAAAAATAAAAATAATAAAATAAAATAAAAAACTAAAAAAACTAAAAACTAAAAAGTGAATAAAACTAACACGACAAATAAAAACTAAAAAAAATAAATAGTAAATGAAATTACACTAAAATTTTGGTGTCTACAGATAGTAAATAGAAAGGGAAGAATGACAAACCAATTTGACTACCAAACTCCTCTTCAGTTTGAAGATCACTTTATAGAACAAACTTTTTCAAGTTGATGAAATACAACCAACCAATCTTTGTGTACAAAGGAAGGTTCACTTTCTCCTTGTCCTAAGTTACACTCGGTCAAGTTAGGAAGTTTTACAATCACTCAGGATAACCCTCACAAAGTTACACTATTGAAGTATTTTTCTCACACAAGAAAATGTTACACGAATTTTGCACCACAAAGAGTACAAATCTTGCTTGTAGAGTGTTTTCTCATTAAAACTACTCTTGATCTTTCGTATTCTCAGTGTGCAAAAAATATTTATGAAGTGGTTGACCATGCACTATCTATATGAGACCAAAAAGTGCCCCATTAATGCTTCCAATGGATAGAAGGTAGCTGAAGAGTCAACTAGCCATTGGGAGTATCGGACGTCCAACACTTCCGATACTTGCGTCCGATAGCAGGCAGTGAGTTTGAAAAATCTCTTTCAATTCTTTCGGACATCCGGTATTTCTGATGCTTGCGTCCGAAAGCAGATGGTGAGTTTGAAAAATCTTCTTCAATTCTTTCAGACGTCTGGTATCTCTGATGCTTGCGTCCGAAAGCAAACAGTAAACTAGAGGAAATATCTTAATTCTTTCAAATGTCCAGTAATAGAGTTCTTCATACGTCCGAAGTGCTGCATTATTTATCGGATGTCCGGTGTTGTCTTCGCGAGCGTCCGACAGCTTTCAATTTCCTTTATCTCTTTCAATTGCTATTGTTCTTTGAATCAGGTTTGCTTCGTAGCTGAAAATATTTCTTGAAAAGATATTAGTATCATCCAATTGTTTTGTAAACATCAAAAGATAGGGACCAAGATCAACATTCTCTTGATTTGAACAAGAAAACTTGACATTTTGGATCAAGAACTAGAGGTTTAAATCTTGAAAGTTGTTAGCCCTTTTAAATGTGTTTTTAGTGGTGAACTCTCATGGTTCATTCCAGCACCAAATTTGATCTCAAGATTTGGAAGTGATAACTTTGTATTTAAAAGTGAAATTTTGCTCAACATAGCTTAATAATCAATTGCCCTTGAATGTGCTTTTAAAAGGACCAACAACTTGGAATTTAAAAGGGGTGAAAAGTGGAGCGTCATGCTAAGAGTTTTGTAGAAAAATATCACTTGCTTGATGTTCAAAACTAGAAGAATTTGTTGGTGTCTTTGCTAAGAAATAAATGGTAGATTTGGTGAAGTTTGACTTCATAAGTTTTAGTAAACTTGAATGCTCATTTATATATCAAAATTTGGGCAAAAGATTAAGAGTTAGGGAAGTGAATGTGGTTTTCCCTCCCACGTGTGTTTTGTTAAACTCTTGAGTGATTTGACTAGTTTTTGAATCGAAAACTCTTGCCACGTTTTGGACTTACAAATGGAGCACTTTTGAATCTTCCCGTGAGTGTGATCTTAATGGTTAAGTGAAGAGAGTTTATGAGGACCCGGAAGATTAGGTTGTATTTTATTTATTTCTTTGGATGCATTTTCTTTAATTTAAATTATTGCCTTAATTTTCTTGATATTTTTATAAGTGAGTCAAGTTTTTAAATCATTTTCCTGGTATAAGTTAGTATATGTTAAGTTTGAAGTGTATTATGGGCGTGGAACCCGCTAATGCGGTAAGTGCGATCAATTTTTGAAAACTAGGTGAAGTTTTGTAACAGCCCCACTTTCCCCTAAGGCGAACCAAAGGGGTTAGCGGACTGCCTGCCCAGCTCTCGCCAGGACTACGGATCAGTTAACGTCGATCTAATGCGCTCCGGAGCTTACCAACGCGCGCAAATAGGTCAAAATCACAAAATAAAAAAAAACGAAAATCGAAGCCGCGATGAACAGTAGAGGACACGTCAGAATCCGGCCGGATTTGGCCCTTTCCTTTTTCCAAATTTTTTTTTCTTTTCCGTTTGAAACGCGTATCAGTTCGAAATTCAACCAAGCATCGACCAAACATATATATACATTGGAAACCAACATTTGCAAGCCAAGACGGCATATCAAATATTCAACTAGTTCATACATGTACAAATAACCATTTACAAGCCAACCATTGGTTGCAACAAAACACTTAGGGTTTTCCCCCTCAAGGAGCTATTCAAAATATACATTCACATGAGCTCAACTTGAACCAACTAGCACATTCTTTCCAAAAGTGGTCATTTTCCTGTAAGGAAAACAAATGGCACGGTATGAGCTAAAGCCCAGTGAGCAACTATCACACAAAAGCAGTCAAGATCACATAATCATAACCGTTCAGTTCAAATATGCAATTAAGAGATAAATCAAACCAGTGAAAGGATACGGTTGGCTCTCAAGAGCCCATTTCCACACTTGCAATCTTGATCCAACCTCATTGACCCTCCGTCAATGTTAAAAGTACCAAAACCGTAGACCTCACTTTACTTCCTTTCCTTCCACCAATCATACCCCAACCGGGCCCGCACTCCATTCAGTCACTTATGGTAATACTCGAGTATACCGGAACCAAGAGTCTCATTACTACAAGGTTCCTCAGTACAGTCCCCGTGGCAAGACAATTTTCACGACCAAGCCCTCGCCGGCATCGATCCAATTGACTACCAAACGGGGTTGAGCTCAGTGATACAGTAAAGCCATTGGACATTCATCCAAACGACACCAAATCAGTTTCCATGAGTGGAATTCAGTATTTCATATAACCAGTACAGTATTTCAGTGAACAGTCATTAACCATGAATAAAATCACAAGGGGTGAGGGCGGTCAAGTACACCCTCACCTTAATCACTTCCAATAAGCAAATAAGCCTTCAAGGCATCAATTACACATATAACAAAGCCACATTGTAACATTTAAGTGAGTAGTATACTCACCAAGCGAGAAAGTGGTGTTTCATACACCGTAGTCACCAAGACGTCATGAGCTACCGTCACGCCCTAAAACATGTAACACATACAATAAGACTCGAGAACGAGTCACCAAACAATGCTAAACACAACAACAATAGGGTTTTATATGCATAAATGAACATGATAGCAAATCAGAAATTTAGAAAATGGCCTTAGTCTTGGCCCCAAATAGAAAACTGTTTTACACTTATTATGCGGTAATGGCGTCAATTTCACTACGGTTATCGGATGGGGGTGTAAGACCCACCGTTTCGAAGCTATGAAACAGGGCTACAACAATGTAGAAGGTCACTCAATCCAGTTCCTAGCTTAACTAGGTCGAAAATGCCAAATACTATACCAGAATTACCAAAACAGGTTTGCAAATCACACAAAACTGTAATTACTATAACTTAGTCTATACAAGTCCAAATGCCGAAATTCCAAAGGCATATGTTAGCTAAGACATCCAGCTACATTTCATCAGAAGACACCAACAGCTAAATCCAAACCAATTCCAGTCAAAATGGCCAATAACCAGTACAGTTTTCGCATTCTGTCCAAAGCAGAACAGCTACAGTAATTTCATCATAACTCATTCCACATTAATCCAAATGACCTGAAATTTTACAGGCACCTCAAACACATCAATACCTACAACTTTCATGTTTTGATCAAAGTAAAATTCGGCCTCTAACCCTATGATCCAAAACCGGACAGAATTGGGGATTTAAGAACCCTAACTTTTCAGTTTTCATTCCAAATCCAAAATTGGTTGCATTTATCCACATTTCACACCCACTAGAGTTATTATAGGCCATTGCCAATCATCACAAACAACCACACCATCATAATCCAATTAAACCAGAAAAATCATCAATAAATGGAAAACTTCACCAAATCACTTCAAGTCAAGATAAAACCAGAAATTTCAGCACTTTAATCACTAATAAGCATAACTTAAGCATCATTAGATGTAGGAGGAAGATACACACACCACTCACCTAGTAACAAGAGAGGTAGAGGTGTTGGACACCTTAGCTCTTCCAAAAACTTCACCAAATCAACCACTAACACCAACTAGAAAGATTTTATGGGGTAGAAACTAGTTTAGTTGGTTGAGTTATGGATTGAAGCAAGAAGAAATCAAGACTTGAAGAGGTTTTCTTCCTTCCTTGAACTTGAGAGAGAGAGCCGGCCAACAAGAGAAGAAAATTGTGAATTTTATGCAATTTTTGGATATTTAATCCTTTGGTCAAAAAAGTCAAAATTGTGAATAGTAAATCTTAAAGGAAAACCAATAACATGGTGACACTTGTCACTCTATTTAATGCATTCTTATCACTTCTTTTCTCTCTCACATCAATCACTTCACACACTCTACTTATCTCTTAACACCCGATAAAATTTACACAGTATCCGGAATTTAACCTAATTGGCCGAATTTTTTCGAACTTTTTGCACTAGTGGGTCCCACGTCCAGTATATATTCTTAATTTTCTAAAAACTCACCAATACTAGAAAAATCATCTAAAAACTATAATTGCTCATAAAATCAACCCAGAAAATGTTTCTAAGCCAGAAAATGCAAAAATTATGCAATTAAGGGAACTAAAACCCTAGGAAAATTTTTAGGGTATTTACGGGTTCTCACAAGTTTTGCATGAAGAAATATTATTTATAAGGTGCTAATAGTAATTGAGGTTAGCTTGATATTTAGTCTTTGGAAGACAATAAGATAAGGGTTAATCTTGGCTAAACACTTGTCTTAAAATTATTGGACTTTTAACCTTGTCCAAGGACTTTCGTACCTCTTTAATAAAATTAAATTTTGACCAAAATTCCTTCTATTTTGCTCCTAGCTTGGCTGAACTATTGAGAGGGAAAAAGGAAAGGAAAAACTTCATCTTCAACCTCAATTTCTAGTTTAAATCTTGAGTTTCAACCGATAATCTTGCAAACTCCTCCACAAAAGTTGATCACTAAGAAAGTTTAAGGGTTTTGGTGGAGTGATTTGGGAAGAGGAAGGTCTTGGTAGCCTCTTTGCATAGGGTTTAAGGTAACTTTGGCAAGAAACTTCCCTCTACTTCATATATGTGTAAACTAGTGGCTTAGGATAGTAATTTTGGTAGCTTTGTGAGGAAATTTCATGGTTTGTAGTTGTAATGTGAAATTTTCAGTTTTATGGTGAATTTTTTGTCCATATATGATGCTTAAGGATTGTCCATGTTTTGGTAGTTTTGCCATGTGAATTAGCTAGCTTTTATATGCTTCTTTGGACTTATAATAGAAATTCCTAGCTTGTGATCATGAGTTCTAACCTAGGGTTTCCAATTTTCAGCTTTAGTGTGGTTGATACTTGAGCTATATATGTGCTATATTTGGATGGTATTGTGGCCTAAAATCAGTGTATAGATAGCTTATGACTTGTGGTTATGATTGGGGTGAAATTGAGATGACATTGGGTGATGATTTTTGGATGGAAAAGTAAAGAAAACAAGGGGAAGTGCTGTTGAAATTTCCTGCAGGAACCCTTGAGCAGTTTTGGGAAATCTGTTATAACTGGATGTAGAAAAGTCGGAATTGAGTTCCGTTTAGTGCGTTTGAAACTAGAGTCAGAGTACTATCAGCCATGGAATTCAAGCCTTTTTCTCAATTCCTATGAATATCTATGATTTTTCAAAGTTGACTGAAATTGTATACCTGTTCTGTCTTTTACTGGATGAAGTAGCAAATTGAGGCTGGAATTTGGCTGACTTGTGCTCTGAATCTTACAAAGGCGTCTATTGGGAAATTGTAACCCTTTGAATCTATTTTCCGACTGTGTAAAGTTTATCAATTTTGGACTTAAGAACCTTGAGATATGATTTTTCTAATAGTGTTGCGCAAAGCTGAGAAATTCTGTTCTCTTAGAACCATTTGTACTTTCATTTCCCACTTTAAGTTTGGAGTTGGTCAATCATTTTGGGTATGGTATATGAGTGGAATTGAGGGTTAACTGAAAGGAAATGAAGTCTTAGAAACCTTAACTTCTTCATGTATTTTGGCTTTGTATTGCTAGCCTTTTAATATGATATATGACAACAGGACTCAAGTGAGTTCAAGAGGACAAACCAGGGATAAAGTGAAGGGTGATGATTGATTGGTAAGTGTTCCAAGTATATGAAAATATTTATGTGGAATGTCTCCTTACTTGAATGACATGTTTACTTGGCTAACGTAATTGTTCTTGAATTGATAACCTTTGGGACGAAGATGTACTTTATCATACTCGATCCTTTGTTGTTCATTTCGTGATATTGATATGAAATGAAATACTTTGCTTGCACTTAACTTGTTGGTCACTCGGATGGTTATCCCACCGACTCACGTGTTACATGCTCATTGTTGTTAGAGAATGCTAGGTACTGGATTTATCGTCTCATAGGCAAGTGTGTACTTTGTCATACTTGACATAACTTGACTAAACTTTTGACATCTTGTTCAAACATGTACGGCCGATTTGTTATAACTAAAACCTGGCTAGAATCTGGCCATTTTCTAGACGGATTATCGGTCGAATTTGAGGCAGTGAGCTTCAAAATTTTTTAGTTTTCTCCTATCAATCCAGCCAATATCTGGCCGGATATGTGGCTGGATTTGTTGAGAAAATTTCTAATTTCTGTAGCTTTCTCTCAATTTTCTTATTTGATTAGGGTTCTTCACCACCCCATTTTCAATGGTGGATTTGAAATACTTGGAAATGCTTGAAACATGCCATGCTGAGGTTATTTGTGACTTGAACCCGTTTAGACGAGTGTGCTCTTATGTACACTCCATTGACCTGACTTGGCTGAATATTTGATATCTCAGTTACGCATGAGTAAGTAACTTGATTTGTATATGACCTGTATGTTGACTTGAAATACTTGGAGTACTTGAGAATGTGAATTTCTGGACATTACCTGTAACTGGATTCTGACCAGGCGAGTGTGTTCTTATTCGCACTCGGCCTCCATGAATTTGAATTAATTAATCCTGCATGCGGACTTGCATGTTTATGTGCATATTTGTAGACTGGCTACTACTCTTTTGTAGCGGTTCAACTGGGCCTTGGACCTTATCCGATACGTCGGGCAAGGGGAATTTAGAGTTACTCATGCGTATGCGTGAATGTAAGTCGGTAACGACTGAACCGAAGCTCTCTGGTGAGGTATAGCCGTTGTGCTAGCCTATCATATTGTCTAGCACCGCCAGGGACAAAATCCTGAACCAAGGCTCTCTGGTGAAATATAGCCGTTGTGCTAGCCTGTCGTGTTGTACAGCACCGCCAGGGACGAAATCCTGAACCGAGGCCCTCTGGTGAGGTATAGCCGTTGTACTGACCTATTGTGTTGTCCAACACCGCTAGGGGCAAAATCTCTGACTTGAGGCTAAGCCATATCCTGAATTTCTGAATATTTGGGACTATAAGTCCAATCTCATTGGTAGTTGATTGAATCGAGCTAGCAAGGGGCTTGGTCGAGGAAAATTGACAAGCCATAGGGGCCTGTTTCTTTGGAATCTTTGAGTATTGGAGACTCTGAATTTCTGGTATACTCGAGTATTACCACCTCTGTTTCTGTTTGGCATTGGGTCCAGAAAGGGGTATATTTGGTGGACAAAAATTGGTGTAAAATGGAGATCTACGGACGTTACACTTTCGTGGTTGGCGGAGACTCAACGAACCTTGATCAGGCTACTGTGGAACTTACTCTTGAGAGCAACCTATATCTTTTTCCATGAATGTATTCCTTACTGTACCCTTTTGCATGTTTTATCTGACTACTCGTTTCACTATATACTAGGTCATGATTTATTTGAGTTGACTTGTTTCTTGATGTCTGGTATGCTATCTTGTCTCGTATTTTACCTGCTTGGTTATTTGGAACCTCACTAGGTTTTTAACTCATTCCACGTCATTTGTTTTCCTTACAGGGATGAGATCATGAGGGATTGAATTGAGGAAGATCTCGAATTCTTCTGAGATTGTTAGTCGTTCAAGCGAGTACTTCGTAGATGTCTAGCCAGTTTGTTTGGTTGATTTTTTGCAAGTTTGACTCCTTGATTCTATTCTAGATGGTGTGGACATTGGAGATCCATGAGTGTATATGTTAAAGATTGTAATTATTTTTTTTATTTTATTTGAGGTTTTATTTGTAAATTTTCATGAGATGTGACAGAGTCCTAACAAGAGTTGGGCAGGCGGCCCGCTAAACTCTTGGGTACGCCCTAGGGGGGAGGTGGAGGTGTCACAGAGTTTTTCTCTTAATTTGACAAGAAATTAAACATGCTTGAGTGAAGGGTTAAGGGAAAATTGTTTGGCCTTGGTTGAACAAGTATAGGTAATCGTTGATTGTGCCTGTCCCAAGTATTCAAGAGGAATTTGAGAGAAACCCCGAGAACTCGTGAAAGCTTTCTCTTGTCTTGCTTACTTGACTATTAGTGAGTGTCAAGTGCATGTTTCTTGATATCTTGATTTGAATAATACCATGTATTATGTGTTTGAGTATTGAACTTGATGAGGTGCGGGTGTATTTTATCGCACTCGTCCTCCCCTTTTTGAATGATCTTGTACTTGCTTAAACTTGATTGACCTGTACTTGTGTTTGTACTTGTGCTTGACTTGTAAGTGCTGAGTTGCAGCATGTACCACACTCAATTCGAGTGGGAGATGCCTCTCATTCCCGTCTCAGTACTTTTATCTTGATTAAGTTGATTGGAGAGTTATTTCATCGACCCTAGTGTTGAGCGGCAGCATGTACCACACTCAATTCGAGTGGGAGGTGTCTCTCATTCCCATCTCAGTACCTCTATCTTGATTAAGTATATTGGAGAGTTATCTCATCGATCATACTTGTTAAGTCTACTCGACCATACTTGTTAAGTCTATCTTGATTAAGTCTACTCGAGTATTACCAAAAATCCTTGTGGACGTTCGGGCCCGGTAGAGGGTGAAAGGATGGATAGGGATTCATGTCAAGTGAATTCTACGGATTTGTTACTTGCGTGGTTGGTGGAGTGTCAACAAAAGAAATGATATCTAAGATCGTGAAATGGTAAGCTTGTGGATTAGCTCTTGAGAGTTCCTGTATTCTCTTAATGAACGTGTTTTAGTCCTTTTGTGACTTTACATGAAAATATTGTTGTTATTCTGTACATGTGCTGCTTGAGTTGAATTATGGTACTTGCTTTACTTGCTTGCTTGCTTTCTTGGCCTCATTAAGCGCCCGCTTATCCCTTTAAGTTCATTATTCCTTAACAGGAATTTGAAGTGAAGAATTGGAGGTGCTAGATTAGCCTGCTTTTGTGTAGAGTTAGTGTAATTCCCTGAGTGACTTTTGGACATTTGGAAGTGTAAATGTCATTTGTATTTGAAATATTATAGTTGTAATAGTTTACGCTTTCGCCTAAGGATTATGGTTGTTGTTATTCAAGTATTTTCTTGGTTTTAAAAAATTGTTGGACTTGAAAATCTTGATTTGGTTTGAGTGAGTGTGTGAGTCCTGGCGAGAGTTGGACAGACGGTCCGCCAAATCTTTGGGTTTGCCCTAGGGGGAGGTGGGGTCGTTACACCTTGGACGGCTTCGAAACCATGTAGATAGGAAAGAGTTCTCATCACCAATCAATTGACTTTGATTAATCAAAGATGATTTACCCAACTGCTCCAAAAAATTGTCAATATTGAAAAACACCCCTGAAATAGAAAATTGCATGCCTTGAAATGTTACTTTTTTGCGTGCATATCATAAGAACCATAGCACAACAACTGGAGCAACAAATCTAAGATGATCAACACTTCCAAACGCTGAAGAAAGACACCAGGTCAGGAGAGCCAAAGAAATGCAAGTTGAGAAATGAAATTGTAAACGAAGCAATCTTGCATATTTATTCCAAACCTACCAGGCAACCTTAACAACAAAAAACGTATGCTAAATAGATTCGTAGTCATGACAACATGCGCAATGAGATACCACATAAAAACCCTTCACTCATAGCAAGTTATCCGTGGGCAATAGATTATGAAAAATCCTCCATGCCAACAACAACATTTTCAATGACAATAACGGATTCCAAATAATTGTGACACTATGGACAAATGCCATTTCTACCTAACCTGTTCATATGTCGTGGCAGTGGAAAATCTACCATTTGATCAAAAGTTCCAAATTGAAACATCCTTCTAACCAAGTTTTTTGCATAACCCGTAACATAGCATTTACCAAATGTCTAGATGGTCGTGCATGCAAACTATTGATATTCCAAGAAACATCAGGTAAAATCAATTTCACAACTAAACAAGAGAGAGGACTATGCTCGTCACACAGCTCATAAAGAGGCTCTGTAGCAGCCCATTTATCCCTTCAAAAGTCCACCATTCCCTCACCAATACTCCAAAAAAACATTTTCCTCAGCTCGGACACGGATTTGAAGAAGTCGCTTCCATGTAGCTAAGCCAACTGACGAATTAATATACATAGGATGACTTAGTTTACAATACTTTGATTTCATAAAAGAAGCCCAAACCGATTTCCCTTCGTGCAATTTCCACTAGAGCTTCATCCCAAAAGTGTCAGAGACCACATCAAAGGCCCTGAAATCAAGTCCCCCTCTTCCACTAGAAAGCAAAGAGCCTCCCAATCCTACCAATGTATCCGACACACCTCACCATGATCCCATAAAAAGTCATTAAATAGCCTACCTAGAAACTGCATAATAGATTTAAGAGGACTAATCACTTGTAACAAATAAGTAGGAATAGAGCTAAGTACGTGATAAATTAAAAATTATCTTGCCACCTGAAGACAATAGCCTAGAGCCCTATCCCATAAACCTTGTTTGAATTTGATTTACCACACTATCAAACAAAACACATTTGTTCCTACCATTAGCTATAGGTACCCCAAATGCTTCATCGGCAAATGTTGCCTCTTAAAATCCCAAAATATACTCAACCAAACTAGACTGAGCCGCTGTGACTTTGGAGGAACAGATACATGAGCTCTTGCTCATGTTAACCTTCTATCCTAAAACTAGTTGATAATGTTTCAAAAAATTAGCAACCCTCGTAAGCAAGACTTTGAAATTTTTGTAAAAATAACCATATCATCTGCAAAGGCTAAGTACGGAATTTGATCCTCTATTGAAGCATAAAATCTATTACAGTTACCAAACAATTGAACAAGACCCATACCTAAATATTCCATAGCCATGATAGACATAGTAGGGAGAGACGATCCCTTTGATGCACATCTTGAAAAGACTTAAAGAATCCTGCTATCTTCCCATTCACAATCACCCAAAACCAATTATTGGAATTAGTTCAAAAAACAAGATCAATGAAGCTATTATAAAAGCCAAATGCACACATCATTTGCATCTGAAAGGACCAATCAACTCTATGGTATGCTTTCTCCATATCTAATTTTAAAATGAAATTAGGTTCCCTAAGTTTTTTTATCTAGCTCAGAAATCAGCTTCTTCTTCTTTTTTCTCTGACTAGTTTTATTTTTGTAATTTTTTTTGCTTTGCATAAACACAAATATGAAACTTTTCTTTCACTTCTGATTTTATTGTTGATTTTAATTTCTCTTTCTAGTTACTTTGTTCTTTTCACAAATACAAATATGTAACTTTTCTTTCTCTTTCCAACTTTATTTTTATATTCTTTTACTTTTCACACATGCAAATATGAAACTTTTTTCTTCTTTCCTTTTTTTTTTAATCTATTTCTCTTCTCCATCCCCTTTTCTGGCTATTTTCTATTGTTTTTTCCCCTTTGTATGTTAGATATGTTACCACATCTTGTTTGCCAGATCAAAGTACGCTTGATTTTGTCAAGAGTAATAACTAATATTTTCACTAGTTTTACTGATTCTCAATTCAACCGAGTTTCAAAAAATTTTGTCCAAATCTTTTCCATCTATATTTGTTATTAACTTAGACTAGAGGAACTAATAGACCCAATCTTAGTTTGAAAACAAGATTCGCTCAAACTTGTTTGCACATCTCAAGATATATGTAGATATCTAAGTAGACAATAAAAAAGAAAAAAAAGGAGTTTATTTAACCTTTCTATTTGATTCCTTGTAGATAGGTTGGTTAAAAACCATTGGAACTTTTTTCTTAGGTAGAAAATACCCTTAACTCAATAGTTTTGTTTGAACACTTTGGGCTACTAGTCTATCATGATCCTTCCAAATGTAGAGAAAAATCATAACAAGTATAAGCTTTGAGTGTTTTAGTCTACTATTTTAGGACTCCTCAACTACTCAACATTTTTTATTAACTTATCTAGGTCACGTGCTTTGTAAACTTGAGTCTTCAAAACCATGCTTCATACATAGTTGATCACTATAGAGCCATCAAAATATGTTTAAATTAAATGTAGAATTTGAATTAAAATTAGTTATTGTTATCTAGCCAAGTGATTGACAGAAAACTTGCCTGTGACTCTAACCAAATAATTTTTGCTTGATATGTAGCACACCAAACCAATCTAGAAACTAGCCTAGCTGAAAACGTCATATTCCTAGTGCTCCCAAGAGAATACAAGGCAAAGGGCATATCATTAAAGCACTAACTACAATTGAAGAATAATACTAATAACAATAATAATAATAATAATAATGAAAATGATAATAATAATTATTATAGTAAACTTTTGTGCTCTTTACTCATCTACTGATCCCGTACATCATGCAGTAATCTTGTTCATTGTATAATTCATTAGTTGCAAAATAAATGTATATTCACATGGCTCTCTTACCTACGTTGGATAGTGTATATTTGTGTTAACATGTATAAACTTTTGAAAGAAAACTTTACACACAAATTACTATTATGAAATCGATACAGTTCAAAGCACAAAAGTTTCATAGTTGGCATTTAGGTCATGAAGCAAAGTTTGTATAACGACCCCACCTCTCTTAAGGGCAAATTCTAAGGTTTAGCGGACCGCTTGCCCAACTTGCGTCAGAGCTCATTTACTAACATTTTCAAATCAATAACACTAAAATCCTTTAATATAACATTTACATACTACAAATGTCCAAATATACAAGTCAAAGTACAAACCCAAAAGAAAAGAACCTAAACAACTAGTACCATAATGCATTGCCGGCCAAAAATAAGTTTAAGATCTCCTATTACAAACTATTACTATTCTTGTCTCTCTCATCTCCACACCTTGTTAAGGAAAACAAATAATAGGATGAAGTAAAAGTCCAATGAGATTCCAAGAAGACATGCAGTCAACTTGGCAAGATAACAATCACATATATCAAAATCATAAAGCGAAGAAGGGAAACAATTACAAACAAAGTCATTTACAGTTTACATATTCAAATAAGTAATTTAACACCAGTAAGAAAAGGATACATTATTGATATGGTAGCTCCTGCCAGATTCTAGGCAGAGCACCCAAGATTTAAACGTTGATACAACTGATATGGTGGCTCGTACCAGATTCCAGGAGTAGCACTTAGTCCAGTACAGTATTTCACTTGTAGCCAGTTCCGCAGCAGTATTTTTTGAGTTTGTTGGCACTCCGTCAACATTTGAATTGTAGTAACAATGTCCGTAGATCATCACTTTACACCAATTTCTGTTTGCCGATCAACTCCCTACCAAGTCTTAAATCCAAAGATAATAGTAGAGGTAATACTTGAGTATATCAGTTTCAAAGGACGTATCCAGTGAAATAAACAATAAACAATAAACAGTTCTTATGATTTTTCAACCTCCTCGACCAAACTCCTATTGGCTCGATTTGACTAACTAGGCGATGGGGCTTGGCATTCCAATCCAATCATGATTATCAATTTACATGTATATCAAGTCATGTACATGTATATCAATTCACTTATAAACAGGATAACAAGAATTCAGTCAAATTAAGTTGAGTGCAACAAAATACACACTCGCCTATTCATTTGCAATTCAAGATATATAGCAGTATCAATCAACTAGGTACATTGAGCATCATTCAAGCTAACATGTAGTCCTAACATGCATTTGGAATACTCACCAATTGTTCACAATCTTTTCACTTCAACCCTAGTTCGTCTGCTTAGATACTCTCGAGTCCTGTGGTCAGATAATACATCAAGAGTCGAGCAACTCAAAACTAATAGAATTAAGAAACTTGAAGTTTCAAAACTTCACTTAGAAGACACATGAATTTGCTGGTTTTACCTCAATATGACTTCCAAAATTGCACCATTTTCTTATTCAAATCTAGGGGAAAAATCACGTGTATGATTGATCAAAGTTTCAAGCAAAATGTGAAGTAAAAGTAGGTCAATTCTAATCATGAATTTTGAAGAAAACTCTTGAAGTTCAAAGCTGAAAATTTCGAGCAATAAAACATTTTAAAGCAAATCATTTTCTTCCTCATAAATTTCTGTGAAAATCAAGGGTTTCTCAAATAACTCGAGCAAAGGTAGATCAAAACCAACCCAAATCTAAAACTCAAAAGCTCCCTCTCTCATTGACCAACCAAGAAAAATATTTCAACAACTTGTCCCAAGTTTTCTCTAGTTAAACCTTCAACTACCACCCCTATTTTCATGGCAAATCTACTATCAATTAAGATAACATGTCATAGGGTATGTGGTACATACTTTTGGCATGATATTCATCAAAATTTCACATATATAAAACTTTAATCTAAACTAAAACTAGTATACACCAAAGTTAGAAAATTCACAACATAACTTGAAAATCATGCAAACCTCCATAAAATCCTTCCTTTTCATCAAACTTGCATATATATAAGGTTCAAAACTAAGCTAACTAGATTATGCACCAAAACTGGAATTTTTGCAACATAACTTGAAAATCATAAAATTCTCATTCAAGTACTTCCTTTAACTTCTATTATCTCATACATCAACTAAGCTCAAAAGAAAGGAAGAAAACTAGGAGTTCTAGCAAAGTGCACCTCTTTACCTCCAAACCCAAAGATGGAAAGAAAATCAAGTTGTTTGCAAGACTTTCTTTCTCTAAGAACTTCTCCAAGAACTTCTTTCAAAACTTGATTCAAGGTTTGTCGGAATAGATTTGAGTTTTCTCTTATTTTCTCTCACTAATCAAGCAAGAAATTAAGGCTTGATTTTGGAGTTTTTCTCTCCCATTCTCTCTCTCTCTCTAATGGTCGGCCATCACAAGGAGAAAAGAAAGAGATTTTTGGTTAAAATGGAAGCTTAGTTGGATAAGAAAAAAGGTTAGTCTTGGTCAGGATTCCATGGATAAGTGACACTTGGCAAGGTAAGGTTAATGCCTATCTCTTTGTCTCTCTAATCACCAAAATATTTGGTGCTCCTCCAATTAACTCTTAACATCTCTTATCACATAATCTCTCTTGCACAACACTCCTTCTTGTCCACCAAATTTATTAAATACACTTCACTAGTTGGTCACATTAGTATAATGCACTATGAAATTCAACGAGGACCAAATTAAATAAGGTAAAAGAATAAAATGACTTAACCATTAAATCAACCAAAATTCAAGACAAGTAGATTGTGAGGACTCGAAAATTTTCTTATTTTATTTTATTTTACTGGCTTAATTAATTATTTAATTCGACTATTTAAAATTCATTTATATGGAAAAACGCCTCTCTTATGTTTTTAAAGTGTTTTGTTAGAAAAGTTACTTTTCAAAAACTCGTTTAGTTCGGAACAACAAGTACACGTTTTGGAGACTATATTTGAATTAAGGGTGTATTAATTTTGGAAAAGTAAGAATGATCAATAGTAAATTAAGAAAAGTCGTGAGGACTTGCAAAATTTATTTATTTTAAACTCTTGTTACGAGTTTATTTAAATATTTAATTGCCTGTTTGCCCCGAATATTATTTTCTAACCTTTTTAGACCCAATTACATGGAACTATGACTTACATATATTTTTAAAATGACTTGTTATGGAAATTAATTTTTGGAAACTCGTTTAGTGAAAATAGTGAATACGCGTTTTCGAGACAGTGATCGATTTGGGGATACAGTGAGTTTGGAAAATTGGAGACTTATACATTAGCCTTAAAAATAGGTATTTTTTGTTTAAGTACTTAAGTGATAGTTAGTAGTACTATCGTTATAAGAATCTCTTGGAAATTCCACTCTACCGCGCTTAAATTGGAAGTACGCGTTTTCATACGCGCGATTTAATTGAGGGACTTTAGACCATTATTTTTAGACCATTAAGAGTGAATAATAATAGTATGAATACAAGTGTATTAGAGGTTTAGTGCACAAGTGAAACAAACTCGAGAGGAATCGAGCACAAAATGCGCGCGCGCGCGCGAATAGGGGTTTGACTTTTGTGCCAAAGAGCGCCCCAACCATTAAGCTTGTGATACCCTGAAAATTAGGAGGTTGTTTGTAAAGAAAATACTAAAGTGTATTTCTTTGGGTTTGATTGAAAACTTTAGTCTGTTTTAAAAGACTAGAAACCCTAAGATTTTTAATCAAAAACCCTAATTTACTTGTGACCAACTGGTTTTCTTAAATCTCCCATATTTTAATTGAAACCCTAATTTTAATCACTGGAATTGTAAATCTCTCACGTTTCTCTTAAAAACTTCCTTTTATTTGGAACTTATGATTTTATTAGCCCTACTACCCAATCATTCCACAATAAGTGCAAATGAACCTAGAAAGTAGGGTTTCACTTTTCGTTTTCAAGTTGGAGCAAGTTAGGATTTTCACGTGTATCTGTGACGCCCCCATTTCTCCCTAAGGCGAACCAAAGGGTATCTGCGGGACGCCTGCCCAACTCTCACCAGGACTCATGCAAAACATTCAAACTTGGTCATCATGGTTAACCATGGTTAAGTTGACTACATTCCAATTACAAAAGTACAACCCAAAACCAGGAATCATAGTCAAAAAGATGATAGAAACCCTAAACAAAAGTACATCAGGAGGGTTTCTCCAATACGTCCCCGGATCCAGTCCTGTTAAGGAAAACAAATCTACAGGGTGAGCAAAACGCTCGTGAGGCCAAGAACACACATGCAAGCACATTGCTCAAATAACAATCTCAATTACAAGTCAAGCAATCATATTTTCGTAATTAACAATTTACTGGAAATATAACCAGAAACAATTCAAGGATACTAGAGCTCTCAGGAGCTATATTCCACTTGCACATTCAATAACCTCCACGAATTGATACTCCGTCAATCGGGTAGGTTTAGTCCGTAGAACTCCACTTAACCTGTCCCCTTTCACCTTACATACCCCTGTATCGGGCCCGCCTGTCATTTGTTTGTGGCGATACTACTCGAGTATGCCAAGCAAGACCTCTCATTAGGTCAAGCTTATATATCTCATGGCTCGCCAAGGTTCCCGACCAAGCCCAAGCCGGCTCGAGTCCAAGGTCGGCCAATGAGATTTGGGCGTCCCCATATGCACTTGTGTGTCGAGGAGATTCACTCCAATGACGTATGCAGCTATAGCATACCATTACATTTCATTCATTCAGTCAATACATTTCAATCATTCATTCAATGCATTTCAATCATTCATTCAATATATTTCAATCATTAAAATTTCATTTCTAATGAGAACGAGTGTGGTAAAGTACACACTCGACTCCACTTTCAAGATTTCCAATCATTAATAACAATTAAACATGTAACAAGTTTACATACACCTGGCACTCACCAAGTATTAGGCGTAAGTAAGGTCAAAGAAAGTTCAAGCGTCCACCATGGGATCCTCTTGAAGGTCCTCGTGTGCGCCTGAGCAAATAATAGTGAATTATCATTCATATCCCAATTATCGAGGAATAATTCATTCACTAGTATTAATCGAGGGAATTCCGTGAAAATGAATCTCAATTACTCGTAAATCGAGGTTCGAGTGGGGTTTGATAACATTCAAAAGTATTTAAGTCTTTATCTAGGAAATCGGGGATAAGATGTTTAGATAATATCAAAAGAATAAAGAGTTCTTGAAAAACTCTATTTCCTTGAAAGTTGGAAATTTCAGTTTTGTTATGAATCTTTGAAAAATCGTAACTCACTTGGCATAAGTCGAGAATTGGAAAACTTTATACCGTTGGAAACCTCTCAGAAATTACTACAAGTTCCTAGAAGACACTTTCCATGAATCGAAGTGGGAAGTGCTCAAAAATGAGCTTGAAGGTACTGACTCGGTTCACAAGGCAGAATTAAGTTGGATTTTGGCCAACTTTGAAAATTCGGCACGATTCACACGTTGCGAATCGGCCCCTGAAATTTGTAACTCAATTAGAGTTGCAAATGAGGTTTATAGCAGAGCAAGGGGATCAAGAATCGGAGTTTTGAGTACCGAAATACGGTAGCTCGAAGTTGGAGAAAATTCAAGACTGGAGAAGAATTTCCAGATTTGAACTTCCAATACTAGAAGTTTAGTTAGGTATCGAAACGAACTTGGAATAGTACCAAAATTGGCAGTATTTTACTCTTATATGAAGGGTATATCTCTATCAAATTTCGTGGAAATATACCTTCGGAAAGGTGGTTAACCAACCAACCAAAGTTTGGAAAAATTCTTAAGGCAATCTGCCTTTAATCCTTTTCTTCCCAAATCCAATCGTTTGGCTAAGAAAATCCTCCAATCATGGTTCATACGTGAAAGGAAAGTCTAAGGATCATTCATGGTACATTTGGTAGGTGTTTAACACCAAGAATTTCATTTAGTAAGACCACAACAAGTCTCATCTCAAATCTGTCCAAAACTAGGTTTTTCCAAAACAGAGCAGTGTTCTTGTTTTGATCACAATTCAGTCGACCTAACTTGGAATTGAGCATGGTTTATGGCGTTGGAAAATACATTCATAGGGTTAAAAATCCACAGAAGGAAATGTTCTGAAATTTGGCAAACAACCAGCTCGAAATTGAGCCTCAAGTTGATGCCTCTACAAATTATTCCAGCAGGACAGAGAAACAGGACAGCTATCTTAAAACGAATGGTCCGGCTCCTACACATGGAATTAGACTACGCATTTTATACCGTTGGAAAGGTATGGATGTCTAATTTCAAATGCCACTAACGGCACTTAATTTTGACATCGGAGGACAAAGTTATGGTCAAAATGCTACCGCTGGACAGGGTTATCCGAAAACAGTTTTCCAGCTTGACTAGTTCACAAATAAATTCATTTGCCCATCCAAACGTTAATGTTTTCCAATGAAAATTTTTACACATATAATACAACATATAAACATCAGGTCCAAGCCATTAGATCATCAAAAATTGGCCTTATCATGGCCGAACAAAGCAGGGGCAGTTTCGGAAATTTTTGTCATGACCTCCACTTTGAGTTTCCAACAATAATACTCCATAAATCTATCATTTTAACCACTAAACTACCATTAAATCCAACATTAAACCTCTTATCAGCAATAACCCAAGAGTGGGAATTCATAGAGCCCACTTTTCAAATTCCAACAATATCAAGTCATCCATATACATGCAATTGCTTAGAGATGCACTTCTACTACCATAAACCAAGCTTAAGGTGTTGGATGATGTCATACCTCCATAGTGCTTTAGATCAGAAATTTTCAGTCCTCAAAAGGCTCCAAGAAACCGTGAAATGCAGCCCTTTAGTTAGCTAGGTCCAACCTCCAAGTAGTTTGCGAGTTGGTCTACAAATTTGGTGAAGATTGGTTGGAGTTTTGTGGTTTATTTGGTGAAGAAATTTTTGAAACAATGGAGTTAGAGAGGGAGAAGGCTGGCCGGCTGTAGGAGAGAGAAGAAAGAGTGAAATTTGATCAAGGTTAGCTTCCAAGAGAAGATTAAAATAAGTGGTGTAAATTCACTCCAAGGTCAACTCTCATTAGGGCTCGTTTGGTGCGTTTAGGGCTCGATTTTCTCTCGCGTTTGGTTCACTAGTGCACTAAACCTCTAATGCACTTATGTCCATATAAATATTATTCGCTCTTAATTGTCCCGAAATAAGGGTCTAAAGTCCCTCAAATAAAGTCGCGCGTGTGAAAACGCATACCGTCAATTTTAACGCTATAACGCGGAACCTCCGAAAAATTCTTGTAACGATAATACTATTAACTATCACTTAAGTATTTAAATCTAAACTTACCTATTTTAAAACCGTTGTACATGTCTCAAATTTTTCCGGGCTAATTGTACTCTTTATTGGCAAAAATTTTCCAAACGCGTTTTCACGTTTTCACTAAACAAGCTCCTAAGAAATAATTTTTTTTTTTGAAACGAGACACTTTAAAAATATAACGAAACTATAAAACCATGTACTTAGGTCTAATGAGGCTAGAAAATAATAATCGGGGTAAATATTTGAATAAATAATTAAATGAGCAAAAATTAGGGGAGTCCTCACAGTATCCGTAGTGTAATTATCCGGTACGGAGCGATGATCAAATTTGATAGCTAAGAGTGACTTTTGGATGAGGAAATATTATATGATTAGAAGTGATAATAATAAGTTAGTGATTAGAAGGTAAAAACCCTAGTATACGCGATTTAAGAAAATTCGGTTGAAACCGACGGGTATCGATCACTACCGATTGAACCCACCACTTCCTTACCACCATACACCCTTGATATTTTTGCAAAATATTCCCCCCTCATACTCATCCTCTTGGCCGAAATTGGGGCAAAAAATATAAGGGAGAGAGAGAAAAATTCATGGCCTTGGTCCCTATGGTCCCTTAGTTGATATTTTTTTTCCTTGCCTTCTGATCACCATGGAGCAGCCTTTCTTCCTCATTTTTCTGCTACCTTGGCCGAGAGAGAGAGAGAGAGAAACCCAAGGGAGAGCTGCCCAATCCATCTTGAAATTGGATCATCCAAGTGAGGAACCAAAATTCTAAACCGATTAAACTGTGAGTTGTGACTTTGGGAAGCTAGGGGAACCAAAAATTTCAAGAGGAGGTGAAGTATTACTCTTGCAAGCTTCTTTTGTTGAGGTATAAGGTCTAACCCATAGCTTTGGTTCTTTTATTTTTGATTAAGGTGTTATATACTTCATGTTTTGGTTAGAATAGTTGTGATACAAGTTGTAGTGAAGATTTTTAAGGTGATATATGTAAGTTAGGGTTTGATGATTTCTGTCTATACTTGATATATGAAGGATATATGTTGTATCTAAGCTTATATAGGAGGTTGTGGTGGTGGATTGAGGCAAGAAATGAAGAAAGTTTCATTGAATCCCAAAATTTCCAGATTTCTGGAAAATTTCAGCCTTGTTCTGTCCGGTTTTATTGCATCATATTAGAGGCCAAATTAGGCTTGTCACAAAACATAAAAGTTGTAGAGAATAATGTTTTATAGTACCCTACAAAATTTCAGCTCAATCGGAGCAACGTAGCCTGTAAAAAGACTGAAAAACCCCTGCTGCCCTGTTTCTATCCGAACATACTAATCAGCTTCTGTAATTGGTTGTTTTGACCAGGAATACTATGGATTTGGCTGTTGATGTCTTCTTAAGACATATAGCCTTGTATCTTAGCTTTCAAATGGCTTTGGAATCACTTGAATTGGAGTTGTATATTCTGAGATATGACTGAATGAGTCAGGACTGCCATAGTAAACTTCAAATTGGAAAATCTGGAGTTGTTTTGATAAATTTGACCTAGATACATTGCAAGCTGGACTGAATGGCCTTCTTCAACCTTGTATCCCCCTGTCTTAGCTTCGAAATGGTATAAGTTGCACCTCAATCCGATAAGCATAGCCTCGGATGTGCCCATTCCGTAAAAACCCGTCGAAACTGTCTTTTGTAAACTTCGTTTCCACACTTGTTGTTAGCTTAAATTTTTGTCCTTGTATTGTCTTGAGCATATTGAGTGGTTGTTTTTGTTGTGTGTAATGTTCGGATTGATTGAAGAAAATAATGAAGCCATAAATGGCTGGAAAATAGGTAAATACAAAGGGCGTGCTGCTCAAATTTTCGCTCAAGGACTAATTTTCTATTTTAACTTGTATATTTTCGTTTGGCAAATACTATGACCGTTTTTCCATCTTAAAACATGGTCCTTCTTCAATTGGAAACTCCAAATGTTTGCTTACTCTTACCAAATAAAGAGAAGTGGTTTAGGGTTTTCTTGGGTACTTTGTTCTCCTTTTTACATGAATTTCATTAAGACCTTTAGTTTATAAAATCTAATTGAATATGAGATGATTTTGAACCATATAAACGATTCCGAAAACATTATTTCTTAGCCTATCTAGTTGGATTCCGACTTGTCTTTGGTTCAAGTGTTTTCATTGGAAAATTTTATAATTCTTTTGAGTTTGGTTTTACATTTGGTCTACGAAACCCTAATTATTTTGTCTACGGGTCTAAATGTCCTCGTTTCACTTTAAATACCTAATTGTTTATACTAGATGAGCTGTAATATTCTGTCTCGTTAACTTTAAGTTTTCTCGGTGACTAAGGATAATATCCGGAAGGATATTTTGCAAGTTGTTTTGCATACATAGGTGAGTGTTCCTTGTTTGTTATATCTTTCTTGACTTCATGACTTGTTGTTATTGTTTGATCATGTGTTAAATATTTCCAATGATTTCCAAACGAATTTTCCAGGCGAGCGTGTACTTTATCGCGCTCGACCTAAATGAAACGTGAAATTTTCAATGCTTTAATGATTAATACATTAGTTGCGCATGATGTAAGCCTTTTGGCTGAATTGGGCTCTGCCCTTCGTTACCGATCGACTCGAGCCAGAAGCGGATTCGGTCAGGTGATATGGTGACCCTGGGTGAACGTTTGGTATACTCGAGTATTACCTTGTAGTCCGGACAACGTCCGGATGGGTAGAGCCTGGCCAACGGCCGGGAAGGGGGTGAATGAACGAACGAAAGAACAAACGAGGGATTTTACTTACAAAAATGCATTTTTAAACGATTGGAAGAATAAGGGGAAATGCCAGGAGAACGAACGAACAAACAAATTGCTCCTTGTGAGCCATATCCTTTTAATGAATGTGTTACTATCGCTTTCCATTGTAAATGTTTCTTGAATTATTGATACTCCATGTTTCATGTATTGAAATGATTATTTGATTATGTGTTCGGAACCTCACTGAGCTTTTAGCTCATCCCTTTAGTTTTGTTTTCCTTAACAGGGGATGGCGAACAAGATGAGAGCATAGACTAGCCTAGTCTAGTTCTTTTGTTTTTTTTTTTGTAATGGTTCTCGCCTCAGTGCTTGGCACGGGCTGGGCGTATGAAGGATTGAGAACCTTTGTATATTCGATGTTTATACTCTCTTTTGGGTTGGCAATGTATATAAGTTCTGCTTTAAGTTTTGGATCGTTGCCCTATTTATTCATATGATTTTATTCCGATTTCATTTAAGAGCTGTAGTAAGTGAGTGAGTCCCGGCGAGAGCTGGGCAGGCGACCCGCCAAACCATTTTGGTTTGCCTTAGGGGGAGGTGGGACCGTCACAGGTGGAATTAGAGCTTAGGCTTCAGATCTCTGTAGTGTATCCTAGGCTAAAGTTTAGGATGCCGGACTGTGGGATTTGATTTGATTTGAAAGTTAAGCAATTGAGGGTTAAAACATATAGCTGCTTCGCGTGGTATCTGCGCAGAGTGAGCCTGGACTAAGTGGTGAATAAATATGAAGGACTAAGTGCTCGTTCGAGCATAAGCTATGAATTGTGAATGTTATGGACCTTTAATCTTTTTCGTGGTATTTGAGGATCATAGATAAGTACGTCGGGTAGGAATTTCGATTGTAGATAGTTTACTCTTGGGACTTGCCAGCTCGAAATGTGAATTATCTTATTCCGGATTCTCGTGCCCGAGTACTCTAAAGTTGAGGTGGCGTTAAGTACTTGGAAATTTCATTTTGGAAATATGAGCAGACTTTGTCCGACTAGAATGAGCACAAGAGGTCAATGGACATCTAGTTTGGATAGTAAGTGACGTGAGAGACCGGACGGGGTCATCTTAGCTGAGTGTGGGATGACAAGTCGCGCTTTCTTTCGTTTTGCTCTTGCATTGTTCGTATATGTCATTTACTTATGGTGTGTTAATACCTACATATATAGTATCTGCTGCACTTGACTTTGTCTGACTTGAAATGTCTCTTGGTGTATATGGTGCATTATATTGTGTATATGTTTTCTTGTGTATTTGGTGTGTTATATCTTGTTGTTGTAGTCAATTTACTGTGTTACATACTAAATTACCTTTTGAAAAAAAAATGTCAAGGACGACATTCTTTGAAGGAGGGGAGATTGTGATACCTCGAAAATTAGGAGGTTGTTTGTAAAGAAAATACGAAAGTGTACTTCTTTGGGTTTGATTTAAAACCTTAGTCTGTTTTAAAAGACTAGAAACCCTAAGATTTTTAATCAAAAGCCCTAATTTACTTGTGACCAACTGGTTTTCTTAAATCTCCCATATTTTAATTGAAACCCTAATTTTAATCACTGGAATTGTAAATCCCACACGTTTCTCTTAAAAATTTCCTTTTATTTGGAACTTATGATTTTATTAGCCCTACTACCCAATCATTCCACAATAAGTGCAAATGAACCTAGAAAGTAGGGTTTTACTTTTCGTTTTCAAGGTGGAGCAAGTTAGGGTTTTCACGTGTATCTGTAGTGTAATTATTCGGCACAGAGCGAGGATCAAATTTGGTAGCTAAGAGTGACTTTTGGATGAGGAAATATTATATGATTAGAAGTGATAATAATAAGTTAGTGATTAGAAGGTAAAAACCCTAGTATACGCGATTTAAGAAAAATCAGTTGAAACCGATGGGTATCTATCACTACCGATTGAACCCACCACTTGACCACCACTTCCTTACCACCACACACCCTTGATATTTTTGCAAAATATTCCCCCCTCATACTCATCCTCTTGGCCGAAATTGGGGCCAAAAATGTAAGGGAGAGAGATTTGGTCCCTTAGTTGATAATTTTTTTCCTTGCCTTCTGATCACCATGGAGCAGCCTTTCTTCCTCATTTTTCTGCTACCTTGGCCGAGAGAGAGAGAGAGAGAGAAACCCAAGGGAGAGCTGCCCAATCCATCTTGAAATTGGATCATCCAAGTGAGGAACCAAAATTCTAAACCGATTAAATTGTGAGTTGTGACTTTGGGAAGCTAGGGGACCCAAAAATTTCAAGAGGAGGTGAAGTATTACTCTTGCAAGCTTCTTTTGTTGAGGTATAAGGTCTAACCCATAGCTTTGGTTCTTTTATTTTTCATTAAGGTGTTATATACTTCATGTTTTGGTTAGAATAGTTGTGATACAAGTTGTAGTGATTATTTTTAAGGTGATATATGTAAGTTAGGGTGTGATGATTTCTGTCTATACTTGATATATGAAGGATATATGTTGTATCTAAGCTTATATAGGAGGTTGTGGTGGTGGATTGAGGCAAGAAATGAAGAAAGTTTCACTGAATCCCAAAATTTCCAGATTTCTGGAAAATTTCATCCTTGTTCTGTCCGGTTTTATTGCATCATATTAGAGGCTGAATTAGGCTTGTCACAAAACATGAAAGTTGTAGCTAATGATGTTTTATAGTTGCCTACAAAATTTCAGCTCAATCGGAGCAACGTAGCCTGTGAAAAGATCGAAATACCACTGCTGCCCTGTTTCTATCCGAACATACTAATCAGCTTCTGTAATTGGTTGTTTTGACCAGGAATACTACAGATTTGGCCGTTGACGTCTCTTAAGACTTATAGCCTTGTATCTTAGCTTTCAAATGGTTTTGGAATCACTTGAATTGGAGTTGTATATTCTGAGATATGACTGAATGAGTCAGGACTGCCATAGTAAACTTCGAATTGGAAAATCTGGAGTTGTTTTGGTAAATTTGACCTAGATACATTGCAAACTGGACTGAGTGGCCTTCTTCAACCTTGTATCCCCCTGTCTTAGCTTCAAAATGGTATAAGTTACACCTCAATCCGATAAGCGTAGCCTCGGATGTGCCCATTCCGCAAAAACCCGTCAAAACTGTCTTTTGTAAACTTCGTTTCCACACTTGTTGTTAGCTTAAATTTTTGTCCTTGTATTGTCTTGAGCATATTGAGTGGTTGTTTTTGTTGTGTGTAATGTTGGGATTGATTGAGGTAAATAATGAAGCCATAAATGGATGGAAAATAGGTAAATACAAAGGGCGTGCTGCCCAAATTTTCGCTCAAGGACTAATTTTCTATTTGAACTTGTATATTTTCATTTGGCAAAAACTATGACCATTTTTCCATCTTAAAATATGGTCATTCTTCAATTGGAAACTCCAAATGTTTGCTTACTCTTACCAAATAAAGAGAAGTGGTTTAGGGTTTTCTTGGGTACTTTGTTCTCCTTTTTACATGAATTTCATTAAGACCTTTAGTTTATAAAATCTAATTGAATATGAGATGATTTTGAACCATATAAACGATTCCGAAAATAGTATTTCTTAGCCTATCTAGTTGGATTCCAACTTGTCTTTGATTCATGTGTTTTCACTGGAAAATTTTATAATCCTTTTGAGTTTGGTTTTACATTTGGTCTACGAAACCCTAATTATTTTGTCTACGGGTCTAAATGTCCTCGTTTCACTTTAAATACCTAATTGTTTATACTAGATGAGCTGTAATATTCTGTCTCGTTAACTTTAGGTTTTCTTGGTGACTAAGGATAATATCCGGAAGGATATTTTGCAAGTTGTTTTGCGTACATTGGTGAGTGTTCCTTGTTTGTTATATCTTTCTTGACTTCATGACTTGTTGTTATTATTTGATCATGTGTTAAATGTTTCCAATGATTTCCAAACGAATTTTCCAGGCGAGCGTGTACTTTATCGCGCTCGACCTAAATGAAACGTGAAATTTTCAATACTTTAATGATTAATACATTAGTTACGCATGATGTAAGCCTTCTGGCTGAATTGGGACCTGCCCTTCGTTACCGATCGACTCGAGCCAGAAGCGGATTCAGTGAGGTGATATGGTGACCCTGGGTGAACGTTTGGTATACTCGAATATTACCTTGTAGTCCGGACAACGTCCGGATGGGTGGAGCTTGGCCAACGGCCGGGAAAGGGGTGAATGAACGATCAAAAGAACAAAAGAGGGATTTTACTTACAAAAATGCATTTTTAAACGATTGGAGGAATAAGGGGAAATGTCAGGAGAACGAACAAACAAACAAATTGCTCCTTGTGAGCCGTATCCTTTTAATGAATGTGTTACTATCGCTTTCCATTGTAAATGTTTCTTAAATTATTGATACTCCATGTTTCATGTATTGAAATGATTATTTGATTATGTGTTCGGAACCTCACTGAGCTTTTAGCTCACCCCTTTAGTTTTGTTTTCCTTAACAGGGGATGGCATGAGAGCATAGACTAGTCTAGTCTAGTTCTTTTGTTTTTTTTTTTGTAATGGTTCTCGCCCCAGTGCTTGGCACGGGCTGGACGTATGAAGGATTGAGAACCTTTGTATATTCGATGTTTATACTCTCTTTTGGGTTGGCAATGTATATAAGTTCTGCTTTAAGTTTTGGATCGTTGCCCTATTTATTCTTGTGATTTTATTCCGATTTCATTTAAGAGCTGTAGTAAGTGAGTGAGTCCCGGCGAGAGTTGGACAGGCGATCCGCCAAACCCTTTTGGTTTGCCTTAGGGGGAGGTGGGACCGTCACAGGTGGTATCAGAGCTGAGGCTTCAGATCTTTGTAGTGTATCCTAGGCTAAAGTTTAGGATGCCGGACTGTGGGATTTGATTTGATTTGAAAGTTAAGCAATTGAGGGATAAAACATATAGCTGCTTCGCGTGGTCTCTACGCGGAGTGAGCCTGGACTAAGTGGTGAATAAATATGAAGGACTAAGTGCTCGTTCGAGCATAAGCTATGAATAGCGAATGTTATGGACCTTTAATCTTTTTCGTGGTATTTGAGAATCATAGATAGGTACGTCGGGTAGGAATTTCGATTGTAGATAGTTTACTCTTGGGACTGGCCAGCTCGAGATGTGAATTATCTTATTCCGAATTCTCGTGCCCGAGTACTCTACAGTTGAGGCGGCATTAAGTACTTGGAAATTTCATTTTGAAAATATGAGCAGGCTTTGTCCGACTAGAATGAGCACAAGAGGTCAATGAACATCTAGTTTGGATAGTAAGTGACGTGAGAGACCGGACGGGGTCATCTTAGCTGAGTGTGGGATGACAAGTCGTGCTTTCTTTCGTTTTGCTCTTGCATTGTTCCTATATGTCATTTACTTGTGGTATGTTAATACCTACATATATAGTATCTGCTGCACTTGACTTTGTCTAACTTGAAATGTCTCTTAGTGTATATGGTGCATTAGATTGTGTATATGTCTTCTTGTGTATTTGGTGTGTTATATCTTGTTGTTTTAGTCAATTTACTGTGTTACATACTAAATTACCTTTTGAAAAAAAAAATGTCGAGGACGACATTCTTTGAAAGAGGGGGGATTGTGATAACCCGAAAATTAGGAGGTTGTTTGTAAAGAAAATACGAAAGTGTATTTCTTTGGATTTGATTTAAAACCTTAGTCTGTGTTAAAAGACTAGAAACCCTAAGATTTTTAATCAAAAGCCCTAATTTACTTGTGACCAACTGGTTTTCTTAAATCTCCCATATTTTAATTGAAACCCTAATTTTAATCACTGGAATTGTAAATCCCACACGTTTATCTTAAAAATTTCCTTTTATTTGCAACTTATGATTTTATTAGCCCTACTACCCAATCATTCCACAATAAGTGCAAATGAACCTAGAAAGTAGGGTTTCACTTTTCGTTTTCAAGTTGGAGCAAGTTAGGGTTTTCACGTGTATCCGTAGTGTAATTATCCGGTACGGAGCGAGGATCAAATTTGGTAGCTAAGAGTGACTTTTGGATGAGGAAATATTATATGATTAGAAGTGATAATAATAAGTTAGTGATTAGAAGGTAAAAACCCTAGTATACGCGATTCAAGAAAAATCGGTTGAAACCGACGGGTATCTATCGCTACCGATTGAACCCACCACTTGACCACCACTTCCTTATCACCACACACACTTGATATTTTTGTAAAATATTCCCCCTCATACTCATCCTCTTGGCCGAAATTGGGGCCAAAAATGTAAGGGAGAGAGAGAAAAATTCATGGCCTTGGTGGTGATAAGTGTCACCACCCTATGGTCCCTTAGTTGATATTTTTTTTCGTTGCCTTCTTATCACCATGGAGCAGCCTTTCTTCCTCATTTTTCTGCTACCTTGGCCGAGAGAGAGAGAGAGAGAGAGAGAGAGAGAAACCCAAGGGGAGCTGCCCAATCCATCTTGAAATTGGATCATCCAAGTGAGGAACCAAAATTCTAAACCGATTAAATTGTGAGCTGTGACTTTGGGAAGCTAGGGGACCCAAAAATTTCAAGAGGAGGTGAAGTATTACTCTTGCAAGCTTCTTTTGTTGAGGTATAAGGTCTAACTCATAGCTTTGGTTCTTTTATTTTTGATTAAGGTGTTATATACTTCATGTTTTGGTTAGAATAGTTGTGATACAAGTTGTAGTGATGATTTTTAAGGTGATATATGTAAGTTAGGGTGTGATGATTTCTGTCTATACTTTCTATATGAAGGATATATGTTGTATCTAAGCTTATATAGGAGGTTGTGGTGGTGGATTGAGGCAAGAAATGAAGAAAGTTTCATTGAATCCCAAAATTTCCAGATTTCTGGAAAATTTCGGCCTTGTTCTGTCCGGTTTTATTGCATCATAATAGAGGCCGAATTAGGCTTGTCACAAAACATGAAAGTTGTAGATAATGATGTTTTATAGTTGCCTACAAAATTTCAAATCAATCGGAGCAATGTAGCCTATGAAAAGACAGAAAATCTCCAGCTGCCCTGTTTCTATCCGAACATACTAATCAGCTTCTGTAATTGGTTGTTTTGACCAGGAATACTATAGATTGGGCTATTGATGTCTCTTAAGACTTATAGCCTTGTATCTTAGCTTTAAAATGGCTTTAGAATCACTTGAATTGGAGTTGTATATTCTGAGATATGACTGAATGAGTCAGGACTGCCATAGTAAACTTCGAATTGGAAAATCTGGAGTTGTTTTGGTAAATTTGACCTAGATACATTGCAAACTGGACTGAGTGGCCTTCTTCAACATTGTATCCCCCTGTCTTAGCTTCGAAATGGTATAAGTTACACCTCAATCCGATCCGATAAGCGTAGCCTCGGATGTGCCAAATCCGCAAAAATCCGTCAAAACTGTCTTTTGTAAACTTCGTTTCCACACTTGTTGTTAGCTTAAATTTTTGTCCTTGTATTGTCTTGAGCATATTGAGTGGTTGTTTTTGTTGTGTGTAATGTTGGGATTGATTGAGGTAAATAATGAAGCCATAAATGGATGGAAAATAGGTAAATACAAAGGACGTGCTGCCCAAATTTTCTCTCAAGGACTAATTTTCTATTTGAACTTGTATATTTTCGTTTGGCAAAAACTATGACCGTTTTTCCATCTTAAAATATGGTCCTTCTTCAATTGGAAACTCCAAATGTTTGCTTACTCTTACCAAATAAAGAGAAGTGGTTAAGGGTTTTCTTGGGTACTTTGTTCTCCTTTTTACATTAATTTCATTAAGACCTTTAGTTTATAAAATCTAATTGAATATGAGATGATTTTGAACCACATAAGCGATTCCAAAAACAGTATTTCTTAGCCTATCTAGTTGGATTCCGACTTGTCTTTGGTTCAAGTGTTTTCATTGAAAAATTTTATAATCCTTTTGAGTTTGGTTTTACATTTGGTCTACGAAACCCTAATTATTTTGTCGACGTGTCTAAATGTCCTCGTTTCACTTTAAATACCTAATTGTTTATGCTAGATGAGCTGTAATATTCTGTCTCGTTAACTTTAGGTTTTCTCGGTGACTAAGGATAATATCCGGAGGGATATTTTGCAAGCTGTTTTGCGTACATAGGTGAGTGTTCATTGTTTGTTATATCTTTCTTGACTTCATGACTTGTTGTTATTGTTTGATCATGTGTTAAATGTTTCCAATGATTTCTAAATGAATTTTCCAGGCGAGCGTGTACTTTATCGCTCTCGACCTAAATGAAACGTGAAATTTTCAATGCTTTAATGATTAATACATTAGTTGCGCATGATGTAAGCCTTTTGGCTGAATTGGGCCATGCCCTTCGTTACCGATCGACTCGAGCCAGAAGCGGACTCGGTCGGGCGATATGGTGACCCTGGGTGAACGTTTGGTATACTCGAGTATTACCTTGTAGTCCGGACAACGTCCGGATGGGTGGAGCCTGGCCAACGGCCGGGAAGGGGGTGAATGAACGAACGAAAGAACAAACGAGGGATTTTAATTACAAAAATGCATTTTTAAACGATGGAGGAATAAGGGGAAATGCCAGGAGAACGAACGAACAAATGAATTGCTCCTTGTGAGCCATATCCTTTTAATGAATGTGTTACTATCGCTTTCCATTGTAAATGTTTCTTGAATTATTGATACTCCATGTTTCATGTATTGAAATGATTATTTGATTATGTGTTCGGAACCTCACTGAGCTTTTAGCTCGCCCCTTTAGTTTTGTTTTCCTTAACAGGGGACGGCGAACAGGATGAGAGCATAGACTAGCCTAGTTTAGTTCTTTTGTTTTTTTTTGTCATGGTTCTCGCCCCAGTGCTTGGCACGGGCTGGACGTATGAAGGATTGAGAACCTTTGTATATTCGATGTTTATACTCTCTTTTGGGTTGGCAATGTATATAAGTTCTGCTTTAAGTTTTGGATCGTTGCCCTATTTATTCTCATGATTTTATTCCGATTTCATTTAAGAGCTGTAGTAAGTGAGTGAGTCCCGGTGAGAGTTGGGCAGGCGACCCGCCAAACCCTTTTAGTTCGCCTTAGGGGGAGGTGGGGCCGTCACAAAACTTCTCAAGGAAACCTCTTTTGATTAGCAACGGTTCCTTCTTTTCTTTCCTATGCTGGCCGAACACACCAAGAGGAAGAACAACCAAAGTTTCTTCAATTTCTACAATCTTACTCCAAATTACCTCAAATTTTGTATCCAACTTGCAAATCACTTGGAGATTCACTTGGACTAGGAAAGAAGCACCATTTCCATGGTTCCTTGGAGCTTTTTAGTGGCCAAATTCTGGTCTTCAACATCAAGAGAGGTAATAGACGATCAACCTTGAAATTCTTGATTTATGGAAGTAGTATTGCACTTATAAGCTTGTATTTCCATGTGGGTAGCTTTATTTATGTTGGATTTTGGTGTGTGGGCTCCATGAACTCCCACAATGACTTGAGGACTGATTTCATGAGTTTTGATGTTATTAATGTTGGTTTAGTGCTTAAATTAGTGGAAATAAGTTGTATTGGTGAAAGGAAACTCAAAGGAGGTGATGAGCAAAAATATTCAGAAATTGCCCCTGTCATTTTCGTGTGCTTTTGAGCACTTTTCAGTGGTTCAATTGACCTATTTATGATGTATATATGTTGTATAGGTTGTGTAGAAAGTTTCCACAAAAAATTACGTGATTTGGTTGGCCAAAGGTTGAATTTTGGAAAGCTCTTCAAAACTGGAAATTGTTCCCGGATTACCCGGGCAATGTTTTTGTTTTGGCCATAACTTTTTGTTCCGATGTCAAAATTGAGTGCCGTTTGTGGCACTGGAAACTAGATATTCCCAGATTTCCAACGGTATAAAATGTATGTCCTGATTCCACCTGAGTAAACCGTACCACTCATGTGAACATGACTGTCCTGTTTCACTAGTTCACTAGAAGCTCTGTTTTGAGCAGCAAATTGATGCTTAAATATGAGCTAGTTGTGGGCAGATTTTGAAAATGATTTCTTCTGAGAAATTGTAGTTTTATGAATTTATTTTTCAATGCCACCAACCATGCTCAATTCCAAGTTACATTGAGTGAGTTGTGGTCATCTTTAGAAACTGATGCAGTGAGTAAAAACCCTCTTTTTGACTAGTAAATGCCTAAATCTTGATTGGGACTTGTTGTTTTGAAATTCTTGGTGTTAATCACCTACCAAATATATTTTGGATATTTCTAGATTTTGTCTACAAATGAACCATATTTGAGATGTTTTCATTGGCCAAATGTTTTAGAAAAGGAAAATTGAAGTACAAGGCAGATTTGCCTTGGAATCCTTGAAATTTTAGTGATTTGGTTAACCAACTTTCCGTACGTATTTTTCTATTAAAAATGGCAGAGAAATAGCCCTTATATGGTAGTATGATCATACCAAATTTGGTGCCATTTCGAGTCCGTTTAGATGTTCAATCAAAGTCCCAAAATTTGTGAATTAAACCCGAAAATTTCTTAACAGTTTCACATTTTCACCAACTTTGAGCTACTATATCTTGGTGCTCAAAACTCTGATTCCTGTTCTGATTTTTGTGTTTTAAACTTGGATTGCAACTCTAATAGAGTTACAAATTTCAGAGGCTAGTTTACAATGTGTAAATTTTGCCGAATTTCCAAACTTTGCCAAAAAACCAACCCAAATCTGTCTTGATAACTCAAGTCATTAACTTTGAGCCAAATTTTGAATGTCATCCATTTGGAATCATGGAAAAGTGTCTTCTAGGAACTTTTAGTACTTTGGAAGAAGTTTCCAACGGTACCAATTTTTTCAATTTTGGACTTGTAAAGAGTGAGATAAGATTTTTCAAAGATCTCAATCAAATCTGAAAATTTCAAAATTTAAAGAAATTGAGTTTTTCGAATTCTCCTTTTTCCCCTCGATATCACTTGATCGTTTTACACTTGATTTCAAAGATGAAAATCAGATTTCATTTGGATTTTAAACCCCACCTTTGAATCTCGATTTACGAATAATTGAGACTCATTTTTGTGATATTTTCTTAGATTGTACAAGTGTACAATCTTTCTTGATAATTAGGAGTTTTTAAGTGATAGTGTGTGATAGTTAGTTATTATTTGTTTAGGCACTCAAGGAGACCTTCAAGAGGATCTCATAGGAGACGCCTAGACACCTGATTGTACTTTACTCTCTTGTATTGACTAGGTGAGTGTTCCATATAGGAGTACGTAATTTGAATAAGTCTAAGTCATGTTTATTCTATTATCATTAAGTGTTAAGGGTTACATGTTAAGTATTTACCACACTCATGCATATTTAAGTAAGGTATACTTGAATTACTCGACATGAAATGCTTGAAGAGCATATTTACATGACTACTTGAATTCCTCGACATGAAATGCTTGAAAAGCATATTTACGTGACTACTTGAATTACTCGACATGAAATGCTTGAAGAGCATATTTACTCAACATGTCTCCCAATTAACCGTTAACCGTAATTACTTACCGTTTACTAACCTAATTGATTACCTGCTTATTTGACTACTTGAATTACTTGCTTACCGTAAATTACATGTTCATATGAAATTATCCACCATTTTAAGGCGAGTGTGTACTTTATCTCACTCGACCTATTCAAATGATAAAATTTACCATTCGTCGATTTACTTGATTACTTATGCATGTTGTAAACTCTAAACTGAACTTGGGCCCTGCCCTTGGTTACTGACCTACTTGAGCCAGGATTGGGCACGGTCGGGTAGGTTGGAACCCTGGGCCATCGTTTCGGTATACTCGAGTATTACCACTGGAGAGATAAGGTGATGGCCAGACAAATCGAGGGGATCCGGAAGTTATAAGGTGCAGTTGACCGACATAGTTCCAATGGAACACCGTATCCTTCAACGTGTGTTTATTTTATATAATGATAACCGTTTCATGCAAATGTGCTGTACCTGTGATATGCTCAAATTACTCGTAGAATGATAATTGTCTCATGTTCATATGTCAACGTGCAACCCTGAACCATACATGTGGTATACTCAATTACTTGATTTATTAGAACTGCTAGAGTGTTTTGGAACCTCACTAGGCTGTGTAGCTCATTCCGCGTTTTTGTTTTCCTTAATAGGGTTCGAGACCAAGAGCACTCGTGAATAGTGCTATATTGTTTTTTTTTGGAAACTTTAAGTTGTATTACAGCAGATGGCTGTAGTAAATATTCTTTTGGGTTGTATTAAGCTTGAGAGCTGATTAATTGTAAGTGTGAGATATTTTGGAGTACTTTAATTATGTATTGAAGTTATTTGAAGTATTCCGAACTTTTGAATTGTGGTTTGTAGTGAGTCCTGGCGAGAGTTGGGCAGACGTCCCGCGGATACCCTTTGATTCGCCTTAGGGAGAAGTAGGGGTGTCACATAGATTAAAATACAAAATATAAAAAAAATTTTGGGAATACAAAATATAAAAATAATTTTCGGATCCTCACAATCGTCCCCCCTTAAAAAAATTCCGTTCTCAAAACTCTAACCTTATTTGCAAAAAATAAAAAAAATAAAAATTGGTTCTATAGGGTTTCTTCCGATTCCCAAGTAGTTTCCTCTCACCCAAAATGCTTCCACAATATTGAATCTAAAAGAAAATCTTACTAACGTAATGGCTAAACTGATATGATAAGGCAGTTCAAAGAATATTCTATTATTCAAGGTAATATAGACTTAGGTATCGATAAAAAAAAGAAATCGCAACTACGAAACTTGTATACTACTCTTACTAGATCTTTAAATCATACACTATACTTTGGCAAATAGTCCCCAATGTAAATCTTCTATCATTTCTATAATTAAATTACTAAACACGTACTATCTTCTTCAATTGAAATTCCTTCCTTTATTACTAACCATAAACCGAAGAATAGTTTGCAGAAATTGAATCATCGACAAGGACCTAAATTCAAACAAATACACACATTTAATATCACTAGTTAAAACATTAGGCACCAAGTTCACTGTTTTTAATGAGATACAACTTATTACATAAAGCTTTCGCTACACATAGTCCAATAAATACAACTATTTAAGGTAAAACATCACTAATTACTAGCTTTGACTATTGCAGAAGTTTCACCATTGCGAAATTCATTTATTTTGGGCAGTTCTTCACTTGATGTCCAAGTTTGTCGCATTTAAAACATGCACCAGTTTTCGAATAATATATTCCAGCATGAGTTTTGTTACAAGTTTCATACTTAGCAGTTACACATCTCTTCTTGAAGTGTTCATTCTTTCTTTTCTTCTTTACCCTAACCTTCCTAACAAGTTCATCTCCACTAATCTTTTTACGTTTCCCTTTGGTATCGTGGGAGGTTCTTTCACCACTTTTAACTTGGTTGTTAGGAATGTCTTGAGATGCAACTTGAGTAGTTGAATGGACCAATTCAAATTTATTCCACACTTCCTCTGGTATCCCTTCATATTTCTTTTTTAGTTCCATGTTCTTGTGTAGTAACTCAATTTTCTCCGTATATTCTTATTTCCATCGTCATTCCCAGTGGTCAACCAATTTCTTTTGGAACTCTACCTCTTTTCGAAGAATCTATATTTTCTCATGTATAGCTTTGAAAATTTTCATATCACCAGGTCACTTAATCTCAAATGATAGCCTGTCAAACAAATCTAAGTATCTAAATGAATAGCTAATCACAAATCAAAACTCTAACCATATACCTCTTGCATTCTTTCACTTTCAAGTCATCCATAAAAACTAATCTTAGCTATTCTCAAATTAGATAGACGAGAAATCTAACAAAAGTAGGGCAATACTTCAAGATACTATGGCACTTACTCCTATTCTTGGTACTTACCAAAATGGTTATCATTATCGTTTATGCACAGAACAAAGCACTAAATGATACTCCTTAGAAATCATTTCCATCTACTTGATTTCAAAAGTTCCATATCCTAATTCACTCTTCACTATACACTTATCTTCAAAAGGCATGCTTAAGAAGAAACTATGACCTCTTATTCCAATAGTGCCTTTTACAATTTTCAATCAGAGTGATCATCTTATTTTCACTAAAATTTTGCATGCAAGATAAGAAGCCAAACTTTTTTCTCAGAATCTCCATACATAATCCAAAACTCTCAATCTCAGATAATTTAAAATCTTACACTTCTACCAATGTACTAATTACTAACACAAAGTGTCATATATGTTTCACCATGAACGAGTTGCTTCTCCAAACTAGAATATCATAAAAGTCACTTACCTTTCCTCTGGGTACCCTAAGACATCAAAGATAGTGATCATATTTGCTACAATGTTCAACTATTTTGGGGTCAGGACTTCTAAAAAACTTAGGCGAATGACATCTCTCTAGAACCCTATCCTCTCCCATATCTTGGTCTCTAAATTGGTTTGCAAGTTCAGCCCCTTGGTCCTGTTGGGGTACTAAACATTCTAAAAGATTTGTCATCTAATTTATGACCATCGCTACTTGATCCCTATCTTGACCCTAAGTTCCTGATTTGGTTAGCCACAAATTCCCAATCATCCTTAATCCCGGGGTTGTCTAAGCCTATGTGGACGTTCTCAACGTCATTTTTCTATATTTTATTTTTCACATAAGTCCACGCCTATATACATATAGAAGGATAGGAATCAAATAAGTATATAGGCAAGAGTAGTCAATCAGAAGGTAAAATACAATTATCTAATATCACAAAATAAATATATATTTAGTTTAAATCAGATTAAATCAAAATTAAGTAAATACATAACAAATCCACATATTCATAGGAGAGATTAAATAGATCTGTAGTGCTAGAACCTTAAACATTCACGACAACCATCAAAGTTCAAATCTAGCCACCATATTTCGAAATCCTAGTCAAACATTTTCGCTCTCCTCGATTGGTTCAATTTTAGGTCTAATATTAGAATCCTCCGCACCTTGACTTTTGTCATCAAAACTTACCTCAAAGAAAGTAGGACCCATTAGAATCTTCCGTGCCTTGACTTTTAAATCATTTTTCTTGGATAAGTCAGTACATGTTAAGTTCGTAATGCATTATGGAAGTGGGCCCCCCTAGTGAGGTGTGTGCATTAAATTTTTGAAGATTAGGAGGAGTTTTGTGCAAAGGAATATTATTTTATAAGGTGTTAAGGGATAATTAGAGGTTGGTTAGATATTTTAGCATTTGGAAGACAATAGGACGAGGATTAACCATTGGAGGATATTTGTCAACAAAGCTTTGGATCTTTGACTTTGACTTCAACCTTTCTTATCCTCCAAAAATTTGACCAAAACCTATCATTTTTTTCTTCATTTGGCCGACCTCTTGGAGAGAAAAAGAAGAAGAGAAAGTTCATCTTCAACCTCTAGTTCTTGCTTGAATCTTGAATTTTCACCTTAATCTTGCAAATCAGTCCATAAAAGTTGACACTAAGGGAGGATTAAGGGTTTTGGTAGAAAGATTTTGGAGAAAGAAGCATTTGGTTGCCATATTTTCATAGGGTTTCAAGGTAACTATATCAAGAAACCCTCTTTTCTTTTAATACTTCCATAATAGTGGATTTAGGGCTTGATTTTGGTAGTTTTCATGAGAAATTTCATGATTTGAGTGGTAATTCAAAAATTTCAGTTTTGATGGTGAAATTACAGCTTTTATATGATGTTTTGAGCTTGGCCATGATTTAGTAGTTTTGCCATATGAATCTTCTAACTTTTACATGTTATTTTGGCTTGCTTATCGAAAATTTCAACTTGTAGTTGAAATTTTCAGTTTAGGGTTTAAATTTCAGCTTTGTTGTGGTTAATTTTGACTTAGAAAATTTGATATTTTGGATGGTTTTGTGGCCTTAATCAAGCGTACTTTATACCTTTAACTTGTGGTTGTAATTGTGGTTGGATTGCTATAAATATTGGTGTTGAGTTTGGTTGGAAAAGTTAAGAAAATAAGGGAAGTGTTGCCGAAAATTTTCCCGCAGGAGGCTCTGAGTAGTCTTGGAAAATCTGTTATATATTAGTGTAGAAAAATTCAAATTGAGTTCCGCTTCTTGCATTTGAAACTAGATTCAGAGTGAATTCTACCATGAAAATTTCAGAAATTTTATCAATTCCTATGAATATCTATGATTTCCCAAAGTTGACTGAATTTTCACACCTGCTCTATTTTTCTACTTGATAAAGCAGCAACTTGAGACAAGAATTTGACTGATTTATGGACTGAATCTTACAAATGTGTATTCTAGAAAATTGTAGTTCTTTGAGTCCAATGGTATAAAGTTTATAAATTTGGGATTTAAGAAGCTTGTGATACGATTTTTCAAACAGTGTCATGCAAAATTGGAGAAAATTCTGTTTTCTAAACCTGCTCTTGCTTGCATTTCAAAATTTAAGTTGGAGTTATTAAACCATTTTGAGCTTGGTTTCGTGAGTGGAATTGAGGTTTTCTCACAACTTTACACCTTTGAGTTGAATAGTGATTGTTGATTGTTCAAAACCGAGTTTCCCTACTAGGCCTTAGTCATTATTCGAGTAGCGCGTAGTATGAAATCCTTATTTGATGGTGTTAAAGGTTTAGTATAGGATGGTAGGGCTGATGAAGAAGAATTCTAACTACAACTTGGTACTTGGATGGTGAATTTGTGGCTTTTAGACCACTATGCCTTGTTAACCCCTAGATCACTACTTATATGTGAGTTTTCACTTAAAACTACGGTGTTTTAAAGAATGAGTGACTTTTCTTCTCGAGTCGCTTGTTGAACTTTTTGACAAGAGTAAACGTTATTATATCATCTTACCATATCCTTGGCTCATTTGAAATCTTATTTTGTCCCGTTTAAATTTGTATTTTTGACTTTAGCGTCAAAAGTTTTCCCTTGTGGTTTAAGCAAGGATATGTGATACTTTTGGACTAAAAGCTTGCACTTGGGGGTTCGACTACTTTATCCAATGTTTTTAAATGGTGAACTTCTTTAGTTCACTTACCTTATGTATTTGATCAAAGATTTCGAAAGCGAACCCGTGGATCCTTGCACCAAGGAAAGTTAACTTTTCTAAACGCGGTGGGTGTTCCAACTGCATGTTCCCTGCTCATTGTTGCTAGAAATTTGCTAGACACTTGATTTGACATTTCATAGGTGACTGTGTACTTTATCGTACTTGACCTAATTCGACTAAATACTTGATATCTCATTCATGCATGTACAAGTAACTTGATTTGCATGTGACCTATATATTAACTTGAAATACTTGAAATGCTTGGAAATGTGACATGCTGGGCATTATTTGTGACTTGGTCAGAGTTAGACGAGTGTATCCTTATTTGCGGTCATCCTCTCATTTTTGAATGATCTTGTACTTGATTGAACTTGATTGACCTGTACTTGTGCTTGACTTGTAAGTGCTGAGCGGCAGCATGTACCACACTCAATCCGAGTGGGAGGTGCCTTTCATCCCATCTCAGTACTTTTATCTTGATTAAGTCGATTGGAGAGTTATCTCATCGACCCTAATGCTGAGCAGCAGCATGTACCACACTCAATCCGAGTAGGAGGTGCCTCTCATTCCCGTCTCAGTACCTCTATCTTGATTAAGTCGATTGGAGAGTTATCTCATCGACCATACTTGTTCTTACTTGGGTATACTCGAGTACTACCACTACTGTTTCTATTTGGTGTTCGGACCCAGTAGGGGGGGTTGATGGGTGGATGGAGATAAGTGGTGCTCGATTGGACTTGTTACTATATCTCAAACGTTGACGGAGTGTCAACGGACTTGGAAAATGTTGCTACGGAACTGGCTGCAAGTGAAGCACTGTGCGGGACTAAGTGCTACGCTTGAATTCTGGTAGGAGCCACCATATCAGTTGTATTAACGTTTGAATCCTGGGTGCTCTGCCTAGAACCTGGCGGAAGCCACTGTATCAGTACCATATCCTTTTTCTTGCTGGTGTTAAAGTGCTTATCTGAATGTGTGAATGGTCCATGACATTATTTGAAACTATTTATTATCTTCGTTCTAAGATTTTGAGTTATGTGGAAAATATCTTGCCAATTTGACTACATGTTTTCTTGGAAGCTCACTGGGTTTTTAGCTCATCCCTTTATTTGTTTTCCTTAATAGGGTGCGGGGATGAGATAGACAAAAATAGCACTAGTTGCATTAGAAATTTTAAACTTGTATTTGGCCAATATTGTATTATAGTACTAGTTGTTCAAGTTCTTAGTTTTGGCTTGTATATTCGGATGATTTGTAGCATGTATATGGTAAATTGAAGAATTATAGTGTTATTGATTTGGCATTCAAAGAATAGTGAGCTCGAAAGTTGTAGTTCTCATATTAAATAATTGCCATCCATTTTACACTTGGTGAGGTGATTGAATTACTTGTATTTTTATCCGTTTAGCTGTGCACCTAAGTATGAATGTTTTGTAAAGTTGGATAGATGTAATATTTCTTGAGAAATTTTGTGCTTACTTTGTAATTAATGTTATCTCTGAAGTTGATGTGAGTGAGTGAGTTCTAGCGAGAGCTGGACAGGCGGTCCACTAACCCTTGTGGGTACGCTCTAGGGGAAGGTGCATCACAATAACAATCACATATATTAAAATCATAAAACGAAGAAGGTAAACAATTACAAACAAAGTCTTTTGTAGTTCACATATTCAAATAAGCAATTTAACAGCAGTAAGAAACGGATATGGTACTGATATGATGGCTCCCGCCAGGTTCTATGTGAGAACCCGAAAATTTTCTTATTTTCTAGTCATTATTTTATTTCCTTGCATACATTTTCTATATTTTCCTTTAGTATATTCATTTTATAGATATGTTTATAAGGCAGTCAATCTTTTAAATCATTTTCTAGAATAAGTTAGTTTATGTGATATTAGTAGTGTATATTGGCCGTGGGGCCCGCTAGTGCGTTAAGTGAGATAAAAAATTTTTTTTATAATTAGGGAAAGTTTTACATAAAGGGTTAATAGTGTATAAGGTGTTAAGGGATAATTAGAGATTAACTAGGTAGATTAGTGTTGGAAGACAAGGAAATGAGAGAAAACTCTAGAAGAAACTAAGTGTCATGACACTATTCGAAGTTGGACTTTGACCAAGGTTTAATAACTTTCCTAAAATCAGATTTTTGACCAAAACACTCTTTATTTTCTTGTCTTGCTGGCTGAAATTTTGAGGGAGAGAAAGGGAGAGAAACCTTCAACTCCAACTTCAATTTGTGCTTGAATCTTGAGTTCCAATCAAAGTTTGTGCAAACTACTCCATAAAAACTTGCTTGCTAAGGAGATTTAAAGGCTTTGGTGGAGTGATTTTTGAGGGAAAAGTGCTAAGCTACTATCTTTCTTGAGGTTACAAGGTACCTTGGTAAGAAACTTCCTTTTCTTTCACATATGTGTAAATTAGTAGCTTAAGGTTGTTGTTTTGGTGACTTTGTGAGAAAATTTCATGAGTTGAAGTGATGTAATGGAAAGTTTCAGTTTTTATCATGAATTTTCTATCCATATATGAAGCTTAAAGGTTGGCCATGATTTCCTAGTTTTAACATGTGAAATAGCTAGTGTTTATATGTTAGTTTACTTTGCCTAAAGAAATTTCCAGCTTGTATGCCTAAATTCCAGTTTAGGGTTTCAATTTTTAGCTTTATGGTAGTTGGTGTTTGAGCTATACATGTGTTATATTTGGATGGTTATGGCCTTAAATAAGTGTATAGATGGCCTATGACTTGTGAGTGTGATTGAAGTTGAATTGAGAGGAAATTGGGTGGTCAGTTTTGGATGGAAAAGTAAAGAAAAACAAGGGAGGTGCTGTTGAAATTTTCCTGCAGGAACCCTTGAGCAGTCTTGGGAAATCTGCTATATCTTGTTGTAGAAAATTCAGAATTGAGTTCTGTTTATTGTGTTTGAAACTAGATTCAGATTTCTTTCTACTATCTAGATTTCATAATTTTTATTAATTTTTATGAATATCTGTGATTTTTCAAAGTTAACTGAAATTGCATACCTGTTCTGTCATTTACTGGATAAAGCAGCAACTTGAGGCTCAAATTTGACTAACTTGTGGACGAATCTTACAAATGTGTCTTCTGGGAAATTGTAATTCTTTGTGTCTATTTTCTGATGGTATAAATTTTATCAATTTTGGACTTAAGAATCTTGAGATATGATTTTTCAAATCATGGTGTGCAAAACTGGAAAATCCTATTTTCCTAGAATTGTTCTTACTTTCATTTCCCACCTTAAGTTTGGAGTTGGGAAATCATTGTAGGTATGGTTTTGGGTAGAAGCGAAGGGTTTTAGGGTCATTCATGTCTTTAGCACTGACTGTTACCTTTTTACTCCAAAGTCACATTTTGTATCATTGCATTAGTAGTTAACTTGATTAGGCATATGACTCGTAGTCGAGCCTAAATTGTGTATTCCGTTCACTAGGTTTTGGGATGTGGAACATAATTGTTTTCCATGGTTGTTCTTAGGAAGTGTTGGTGATTAACGACGTACTTTTGGAGGAAACTTTTGAAGTTATCCTTGCTTGAACTGGTGAGTGTACCACTCCCCTGATATGTTGCGTAACTGGTATATCCGTACTTGCCATTTTGTGACTTGATTAACTGTGACTTCTGTTTATTCTGTATGAGACGAGGATGTACTTTATCACACTCGTTTCTCTTGCTTGTTTACTAGTTCCTGTATCAATTTGAACCTGTTACCTGTACCTGTTATGTGAGGACCCGTAATTTTCTTAATTTCTAGGTTTTAATTTCTTTTAATTACACGTTTTTCCACATTTTCTTTATTCGAAAAATTGTGCAAATAAATTTTATGAGTAAATATAGTTTTTAAATGATTTTTCTAGTATCGGTTAGTTTTTGAGAAATTAAGAGCATATTCGGATGTGGGACCCGCTAGTGCAAAAAGTTCGGAAAAATTCGGCCAACTAGGTTAAGTTTTGGATACTGGAATTAATTGACCGGGTGTTAAGAGATAATTAGAGGTTGCTATTTGGATTGGTGTGAGAGGGAACAAAGAGATAGAGATGCATTAAAGGGTGACAAGTGTCACCATAGGATTTATTTTTAAGTAAGACCACTATTCACCTTTTTCTATTTGACCAAATAAATCACAAAAATTACCAAAAATCCTCTTCATTCTTAGCTATTGTGGCCGGCTCTCTCTCTCTCTAAGTAAAAGAAAGAAAACTCTCAAAGTTTTGCTCCAATCTACCAAATCAACCATTGAATCTTGTTTTTGCTCCATAGAAACACTTAAGGGAGTGTTTGTGAGAAGTTTAGTGGAGTTATTTGGAAAGCTAAGAGGATTAGTTGCTCCCTCCCTTGTGTTGCTAAGGTAAGTTGAAAAGGACCCCTCTCCTCCCTCTAATGATGTTTAATCCATGATTAGTGGTAGTATAAGATGCAATTTTATGGTTTATATCTTGATTTTTGGTTGAATTGGTGAAGCTTTGTAATTATTGGGGTTTTTCTGTTTTCATATCGATATGATTATGTGATTATGTATGATGATTGGAAATGGTATTTAAGGAAGCTAGAAGGTGGAAAAAGTGGTTAATTGCAAGCAATTTCTGTTTTAGAAAGAAAATTGGAAAGTGGGGTTTCTTTGAATTACATTCTGTCCGATTTTGTAGCTCATAGTTAGAGCCCGAATTGGCCTTAGGTTAAAACATGAAAGTTGTAGGAAATAATATTTTAGAGGTACCTACAAAATTTCAGGTCAATCGGAGTAGTGTAGCTTGAGAAAAGATGGAATTACCCTTGCTGCCCTGGTTTTACCCGAATTTGGGAATTGCTTCTGTAATGGGTTATTTTGGTTGGGAATGCTTTGGAATTGGTTGTTGAGGTCTTCTGATGTATTGTAGCCCTGTTTCTTAGCTTTTGGATGGCTTTGGAATTACTGGATTTGAACTTAGGTAGGCTGACTTATGATGTTTTAACCAGAATGCGTTCTGTGAATCTGTTTTTCCGGTTCTGGTGTAGTATCTTGCATTTTTGACCTGGTTACACTCAAAACTGGGCTGAGTGACCTTCTGCAATATTGTAACCCTATCTCTTAGCTTCGAAACAGTGGGCCTTGTACCTTCATTTGATAATCGTAGTGCCATTGGTACCAAAACCGCAAAATGACGTCAAAAACTGTTTTTTTCGGGTTAACGTTTAACTACATTTCCGAATTTTTCTGGTTTCCTCTAATGCTTATGTATGCTTATGGAGCTCCATTTTGGTGGTATCTGGAATTAGTTTATGACTTGTAAGCGAGTCTTATTGTGTTTATTTGAATGGTTTTAGGGCTTGACTTTCGTTTCCGGTCATTTTCCCAGCTAAATTTTGTACTTGAATGACTTTAAGCTTAGTGAACGGCTTTTGGAAATGAGATTATTTTTGTAGGAGATATTGGGACTGATTTGAGGAAATAATGAAGCCATTAATGACTGGAAAATAGGTAAACACAAGGGACTTGCTGCTGAAATTTTACTTGAAGGCTAGTTGGATTTACTTGTGACTTGAGCGAAGGGTTTTAGGGTTGTTCATGTTTTTGATACCAACCGCTACCTTTTTCTCCAATTTCATTGTTATTTCTTTGCACTGGTAGCTAATGTGATCAGGCACACGACTTATAGTTAAGTCTTAGTTATGCATTTCGTGTACTGGATTCGTGAAAGTGGGAACCATAATTGTTTCACCTTGGTTATTTTAGGGTTTCTTGGTGACTAAAGCCCAAACTTTTGAGGTATCTGTACTGACACCGGTGAGTGTTCCACTACCTGCTACCTGTTATGTGAAATATCTGAATATCTGAAATACTTGATTTATGACTGTTGGAGCCAAATACTGTTTTGATAAAATGGAGGCGAGGGTGTACTTTATCACACTCGTTCTCTTGTCTGTTCATATGCCAATTTTGAGTGCGTATCGGAATCTGCTATCTGTATCTGGTATCGGTATTTGTATCTGTTCTGACGTCGTTTGGAAACTTGTATCCAACGACCTTTCTGTGACCTCTGAGCTCAACACCTGTGGCCAGTTACTCGAGTCGGGTCGGCAAGGGCCTGGTCGATTAGATAACGAACCACGGTAGTCTGTTTTGGGATCTTTGGGTATTGAGACCCTTGATTCCGGTATACTCGAGTATTACCATTTTTTATCTGATTGGATTTCGGGCCCGGTAGGGGTATGTGAGGTGGAAGGAATCGGAGAAAGTGAAGTCTACGGTATTGGTTACTCCTTTAGCGTTGACGGAGTGTCAACTATTATTTCGATCATGCTTCGGTGACGTGAATGGGAATTTGGCTCCTGAGAGCCACCTGTATCCTTCCTATTTGAATCATTGGTTCCTTTACTTTACCTCTGGCATGTGTACCTGATTTGTTAAATGTGAAATGCCATGATTTTACTGTTATGTGTCTAGTACCTCATTGAGAGTAATCTCACCCCTTTCTGTTCCTTTTGTTTTCCTTATAGGAAAATAAATACTTTTGGACTGGATTTGATAGTTGGTTGCTGAATTGAGCTAGATGGACAGATCTTTTGTATAGCTCCTTGATTGAAACCCTAGATGTACTTTTGGGTCCGTTTCTCGTTTAATTTCGCAAACCGTACCTGTATCCACTTTTGAATAACTTTTGTATGCCCCTTTGGGTTGTATATGCTTAATTTCGAGATGTGAATATTTGCTTGACGTTTGGTTGGGTTTTGACGTGTCGGTTACTATTCATGGCCGATTCCGATTTCATTTTTTTTTATTATTTGACATTTTGACTTGTTTACGCGCGGTTGTAAGTTTCGGAACGTATTAGATCGCTCTAAACTAAACCGTTAGTCATGGCGAGAGTTGGGCAGACAGTCCGCTAACCCTTTGGTTCGCCTTAGGGGAAGGTGGTGCTGTCACATGTTATGATGTCGTTTGGAGGCTTGTATCCAATGACCTTCCTGTGGAGTTTGAGCTCAACCTCCTGGTTAGTCAATTGAATCAAGCCAGCAAGGGGCTTGGTCGAGGAAAATTGACAAGCCATGAGGGCCTGTTTCTATAGAATCTTTGAGTATTGGAGACTCTGGATTCCTGGTATATTCGAGTATTACCATTCGTGTTCCTGTTGAGGTGTTCGGACCCGGCAAGGGGTATGTTTGGTGGATGGAATTTGGTGTAAAGAGGGGTCTACGGTCATGGTGATTTCTTTAAACGTTGACGGAGAGTCAACGAGTTTAGATCAAGTACTGCAACAGGAATTTGGCCCTTGAGAGCCACCTGTATCCTTTCTATTTGAGGTGTTTGTTCATTTCTTTATTTGGTGTGTATATCTGATTGTGAAGTCCATGATTCTTGGCTGCTTGTACCTGTGGTACCTCATTGAGGTTCTAGCTCACCCCCTTCCCGTTATCTTTGTTTTTCTTACAGGGTTCAAATGTGGAAAACCATGATTTTTGAAGAAAAAAAGTCGAGCTGGTTATAGTTATGCTTTTGATTAAGCTCCTCTGTAATAGTAAATGCTAATTTGTATTGGATACATTAGGGATATCCAAGCTTGTATTGCTAGTTGAGCTGTTGAAGTTTTCAATATATGTATATAAGTGTTTAAACATGTCTCTTCTGTGTATTTGGTTGAAATGGTACATTTTTATGGTTCTGGTGAAGTTTCTTGTATTTGTTGGGGAAATCGAGCGAGTGTGAAACTTGAACGAGGAAGAAAAAATTTGGCCGGATTGTGACGTGGCCGCAGTCCTTTGCGTTTTTTGTTGGAGCGTTTAATCGAAATTCTATTGCCTCAGTTTATGATGGTTCATTTTCTCAAAGTTCTTTGGCCCATTTTGTAGGGTTTATGAATGATTTGAACTCTTAGTTCTAACGAGAGTTGGGCAGATGGTCCGCCGAACCTATTGGTTCGTCTTAGGGAAAGGTGGGGCTGTCACATTCTAAGCAGAGCATCCAAGATTCAAACGTTGATACAACTGATATGGTTGCTCCTGCCAGACTCCAGGCATAACACTTAGTCCCGTATAGTATTTCGCTTGTAGCAAGTTTTGTAGCAGCGTTTTTCAAATCTGTTGATACTCCAACATTTAAATTGTAGTAATAATGTCCGTAGATCACAGCTTTACACCAATTTTCATTCACCGATCAATCCCCTATTGGGTCCAAAATTCAAAAATAATAGTAGAGGTAATACTCCGGTATATCAGTTCCAGAGGACGCATCCAGTGGAATAAACAATAAACAATAAATAGTCCCCATGGTTTATCAACCTCCTTGACCAAGCCCTTGTTGGTTTGATTCGACTAACTAGCCAATGGAGTTTGGAATTCCAATCCAATCACAATTATCAATTCATATGTATATCAAATCATGCACATGTATATCAATTCACTTGTAAACAGGATAACAACAACTCAATCAAGTTAGGTTGTGATACGAACGGCACCAACCTTGTGATGCAACCCGTACAGAAAGGCTTGGATCTAGAAGGTAGAGACTCACGTTGAAGACAACGAACGCAGCGGATCACCTAAAACCGTTGATCACGTGGTCAACGAACCTCGGTACTTGTAGAGGACGCCACAATCTAGCGCGGTCCTAAATTGATAAGTCAATTGAATACCTAAGATATAGATCTAAGATATTCAAGGTGCTTCAATGAAGCTTTTGAGAGAACTCTCAATTGTAATTTTATTAATCGTCAAAAACTGAATGTAAACAACGACTTAAGGCTATTTGTAGCCGTAACCAAAACCTACCAAAGCTTGTAAATGTTGAAGGAAAGGCGGCTAGCCCTTGGGCTTCCTTTTGGGCCGCCACTAGCCCAAAACTCCGGGGGTGCGTCGCCCCCTAGCCCCCACCAGGGGTGCGTCGCCCCCTGGACTCCCGACTCACTGACCGGGTAGCGAGACCCTCGTAACAGCTTAGCGTAGGGACTACAAAGGTGGCCCACATGGCCTAGCCTATGGCCAAAGACTAACAACGACTAAGGTCCAACCCATAGGCGTGTTGGATCTCTTTATTACATTCTACTAACTGAAAATGGGCCGTGGGCCCGTGGCCAAATCTTGGGTAGCTAATCCTCTTGAATGGCCGCAAGTAAGATGACATATCTAGCTTCGTTGAGGCCCTCAATAGACTTTGGATCTCCACTGGACGCTCGGGCTGCACGAACCAATATTTGTAGTGCTTCATTCAATCTCTTCGCGCGGGCTCGTGTAATAGGCCCCAATGGCACCTTCACTTGCTCCACTTGAATAGCCCTCTCGACCTCCTCATCAGGTTGAGTGCGATAAAGTATACACTCGCATATTCATTTGCAGTTCAAGATATATAGCAGTATCAATCAACAAGGCATATTGAGCATCATTCAAGCAAACATGTAGTCCTAACATGCACTTGGAATACTCACCAATTGTACACAATCTTTCCACTTCAACTCTAGTTCGCCCTCTTAGACAATCTCGAGTCCTGTGGTCAAATAATACATCATGAGTTTAGGAACTCAAAGTGAATAGAATTAAGAAACTTGAAGCTTTAAAACTTTACTTAGAAGACACATCAATTTGTCGATTTTACCCCCAATGTAACTTCCAAAATTACACTATTTTCTTGTTCAAATCTAGGGGAAAAACCACGTGTATGATTGATCAAAATCTCAAGCAAAATATGAAGGAAAAGTAGGTCAATTTTAGTCACCAATTTTGAAGAAAACGAGGCAAAACTATTGAGGTTCACAATTGAAAATTTTGAACAATAAAACATTTTAAAGCAAATCATTTTCTTCCTTGTAAACTTCTTTGTTTTGGCTCAAATCCAACCTATATGTGAAAATCAAGGGTTTCTCAAGTAATTCTGGCCAAGGTAGATCAAAACCAGCCCAAACCTGAAACTCAAAAGCTCCCTGTCTAACTTGACCAACCAAGGAAAATTTTTCAGCAACTTGCCCCAAGTTTTCTCTAGTTAAACCTTCAACTACTTGTAGACACCAAAATTTTAATGTTTATTTAATTTAATTTTAGCTTTATTTTTTATTTATTCTTGTTTTCATTTTTATTATTTTATTTCAATTGATTTAAGTTTGCAAAATAGTAATTAGTGCTTGTTTTTATTTTGGCACATTAAGGTTCATCATTTTCTTTTCTTTTTAAAACATTTTTTGCACTAAATTTTAGAAAAAAGTTCTTAATAAAAATCCCTTTTTATCTTTTTCAAACTCAATTTTTTCTAAGTGAAATGACATTTTGTAAGGTAATTAGAAATTAGCATTTTATTTTATCATAAATTGGTTTTGAATAGAAAAATACAAAATAAAAAAACAATATGTAGCGCACATGCAATAGGTGTGACGCCCCGAAAGAATGAGTACGAGAACCCAAGATTTTTTTTTTATTTTCTAGGGTTTATTCTATTTAATCGCCCATTTTTTTTTCTACATTTTCTTTATTAGAAAATTTCCCAGATAATTTTTATTGACTAAATATAGTTTTAGATGATTTTTTTCTAGTATCGGTTAGTTTTTGCGAAATTAGGAACGTATATCGGATGTGGGACCCACTAGTGCGAAAAGTTCGGAAAAATTCGGCCAACTAGGTTAAGTTTTGGATACTGAATTTCATTTACCGGGTGTTATGAGATAATTGAAGGTTGTTATATGGATGAGAGTGGAGAGAGACAAAGTGATAGAGATGCATTAAATAAGGTGACAAGTGTCACCATAAGATTAACTCTTACAATTTGACTTACTATTCATACTTTTACCATTTTGCTTAAATATCTCAAAAATTTGACCCAAAAATTATCAAAAATTCCTCCATAAGAGCCGGCCCTCTCTTCTTCTCTTTCTCTCTCTCTTACTCCAAGCACAAGGAAGAAACACTTCAATCTTGTTCCAAATCATCAAAACCAACCATCCAACCTTGATTTTGCTCCATAAAACACCTTCAAGTGGTGGTTGTGAGTTGTTTTGTGGATTTGTTTGGAACGTTAAGGTGGTCAATAGCTCTCTCTCTCTTGTTCTTAAGGTAAGTTGTGAAGAACCACCCTCCTCCTTTAATTGATGCTTAAATCATACTTAGTGGTAGCATAAGATGCAAAGTTATGGTTTATTTCTTGATTTGTGGTTGTAGTGATGAAGTTTTATTATTTTTGAGAATTTTTCTATTTTAATATAAGCATGATGGTATGGCTATCTATGATAATGGGAAATGGTATATAATAACTCTAGGAGGTGGAACAAGTGATTAATTGCACCCAATTTCTGGTTTGGAAGGAATTTGAGAAAGTTAGGGTTTTATATCCCCAATTCTGTCTGGTTTTGTATCTCATGGTTAGAAGCAAAATTGGCCTTGGCTTAAAACATGAAAGTTGTAGGTAATGATGTTTTAAAGGTGTCTGCAAAATTTCAGGTCAATCGGAGTAGTGTAGAGTGAGATAAGTCGCAATTACTATTGCTGTTCTGGTTTACCCAGAATTGGAAAACTGTGATTGTAATTGGTTGTTTTGGCTAGGAATGCTTCCGAATTTATTGTTATGGTCTTCTGATGAAATGTAGCTCTGTTTCTAAGCTTTCATATGGCTTTGGAATTTCTGCATTTAGACTTGTGTAGGCTAAGTTATGATGTTTACGCTAGACTGCGTTTTGTGAACCTGTTTTGCGGTTCTGGGATATTGTACTGCATTTTGACCGAGTTATACTCGAAACTAGATTGAGTGGTCTTCTTCAACATTGTAGCCCCTTGAGTCCTGAATATACCTGTAAAATCTCAGGTCAAATGGATTAGTGTACTCTGAGTTATGGACCAAACCCTCAGGCCTGTTTTAGACATTAGTTTGTGTACATTTTGAATTTTAGCTTCTAATCGTGGGTTTTTCCGTGTTGATCATGTACGAACTGGGTGATGATCCTTTCATATGAAATTTAGATCTTGGTCTCAGCTTCGAAACGGTATAAAGTACGTCAAAATCCAAGTTCCGTAGCTCCTGTTATGACCGAAATAAAAGTGATCATCAGAACTGCCTTGTATCTGGACAGTTCTGACGGGTACTTTGGCACTCGATTTTCGTTCTGTTTTGAGTGGATTCAGGTCTTGGCCAAAACATCAAAGTTTTAGCCTTATGTCTCAGCTTTCTAATGCCTTTGGAATTTCCTGATTTGGAGTTGTGAGCTGGGAGTTATGGTCCAGCAAACAACCCTGTTCGTCACCCTAAGACATAAACTTCTGGTACGGTCTTCCACGATTTCGGCCTGCTTTGATTCAGATCTAGATTAAGGTGTCTTCATGAAAATTGTAGCCCTATCTCATAGCTTCGAAATGGTATCTTTTTCACTTTGATCCGACATTCCTAGCCTAACTTTTGACCAAAACGGTTTGAGATGGCAGTTTTGGCCGTCCCGTTTGCCGTTCCGCGCGTACGCGTGTGCCCCTTTTTGCCGTTTCCGTACTTGCGTGTGTCGGCTTTTGCCGTTTTGCTTGTTTTGGGTCTGTTAGTAGCCATTTGTGATATAATGTGATAAAATCTTCTATTTCAGACAGTGGTGAGCTAGGCGGAGCCGGTGGGGCCCACTACTAGCCAACACACGAAGTGATTTCCGCTTTTGTACTACTTTTGTATTTTGAGTAAGTATTCAGGCCGCTCTTATGTGTTAGCTGCTTATGTGTTTCGACATGTATGAAAAGGGTACTTAGGCGAGGGTGTACTTTATCGCACTCGCTCTAAACCCGAATTTACGCACATATTTGTACATGACATATGTATGTGAATTATTTTGGAACTAAAACCCTTGAGCTTGTGGCTCGGGGTGATTTTGAATAATTTTGTGAAGTTTGTGAGTTTGGGGCGATCTCTTGACCTAGATGGACTATTCGAGCCGGTTAGGGCTTGGTCGAAGTCAGTCCAACCTGGTTGGAGGTCACCAAGTTTGTGAATCCGGTTCACCGAGTATGTGGACCAAGTTTGTGACCCGAGTTTGTGACTCAAGCTCAAGTTTGTGATTTCGTTCGCCTGGGCAAGTTTGTGAGGTGACTGGCCAGTGAGGGTGATAAGGTGTCGGTGGGTGTACAAGTGAAGTTCTACGGACCATTAAGTGTGGTCGACGGAGTGTCGGCAGGAGATCACGCATGGCATATGAATTGGCTTTGGAGCCACCTGTATCCTTATTATGTGATGTTACTTTTCTGCTTTTGCTTTACTCTTACTATGTCACTGTTGTTACGTGAAATTTACGCTTTTACCCCTGTTTAATTACTAAGCATATAACTTACCCCATTCGTTTTGTTTTCCTTAGCAGGAGCCGACGCGGGGACTTTTGTCACACACCCTAGCATAGTTAGGTTTGATTGTAATATTTGGACTTATAGTATGTTTGTTTTTGTTTTAGTTTTAGTGGTTTGTATATGGACCCTCCTTAGGGTCTACATTTTGGTTTTGGTGGTAATTATAAGGATGTAATAGTGTGAGCAGGTACTTTTGGAGAATGTAATTATAACTCTTTTGGGATTGTATATAGAACTCTTTTGAATTTTCTGGCTTTTATTGTTTTAAGTTTTGAGTCCTGGCGCGAGCTAGACAGGCGGCCCGCCGATACCCTTGGGTTCGCCCTTGGGAGAAGTGGGGTCGTCACAGTTGGTATCAGAGCCTGCTTCGCGTGGTCTCTGCGCGGAGTGAGTTTGGGCTGAGTGGTGAATGGGTATGAAGGATTAGGTGCTCGTTCGAGCATAAGCTATGAACCCTGAAGTGTTATAGGTCTTCAATCCTTCTCATGATATCTAAGGACCATAGATAGGTATGCCGGGTAGGAAGTTCGATTTGTAGATGGTTTACTCTTGGGACTGGCCAGCTCGAGATGTGAACTATCGTATTTCGGATTCTTGTGCCCGAATACTCCAGAATTGAGGCGATGCAAGCTACTAGGTACTTGAGACTTGTATTTTGGAAACATGAACAGGCTTTGTTTGACTAGAATGAGCACAAAAGGTCAATGGACATCTAGTTTGGATAGTAAGGGACGTGAGAGATCAGACGGGCTGATACTGGGACGACTTCACCTTTTCCTTTTGGTTCGCCCGTATATTACGACCACCTGACGTTAGTATATGTGTTTGTGTACATGGTTATCTGTCCAACTTGATATGTATTGGTATACTTGCTTGTCCGTCTTTTGATATGGCGTGTTATGTGCGATATGTTATTTGTGTAATTGGTATGTTGGATTTTGTTATTGTAGTCAATTTAATGCATTCATTCATTAAAGTACCTTTTTGGAAAAAAAAGAGAGAGAAGGGAAAACTATATATATATATATATGTATATATGTGGAAGGAGGACATAGTCGCAGACATGGTCATAGCTGTGGAACAAAACGAGGCCGAGAGTCAAGAGAAGAAAGGGAGGAAACAATAGCTGAACAAAACATGGACCGAGAATGCCACTTGTGTCCAAGAATTGATTATGACCCATTGTTTTGCCCGACAGGCTACCATCTGAGTTCCAGCAATTTTGTGAGATGGCACATTGGGTTCAGATGTATAAGGAAATTGCGGTTCTTCGAGACGAAATAGAAGTCCAAAAGAAACTCGTCGCATACTGGGAAGGGCGATGGAAGCACGAGTATTCAGAGAAAATTGAGCTCTTGCACAAGAACTTAGAGCTAAAAAGGAAATACGAAGGGATTTCCGGGGAGGCCTTAGCAATGGCACAGAGCACTACTTCTATGGGGGTTCCAGAGAAAACTCAAAGGACAGAAATCTCAAGGCCGCAAGTGAAGACCTTCCATGCAAAGAAAAGAAGCGCATCTCTTGAGAGTCAAAGGCCAGAACCGAGTAAGCGAGGTAGGTCATCTGCTAAGAAGGGTCGTGGAGCGGATGGTGTGACAATTTGTGGTTATTGTAGAAAATCCAATCACATTGAAGTGAATTGTTGGAGAAAGGGGAGGAGATGTCTGCGCTGTGGGAGCGCCAAGCATCAAATTGCTAATTGCCCGGGTTTAGTGCACGAAAAGAAAGGAACCCAGCAGCTAACCCAGACCGACCCTGGACCGTCAACTAGAGATGGGACTGGAATGAAGAGCCTCGTTTCTTTTAAGAACGTGGAAGGTACAGGCTTCTGGTTACTTTAGATTTGATAGATTCCGTTCATAGAAATTTCGAGGACGAAATTGTTCTAAGTGGAGGAGGTTGTGACGCCCCGAAAGAATGAGTGCGAGAACCCAAGAATTTTTTTAATTTTCTAGGGTTTATTCTATTTAATCGCCCATTTTTTTTTCTACATTTTCTTTATTAGAAAATTCCCCAGATAATTTTTATTGACTAAATATAGTTTTAGATGATTTTTTTCTAGTATCGGTTAGTTTTTGCGAAATTAGAAACGTATATCGGATGTGGGACCCACTAGTGCGAAAAATTCGGAAAAATTCGGCCAACTAGGTTAAGTTTTGGATACTGGATTTCATTTACCGGGTGTTATGAGATAATTGAAGGTTGTTATATGGATGAGAGTGGAGAGAGACAAAGTGATAGAGATGCATTAAATAAGGTGACAAGTGTCACCATAAGATTAACTCTTACAATTTGACTTACTATTCATACTTTTACCATTTTGCTTAAATATCTCAAAAATTTGACCCAAAAATTATCAAAAATTCTTCCATAAGAGCCAGCCCTCTCTTCTTCTCTCTCTCTCTCTCTTACTCCAAGCACAAGGAAGAAATACTTCAATCTTGTTCCAAATCATCAAAACCAACCATCCAACCTTGATTTTGCCCCATAAAACACCTTCAAGTGGTGGTTGTGAGTTGTTTTGTGGATTTGTTTGGAAAGTTAAGGTGATCAATAGCTCTCTCTCTCTTGTTCTTAAGGTAAGTTGTGAAGAACCACCCTCCTCCTTTAATTGATGCTTAAATCATACTTAGTGGTAGCATAAGATGCAAAGTTATGGTTTATTTCTTGATTTGTGGTTGTAGTGATGAAGTTTTATTATTTTTGGAAATTTTTCTGTTTTAATATAAGCATGATGGTATGGCTATCTATGATAATGGGAAATGGTATATAATAACTCTAGGAGGTGGAACAAGTGATTAATTGCACCCAATTTCTGGTTTGGAAGGAATTTGAGAAAGTTAGGGTTTTATATCCCCAATTCTGTCCGGTTTTGTATCTCATGGTTAGAGGCCGAATTGGCCTTGGCTTAAAACATTAAAGTTATAGGTAATGATGTTTTAAAGGTGTCTGCAAAATTTCAGGTCAATCGGAGTAGTGTAGAGTGAGATAAGTCGCAATTACTATTGCTGTTCTGGTTTACCCAGAATTGGAAAACTGTGATTGTAATTGGTTGTTTTGGCTAGGAATGCTTCCGAATTTATTGTTATGGTCTTCTGATGAAATGTAGCCCTGTTTCTAAGCTTTCATATGGCTTTGGAATTTCTGGATTTAGACTTGTGTAGGCTAAGTTATGATGTTTACGCTAGACTGCGTTTTGTGAACCTGTTTTGCGGTTCTGGGATATTGTACTGCATTTTGACCGAGTTATACTCGAAACTAGATTGAGTGGTCTTCTTCAACATTGTAGCCCCTTGAGTCCTGAATATACCTGTAAAATCTCAGGTCAAATGGATTAGTGTACTCTGAGTTATGGACCAAACCCTCAGGCCTGTTTTAGACATTAGTTTGTGTACATTTTGAATTTTAGCTTCTAATCGTGGGTTTTTCCGTGTTGATCATGTACGAACTGGGTGATGATCCTTTCATATAAAATTTAGATCTTGGTCTCAGCTTCGAAACGGTATAAAGTACGTCAAAATCCAAGTTCCGTAGCTCCTGTTATGATCGAAATAAAAGTGATCATCAGAACTGCCTTGTATCTGGACAGTTCTGACGGGTACTTTGGCACTCGATTTTCGTTCTGTTTTGAGTGGATTCAGGTCTTGGCCAAAACATCAAAGTTTTAGCCTTATGTCTCAGCTTTCTAATGCCTTTGGAATTTCCTGATTTGGAGTTGTGAGCTGGGAGTTATGGTCCAGCAAACAACCCTGTTCGTCACCCTAAGACATAAACTTCTGGTACGGTCTTCCACGATTTCGGCCTGCTTTGATTCAGATCTAGATTAAGGTGTCTTCATGAAAATTGTAGCCCTATCTCATAGCTTCGAAATGGTATCTTTTTCACTTTGATCCGACATTCCTAGCCTAACTTTTGACCAAAACGGTTTGAGATGGCAGTTTTGGCCGTCCCGTTTGCCGTTCCGCGCGTACGCGTGTGCCCCTTTTTGCCGTTTCCGTACTTGCGTGTGTCGGCTTTTGCCGTTTTGCTTGTTTTGGGTCTGTTAGTAGCCATTTGTGATATAATGTGATAAAATCTTCTATTTCAGACAGTGGTGAGTTAGGCGGAGCCGGTGGGGCCCACTACTAGCCAACACACGAAGTGATTTCCGCTTTTGTACTACTTTTGTATTTTGAGTAAGTATTCAGGCCACTCTTATGTGTTAGCTGCTTATGTGTTTCGACATGTATGAAGAGGGTACTTAGGCGAGGGTGTACTTTATCGCACTCGCTCTAAACCCGAATTTACGCACATATTTGTACATGACATATGTATGTGAATTATTTTGGAACTAAAACCCTTGAGCTTGTGGCTCGGGGTGATTTTGAAAAATTTTGTGAAGTTTGTGAGTTTGGGGCGATCTCTTGACCTAGATGGACTATTCGAGCCGGTTAGGGCTTGGTCGAAGTCAGTCCAACCTGGTTGGAGGTCACCAAGTTTGTGAATCCGGTTCACTGAGTATGTGGACCAAGTTTGTGACCCGAGCTTGTGACTCAAGCTCAAGTTTGTGATTTCGTTCGCCCGGGCAAGTTTGTGAGGTGACTGGCCAGTGAGGGTGATAAGGTGTCGGTGGGTGTACAAGTGAAGTTCTACGGACCATTAAGTGTGGTCGACGGAGTGTCGGCAGGAGATCACGCATGGCATATGAATTGGCTTTGGAGCCACCTGTATCCTTATTATGTGATGTTACTTTTATGCTTTTGCTTTACTCTTACTATGTCACTGTTGTTACGTGAAATTTACGCTTTTGCCCCTGTTCACTTACTAAGCATATAGCTTACCCCATTCCTTTTGTTTTCCTTAGCAGGGGCCGACGCGGGGACTTTTGTCACACACCCTAGCATTGTTAGGTTTGATTGTAATAGTTGGACTTATAGTATGTTTGTTTTTGTTTTTGTTTTAGTGGTTTGTATAAGGACCCTCCTTAGGGTCTACATTTTGGTTTTGGTGGTAATTATAAGGATGTAATAGTGTGAGCAGGTACTTTTGGAGAATGTAATTATAACTCTTTTGGGATTGTATATAGAACTCTTTTGAATTTTCTGGCTTTTATTGTTTTAAGTTTTGAGTCCTGGCGCGAGTTAGGCAGGCGGCCCGCCGATACCCTTGGGTTCGCCCTTGGGAGAAGTGGGGTCGTCACAATAGGGCCAAGTGGAGGCCATGTAAACTAGCTAGGTGGGGGTAGATAATGGACAAGTGTCTCTTTATTTCTTTCACACCATAACATCTAGAGGATAGGTGGCAAGACACTTGGAAGTTTAGGAAATTTTGGAAAAAAAAAACACAACAAAGGAGGATGGAAAAGGAGAGACTTGGTGGCTGGGGGGTTTTGAGAGGGAAAGGGAGGAAAAACTAAGAAGAAAAAATCGAGAGGAGGGATTGAGGGAGGTGAGGACTGAAGGGGAAGAAAGAAAAACAAAAGAGAGCTTCGAAGGTTGGCTAGAGCAGGAGGAAAACCAAATGGAAAAAGCAAAAAGAAAAGCTTCAGGAAGGAAACTGAAAAACGGAAAAGAAAACTGGAACATCAAAAGAGGGTTTCGTGGGAGAAAGGAAGAAAAGCTAGGGGATAGAGAGGAAGCCAGGAGCTTGAGAAATCTGGGAAAGCTACGGACTGAGGAGTCTAGAAACAAAAGAAGAAAAAGGAGAGGTTACAGGCAAGGGGAAGAAAAAAAAGAAAAGAGAAAGCAAGGGAAAGGAGGAAAAGGGCGGCGGACGAAGAGGAAAAACAGAGGGGCTGATTGAGGAAGAAACGAAGCAAGGAAAAGCAAGAAGGGAGGAGAAAGAAAGGAGGGTTTTGGCGGCTAAGAAGAGAGAGCTGGGAGAGGAACCAAGAGAGAAAATCTGGAAAGGAAGCTACGGGTAGAAAGAAAAAGACAAGAAAAAGGAACAAAGGGGTTTTTATCGGTTGAGAAAGAGAGAGGAGAGGTTGCGGGGAAGAAACAACAGAGACTAGCAAAAGAAAGGGAGCTTCGGGGCTGGGAGGGGAAGAAGCAAGAAAGGAAGGGAAAAAGAAAAAGGGTTTCCCGGGGGGGACAATCAAGAAAGGAGAAAAAAGGAAAAGAAAGGGGAAACAAGAAAGAAGAGGGAGAATAAAGAATCCGGGGAACAAAAAGAGAGAGAGCAGGGGCGGAACAAGAAAAAAATAGGGAGGAAAAGGAAAAAAACTAAGAAAAAAGGAAAAATTTCTGCAACAATTTTTGCCAGAACAGGCTGATTTTCGGGTCACATTGCGACCCGATTATCTCCTTCCTGGTTGATCTATTTGAGTGGATTTTGTTTCTGCACAAATTAGGAAGTCAGGGAGAGAAGTCTTGTTTAGAAATGGTTCGTAGAAAACACCTGGAAACCTTTGAATTGAAGCCCCAAGTCCCGAACTTGGCCCTGCTGCACCCCCTGTATGAAGAAATTTCCTTTGCTTCATCTCACGAACCAGTCAACATTCTAAGGAGTATTTTACGTTCTCAAACCTCACAAACATTTCCAGGTATTCATGACCTTTATTTGTTTTGGTATAACGCAATTTTTTTTTAAAGTTTAGAGCCCATCTTGTGCGCGAATTGCTGAATCTTTTCTGGGGTTTGATGATTTTTGTTCCATTGTTTTGCCATGTTTGATCTTCTTGATTCTCTTGTTGTTACTCTCCTTTGTGTTTGTGAATCTTGAGCATTTAAGTTTTAGAAATAAAAAGTATAAGTTGCATAATCTTTGTTGGCTTGGAATCTGTTTCGGATGAACCAAAAAGCCATCAGTTTTCTTTCTTTCTTTCCTCCGTGAAACTGAATGGATGTGATCCGTGGGTTGTGGGTTCTTTTCCTAGTATCTTGTTTGTTTTTCATGATTTGGGTTTTAGGATTTTTTCTTGAAGATTTGGGGTTTGAAGTCTCAGCCAATGTTCATGTCATTTTACTGCATTTTTATGTTCAATTACCTTGTTAGATTTTCTGGGGATAGATAATTGTGATGGGTTGAAGTTCTTGCATTTGGTTTTAGTTGTCGAATTAGTAGACTTTGCTTGAGTTACTTTGCACTAACATATCTAGGCGAATGAGGAAAGATTGCTGAAGTCTCCAAGCAACGAAAGTTGAAGCAAGCTTTAGTTGCAGAAAGCTTCTTCGTAGGCTTTGCATGGGATTTTCCCAAAAATTGCATTTTAACCCCTCAAGTCCATAATGCTATTATGGCCCAGAAAGTTGGAAAAGTTAATCAATTTTATCCTTTTAAAATATTATTTTTCTTTGATATGCTCTAATGTGATTTTTGGACAGAATTATTGGTGAATTTAGAATGAAATTTGGAGGTTTAATAATTTTTGATAGATTTATAGTTTTGATTGGGATTTTAGTGAAATTTTTGGGTAATTTTATTGTTTAATTATAGCAAATAGACTTTCTTTTATTTTGTGAATTTTAGTATTTAATTTTGGTAGGCTTCACCTTAAGCCCTTAATTTTATTTTAAACCCTAATATTTGTAAAAATAGTGATCGACCCCTCAAACTTCTTTAATCCTTTCAATTGGGTCCTTGTTTGTCTTAATTTATTAAATATGAGTAGTTTACTTTCCTTGGAATGCTTTGATTGATTCAATTTTGTGTTTATTTCCATTTCTCGTGATTATATGTTAATTAAATTGATGCCTTGATCTTTTTCTTTTTTTTTGGAGGGTAAATAAGGGAAATTTCATTTCATTAGGTCACCAATTCAATGGAGGTATACTCTACACTTTATTTTGGTTTTATTTGATCCTATGTGCCCCTATGTGACTTTATATGCGTAATTGCATGCCTTTTGAATGTTTTTTTTTTCATTTATTTATTTAGTCACTTTAATTGTTTTGATTTAGTATATTTATTTTAATTTAATGTTTGATTATTTAAGAGGCATTTAAATGCCAAATTGTAATAGTTGGGGGGTTGAAGATATGTATTTTGATAGAATATGTAATAGTTAGGTGTTTATTTTATTTATTTATTTTATTCCTTCCCCCTTTAGATTGTAGTTTAGATTGTAGTTAGGGCTTTATTTGCTTTATTTCTTTTGTGTGTTTTGCATGTTTGTGTGCTTACATGTTACTCGCTTTTTTAGGGTCTTGCATCTAGATATCATGTTTATGTGCTATGTGTTGTATGTGATTTATATGTTTATTTGCTTTATTATGTTTTACATGATTTATTTGATTGTAATAAATGCATGACGTCACCACACTAGTCCAATGTTAGTTGTGGCACCCTTTTTCCAATTCCACACTAGTCCAACGCTAGTTGTGGTCCTCCAATGCTAGTTGTAGTCCAATGCTAGTTGTGGTCCCCTTTTTCCGATTCCACACTAGTCCAACGCTAGTTGTGGTTAGCATTGGACTAATTTCTCATTAGTCCAATGCTATTGAGAATTTGTACACATGGGTTAGTCCAATGCTAGACCTTTAGAGACTATCCACGCGCTAGATCATGTTTGTGTGGCAATTACTACATTTTCACGCATATTTTCTACTTTTTAGGGTTTCTTCATTTTTTGCATGACATTTCCCATATATGTGTATCGCTTATCCCATATTCCTACTATATATATACTCCTTATCCCATATTTTCTCTATATATATCCATTATCCCTATGTGTGATACATGACATTAGACTTGCATTTCATTTAAGAAAATTAGAACTAAATTAGATCATTTGCTTGACTAGATAGGAGAATACCCCTTGAATATGAGATATGGACGAGTATGACTCTCTAGCTTTAGCACGCTCGTATTCCCTCTATTAAAGGGAAAATTAAAGTCACGAATTTTAGCCCCCGCACTCGTTATAATGCATTCCTTTAGGTCATGTATATTTGTATAATTATTATTTTCTTTTCTTTTCTTCGAGCCTCATATTCTTGCATATTCGTGACCTCTTTAAAGAGTCAACTTGGGCATCACAATTAATGTGATTTGCACCAATCAAGTTTTGAAGAGATATTCTGACCCTTCGATATCCTCCTAGCTTTAGGTTTTACATCCACATAGTAACATCCAAATGTGATAAATTCTTAGGTTAAAATAAGAAAATTTTTGACTAAATCACGCAACTAGTATTGGCTAGGTTGAAAGGGTGCTTTGGATTTTATCATTGCCTTCTCTTTCTTTAAATATGACTCCTAACCCCTTTTCTCTTGATTTTCGCAAATTTGGAGTCTTTTAAAAAGGGTTTTCTCTACTTTTTCTTTTTAAAAAAATCATTTTAGATGACTTGGTATACCTTAACTTAATACCAAGTGGCGACTCCTATCTTTTATTAAAAACCCCTTTTTAAACTATTAATTTTGGGTCAAAATCGTAGCACTTTTTTAGTCCCATTTAGGCCCATTTTCTTTATTTTCTAAAAATCAGAAAACTCATTTTTTACTCAAAATAAATCAAAAATCCATTTTTATAAAATACTTTAAATTTTATTTTTAAAAATGGGGCGCGACAGCTTGGCGACTCCATTGGAGATTTAGAGAGTCCGAGCATTTGATTTAGTCAATCCTTTTCTTTTTTTAACCTTTTTATATATCACATTTGGAGGTTTTAAGGTTTTATTTTCCCTTTTTAGGAGGTTTTCTTGCATTTAACATGTGTAATCATCTCGATATCCGTGTATATGATGTATAATGTGTTTTTTCTTTCATTCACTTACGCTTTTATATTGCGCTTGCATCTTGGGGGGGGGGGGAGTAGCCACCCTAGAACATTCACCCGCATTTGATGATATTTAATCCCTTCCTTCAAAAGGAGCACTTCATACGTGCATATGTTTTACTTTATAACCTCTCATTTCTTTCTACTTTTAGTGGTTGTCACACCACTCCCCCCAATTAGGATTAGGATCGATCCACTTGGACATGTGGCTGTGGCACGACGTACGTGTAGCAATATCTGAGGGATCACTCGAACCATCGACTTTTTGGCCTTGGGATTGATGACCCTTCGCCTTTGGTTTGAAGGTTTGGGGGCTTGAAAAGCTTATCGAGTCTAGATGCATTAGTAAGCTAAACCTCATGCATCCATATTAGAAATTGCCTAGGATAGAATCGACCATATCTAACTAGGAACACTAGGCACGAAGGGAGAGATTCCACCCCTCTTTCCTTATTTTTTCTTTTATTATTATTATCTTAGTGCCCCAACATGATATGTGTTATTTGTTGAACTAACATTTCCTTATTTTTCGTCTTTTGCATTCACAAACATTAGAAAATAAAGAGTTCTGGCATGATACTCTTTTAGAACTTACCCTCTTAGATAGTTTATTGCACGTTTAAATTCCGATGTATTGCATTTGTAGGTTAATAATTGCACATCATTTTAGGCCCACCCTGGTATACAAAGGGTCCCTTTAGGTCATTTTTTTCATTTCAAAGTTGCATATTTAATTGCTTTGACAAATTGGCATCATGCATAAACCTTAGAAGGGAATGCCGCATAGGGGATCCCACGATAGGAATAAGCCACCTTGTGTCTCGGATATGTAATCCAATGAGACTTGTACGTTTGCATTTCTTGTACCATCCAAAGGGGTAGTGCACAAGGTAAGGTAGGATCCGATCTCTTTCACGATGGTGATATTCATCTCTGTGACAGCCCCACCTCCCCCTAAGGCGAACCAAAGGATTCGACGGGCCGCCTGCCCAGCTCTCGCCGGGACTCAGACGATCACTACAATCCTCAAATATATTACAATATAAATCTCAAATATTAAATCAAATGTTCCCACAATTACACATCCAAGTCTCCAATAATTACATGTCATAAGCGAAGCGAAAACAATTCCTAACTATACATAAAATGATCCAAACTTACATATCACAAAATTTCATCAAAATTCTCAAAATAAATCTCAAAATTTCATCAAATTCTCCAATAATTACATATCACAAATGCAGCGGAAACTGATTCCAATCATGGAACGTATACTTACGTCCATATCAATTTCAAATATTTATACAAGACCACCTCGTACATAAAATAGATCCAAACTTAAACTGTACACGATATAAGCCATCCAGTCACGGGAATAAGCACTCCAAGCTTTTCTTCGCCTTGAGCCCTGTGGGGGGGGAATAAAACATTTTTGGGGTGAGCTAAAAGCTCAGCGAGTAACCAGAAAATCAGTAATCAAATCGGTTTAACAATATTTCTTTTCAATGATGTCATAAATCAATGATGTCATAAATCAAATGATAAGTCCAGAAATGATTACAGCATTTACAAAAAATTAAATATGGAGTATCAATAATTCAAGGAACATTTACAATGGAAAGCGATAGTAACATTCATGAAAAGGATACGTTCATTTTTTTATAAATAATCCCTCGTTCATCTTTTTATTCGTTCATCTTTTTTTTTTCCGGACGTTGGCCGGTCTCCGCCCATCCGGACGTTGCCGGACTCCACCCATCCGGACGTAGCCGGACTACAAGGTAATATTCGAGTATACCAAATTCACCCAGGGTCACCATATCGCCCGACCGAGTCCGCTTCTGGCTCGAGTCGATCGGTAACGAAGGGCAGGGCCCAATTCAGCCAAACGGCTTACATTCATGCGCAACTAGCATTTAATCATTAATCATTGAAAATTTCATATTTATTTAGGTCGAGTGCGATAAAGTACACACTCGCCTAGAAAACTCGTTTTAACAACCATCAAAAGCACTTAACACATTATAAATCAATAATAACAAGCCAATAAGTCAAGAAATACATCAGACAAGGAACACTCATATGCAAGCATGCATGATATGCAAGAAAACAGTTCAAAAGTAACTTTGGAAACAGTTTAAAGGTAAATAATGCAGGAAAACGGTTCATAAATAACTTTAGAAATAGTTTGAGGTCACTCACCTCCATGGCTCAGAAATCATCCATCATATAACATTGCCTTGCTCAAATCCAAGCCTTAGATCACAAACCCAATGCAAACAAGTCCCTTAAAAGTTCGGACAGCACTTCCCCTAAATTTGCTTACTTTTCCAGCCGTCATGGCTTCATGATTTCCTCATTCCAACCCAAAGGTACACACACAACAACAAGTTCATCCAATAGCCATTCAGCAAACTCCAAGTAGTACTAGTACAAGTCAAACTAGGGAAAAGTTTGGAAATGAAAGTTAAGCTCTAAACCAGAAAAACAGTTTTGACGTCATTTTGCGGTAATGGTACCAAAGGCTCTACGATTGTCGGATGAAGGTGCAAGACCCACCGTTTCGAAGATAAGAGATAGGGCTACAACAATGTATAAGGCCACTCAGTCCAAATCCTAGCACAACTAGGTCAAAAATGCAGAATACCACAACCTGAACCGTAATTGCAGGTTCCCAAATCGCACTATGCTGTAATGAACACAACTCAGTCTATACAGGTCCAAATGCCGAAATTCCAAAGGCATATGTTAACTAAGATATCCAGCTACCTTTCATCAGAAGACACCAACTTCAAAATCCAAACCAATTCCAGTCAAAACAAACGATTACAAGCGCAGTTTTCACATTCTGAGCAACCCTGGACAGAAACAGTAAAAATGACATAACTCACTCTACACAAATCCAAATGACCTGAAATTTTGCAGGTACTTCAAACTCATCAATACCTACAACTTTTATGTTTTGAGCAAAGTCCAATTCGGCCTCTAACATGGTGCAATAAATTCGGGCAGAATGTAGCTCCATGAACCCTAACTTTCCAAATCCAAAATTGGTTGCAAATATCAATCATTTCCATCCACTAGAGTCATAACCCCTCATTATCAATCATCATAAACAACCACAACACCATAATCCAATTAAACCAGAAAAATCATCAATAAAATCAAAACTTCACCAAATCACTTCAAACCAAGATAAAATCAGAAATTTCAGCACTTTAGTCACTACTAATCATATCTTAAGCATCAATAGGTGTAGTAGGATGTTCAAGCTTCACTTACCAAGAAACAAGAGAGAGAGGGATGTTGGCCACCTTAGACCTTCAAACAAACTTCACTACAACACTTACTAGCACTAGAAGAAAGGTTTTTATGGAGTAGAATCTAATCTAGGCTTTTGTTTGTGGGAGATTGAAGCAAATGGAGCTTGAAAGTTGAAGAAATGCACTTCCTTCTTGAGCTAGGGAGATCCGGCCACCAAGGGAAGAAAAATGGTGATTTTTGTGCATTTTTGAGATATTTAATCCTTTGGTCAAAAAAGTCAAGAAAGTGAATAGTACTTCTTAAAGTTCATCCAATGAGGAGGTGACACTTGTCACTTCCATAAATGCATTCTTATCTTTCTTTCTTCTCTCACATCAATCAAATCTCACTCTCTACTTATCTCTTAACACCCGATAAATTTTACACAGTATCCGAAACTTAACCTTATTGGCCGAATTTTTCCGAACTTTTCGCACTAGTGGGTCCCACGTCCATTATACACTCTTAATTTTCCAAAATCTCTCCAAGGCTAGAAAAATCATCTAAAAACTATAATTACTCATAAAAATTCCTCAGGAAAATTTCCTAAGCCAGGAAATGCAGAAAACATGCTATTAAAGGAAATAAAACCCTCGGAAAAGATTAGGGTTTTTACGGGTTCTCAAACTCTTTTTTTTCGGGGCGTCACAGTCTCGAAGATAATAGAGCAACTTTTGTACATTAGAATATGAGCATCTAACAATTATCTTTTGGCCATTTTATCAAAATTGGTAAAAATCACTTGCGTAAAGGACATTAAGTTGAAGAAATTCATAAATAATTCCTCATTGTTGAGATGATAAATATATTGAGGGCAAATCTTGATTTTAGAAGGCTCATAGACTAATGCATTGCAACAAAATTTGTGAGTTTTGAAACTATAAATCAGTGGACAATCCAATCAATTTTGTATAAACTGTCAATACCATCTAATCCATTTTGCCAATTTATTCATTTTTAGAACAATCTAGTCAATTTTTTGAATAAACCGTCAACTCTATTCAATCCATTTGACCCATTTATTCATTTTTAGTACAACTCAATCATTTTGAATAAATCATCAATTTCATTCAATTCATTTGACCGGTTTACCCATTTTTAGGGCGATCCAGTCAATTTTGAATAAATTATCAATTTTATTCAATCCATGTGATGCCCCGAAAGAATGAGTGTGAGAACCTGAAAATTTTTATATATTTTTGAGACATTATTTTATTTTCTTGTCTAAAATTTTATGCCTTTCTTCAATATATTAATTTCTTATACATTTTTATAAGGGAATATAGTTTTCAAATCATTTCCTTGATACAAGTTAGTCCACGTTAAGTTTGAAGTGTATTATCAACGTGGGACCCGCTAGTGCGGTAAATGCGATAAATTTTGACAACTTGTTAGAGTTTTGTATTAAGTGATATTATTTTACAAGGTGCTAAGAGATAATTAGAAGTTGCCTATATAGATTAGTATTAGAGAGACAAAGAGATAAGCTTTAAGCAAAAGGTGACAAGTGTCACCATTCAATTCATTCTTGGACTTTTAACCAAGATATTTTTACTTTCTTAAAGCTAATTTTGGCCAATTTATTTCTTCATTTTTAGCTCCTTTGGCCAGCCCTCTCAACAAGAAAAGAAAAGAAAGCTCTCAACTTATTTCTTCCATTTCTTGCCTTGATCTCACAAACCAAAATTTTGATTTGCTCCATAAAAACCTTTCTCTTGGTAGGATTAAGGTGAGTGGTGAAGTGGTTTGAGAAGCAAAGGTGCTAAGTTGCTTGTTGTCTTGAGGTTACAAGGTGTGTTGTTAAGAATCTTTCCCTTTAGCTTTGATAATGTTCAATTGGTTTAATATGATGACATATGGTGTGATTATGGTTTGTTTATGGTTGGAAGTGAAGGTTTGATGAATTTTGATTTATTATTGTTATTTTTCTGTTTTGTATGAGGATCATGGTTTGATCATGGTATGATGGCTAGTAATGGTGCAAAATGAAGCTTGTATATGTTAGTTGAAGTTGGTTGCGGAAAATTTCTGGTTTGATACGAAATTCCAGGTTTAGGGTTTATATTTGCCCTGTTCTGACTGGATTTATTCGAGCATGCTAGAGGCCGAATCAGGCTTAGGTTAAAACATAAAAGTTGTAGAAAATTGTGTTAACTAGCTACCTACAAAATTTTAGCTCGATCCAACCACTGTAGCTTGTGAAATGACCGAAATACCCTTGACTGCCCATGAACCCTGTTCCGCGCCCAGATTTCTGTTGTCGTGGAAATTTTCATTTTTGACCATGAAAATGCATGATTTGGCTTTGGAGGTCTTGATAAGAAATGTAGCTTTATGTCTTGGGTTCAAAACGCCATAAGATTCGTTTCAATCCGATAAGGGTAGCTTCGGTTATGGATATTGTGCCGAAAGGTGTTAAACGGAACTTTTTACGTTAATTACGATCGTTGCGGAAAATTTACGCTTGAGGGAATGAATTCCGGTTTCTAGGGTTTAATTGGGGGTTTTCTAATGGTGGCTCTTAAGCTTCTAATTAGTTTTGATTGAGGGATATTGTGGCCTAATTGGATATATTTTATTGCTTATTAACCGTATGTGTGATTGGTAATATATTGTAGGTTGGAAATGACGCATTTATGGGGAAATGCTATCCGAACTTTGAGAATGTATGATTGTTTTGAGTTTGTGATTTAGGGCTTGGACTCGGGCAAGGTAATGATATATGATGGATGGTTTCTGAGCCGTGAAGGTGAGTGACCCTAAACTGTTTCCAAAATACTTTTGAAATGTTTCTTACATTATTTACTCATTTGCATATCATGTGTGCCGGCATGCGAGTTTATGACATGATTTGGCTTAAATGAGTTCTTAGGGAGTCTTGTGCTGAACACCAACGTCTCCACTCCTGTTTATTGTTCATGACATGATTTGGATCACCAATGTCGCTCCCCCTTATTTTTTCACGTTAAGTGATCTATTTGAGCGTTGGGTGTTTAAGTGCAATGATTTCACTGACTCACGAGAGCAATAAACGTACATTTGATCTTTGACTCATGACATCATCGAAGTGCATTATCTTGAAATATATTTGATTATTGATTTTGTTGGTTACTCACTGAGCTTTTAGCTCACCCCAAAACTATTTTATTCCCCTCCACAGGGCTCGAGGCGAAGGAAGGGCTTGTAGTACTTATTCATGTGATCGGATGGATTATCTCATGTGTACTTTGAATTTTAAACTTCCTCCTATATAATAGTTAGTATTTAGGATCGCATAGATGTATGAAGCGGAAACTAATTCTAAGCGTGGATGGTTCACTTATGATATGTAAATTTGTGGAACATCTGATGTATATTTGAGACTTATATTGTAATTTATTTGAGAACTGTAGTGAACGATTGAGTCCCGACGAGAGTTGGGCTGGCGGTCCGCCAAACCCTTTGGTTCGCCTTAGGGGGAGGTGGGGCCGTCACAATCCATTTGACCAGTTTACCCATTTTTTAGGCAATCCAGTTAATTTTTGAATAAATCATCAATTTCATCTGATCCATTTGATCCATTTATTCTCTTTTAGGGTTTCGATCTAAGGTTCCTTGAATAAACTAGTCGAGACATTGCAATCCTTTCAAGAGTAGGTTCTTTCACACATCACTTTATGTGTTAATTGAAACAATCAATTCATTCGGACTTTGTCCTCATTTTGTTAGGACAAATGTCTCTTCTCTCTCCAATTGGCCGAATTTTTCAAATTGCCTTTCGTTCGAATATCAATAAGTTGATCCGATTCATCAGGTATTGTATATTGCCTATTCTAGAGGATTGCATTCTCATTCTATGCCTACCCTTGGCATAAAAAGAGCTCCCCAATAGGACATGCATCCGAATTACTCTAATTTTTACTAACTCATGTTTTTTTTCTTTTTTCTTTTCCTTTTTATTTCTTTTGTCAGCAATTAATCAAGAGGGGAGTCTAAATAGGGTTTTTCTTAAATTTTCAGGTAATTGTAAACATAGCTACACGAAGAAACCCCATCGTTACACGATCACATAGCTGAGTTTTGAGAAATAGTGTAAACATGAGTATACATCATGAATAATCCGATAGGTCTGCAATGACGCCAACAACCGACCTTGCAAATCTGGAAGCTCAACTGAGCGAAGTATTAAACAAATTCAATGAATTAAGCATGAAGGTGACCGCACAACGGCGCGTGATTGATCAGTTGGTTGTTAGTAACAGCAGCGGTGTTTAGCATGATCCTTTACCTGCTAGTCAATCTACATATTCATCACCCTACCCATATTACCCAAACTCATACCCTGTTTACCATACACCCTCGACCTCGGCCAAATCATGCAAACCCACTTATACTACCCATCCCAATTTTTCAACCCAAGTTTCAAACTCGATCTCACCCTCCTTATAATCCAAGACCTATTCAACCAAATAACCGAACTTATTCTCTAAACCGCAAAATTTGAAACCCAACCCCATATCGAACCTTCACTAACTTGGGCCGACCCATCGATCAATTGTACGAACAACTCAAAGCTGTCGGAAAAATTGGTGTTATGCCTCCCAAGATCTATCATAAGGGTATTCCCTATGGCTATGACCCTCAAGCCGTCTGCACTTATCATTCTGGAACTCTTGGGCATCACACCAATAACTGCTGGGCATTGAAACATAAAATTCAGCATATGATCGAAACAGGAGATATAGTGCTAAGGAAAAGGGAAGAACAAGGACCAAGCATAAGAACGAATCCCTTGCCCGAACACAAGGACACCTTTGAGGCATTTACTCCCAATGAAGAAATTTGAAAATCCTGAACTAGTGAGATCTTGTGACGACCCCACCTCTCCCTAGGGCGTACCGCAGGGTTTGGCAGACCGCCTGCCTAGCGCTCGGTAGGACTCATTCACTCTCTTCAAATAAAATAAGGTATAACCTCAAGAATAAGTGAAATAACAGTTCCCAAACTTGGAACGTATACTTACATTCATTTCTATCTCAAACATTCATACAATCCCAAATATAACAAAAGTTGTGAATTCCAGATACATTCAACCCTAACCGAGCACTAGTGCGAGTACAATCGCAAAAATTCAAAAACTAGCTATGCTAGCTTGTACCAGTCTCACGCCCTCGCTCATATCCCCCGTAAGGAAAATAAAAACTAACGGAATGAGCTGAAAGCCCAGTGAGGTTCCCAAATAAGTAATCAAGCAATTTAAACAAGGACATTATTCATTGAAGAACAATTAATTGAGAAAATATTCACAATATAAAAGCAATGAGAACACACTCATTAAAAGGATACATGCTCACATGGAGCCATTCGTTCATTCATTCGCCAACCATTTTCCTTATCCCTCCAATTATTAGAAAAATATTTGCAAGTGAAAACTCCTCCAGTGTTCTTAACATTCATTCATTGATTTCATTTTCCACCACTAGCCAATTCACTGGCCAGTTCTCCACCAACCTTCGTGGTCATACTCAAGTATACCAAAACACTGTCCCAGGGTCACCAGCCACCCGACCGAGTCTGCCTCTGGCTCGAGTCGACTGGCAACGAAGGGTAAGGAATCAGTTTAGCCAAAAGGCTTACATTCATGCACAAGTTGCATTCAATCATTGGAATTTCACTTTGACTTGGGTCGAGTGAGATAAAGTACACAATCGCCCATCGAAAATCCATTTAACAATCCTTGGAAAGCATTTAACATTCAAGCAAACATTCACAAATAGTCACATAGTCACTTATTGTACAAACACACAGGGAACACTCACCAGTTTAAACAAAATAACGTCAAAAGTTTCCTTCCGGATTATGCCCTCGATCACCTACAAATCCTAAGAATAACCAAGAGAAAATATTATGGTTCAACTAATCAAAATCTAGATGAACCACAAAAAATCCAGATATTACTAGTGCAAAGATGAAAATACAGTTTTAAAGTGAATAATAACATTTGAACTTTCAAGTCACGAAAAATCTTGAGTCATTTCTCAAATTCAAACACAACAAAGAAAATTCCAGGAATCAGTAGTTGGAAAAACAACCAATCCCAAATTGAAGTGAGCAAATATAATTCAAAGTTTTCGAGATAAAACTAATACTTTTCATCTTAGTTGATTCCAAATCTTGGTCAAAACAACGCATATACTACTATTGAAGTGCATTCAAGGATACCTATGTAACTTAAGATCCAACTATGTGACGCCCCGAAAAGTATGAGTGTGAGAACCCGGAAATTTTCTAATTTTCTAGGATTTATTTTATTTAATCGCCCGCATTTTCTGCATTTTCTTTGTTAGAAAAATTCCCCAGATAAAGTTTATGAGCAAAGATAGTTTTAAAATGATTTTTCTAGTATCGGTTAGTTTTTGGGAAATTAAGAGCGTATTTTGAACGTGGGACCCGCTAGTGCGGTAAATGCATTATATTTTTGACAACTTGTTGGAATTTTGTATTAAGTGATATTATTTTACAAGGTGTTAAGATATTTGTATTGGAGAGACAAAAAGATAAGTTTTGAACCAAAAGGTGACAAGTGTCACCTTGTGATTTAATCTTGGACCTTGACTTTAACTTGGACTTGTCTTAACCTTTACTAAACCAAATTTTGACCCAATTTCTTTCCATTTTATTGTCTTGGCCGACTCTCTCTCTCTCCAAGAAAAGAAAAGAAAGCTCTCAACTTGTTTCTTCAATTTCTTGCTCAAATCTAGCAAATCAACCGTTTAAACTTCCAATTACTCCATAAAACCTCTTAGTTTGGTGGAGTTGAGGTTGGTTGTGAAGTTGTTTGGAAAGTTATGGTGCCTAGTTGCTCTCTCTCTTGTTTTACTAAGGTGAGTAGTGGATGAACACCTCTCCTCCTCTAATGATGTTAAATTCATGCTTGGTGATAGTAGGAGATGCAAGTTTATGGATTAAAACTTGATTTTGGTTGAATTGGTGAAGTTTTATAATTTTTGGGGATTTTTCTGTTTTCATATGGATATGATTGTGTGGCTATATATGATGATTGGAAATGATGTTTAAGGACTCTATGAGGTGGAAAAAGTGGATAATTGCAACCAATTTTTGTTTTGGAATAAATTTTGGAAAGTTAGGGTTCATGAAGCTACATTCTGCCCGAATTTATTACACCATGTTAGAGGCCGAATTGGCCTTGGCTTAAAACATGAAAGTTGTAGGTATTGATGTGTTTGAGGTGCCTGTAAAATTTCAGGTCATTTGGAGTAGTGTAGAGTGAGATATGTCAATTTTACTGTAGCTGTTCTGGGTTGATCAGAATGTGCAAACTGTGTTTGTAATCGTCTATTTTGACTGGAATTGCTTTGGATTTGGATGTTAATGTCTTCTTATGAAATGTATCTTGAGGTCTTAGCTACCGCATGCCTTTGGAATCAATGCATTTGGACCTGTATAGACTGAGTTGGACTAATTACAGCATGGTGTGATTTGTAAACCTGCAATTACGGTTCTGGTTTGGTATTCTGTATTTTTGACCTGTTTGCATTCAAAACTGGGTTGAGTGACCTTCTGTAATGTTGTAGCCCTATCTTTTAGCTTTAAAACGGTGTATTTTACACCCCCATCCGATAATCGTAGTGCCAATGGTGCCAAAATTGCTAAAGGACATCAAATCTGTTTTGGATTTTAGGGCTTGGATTCGGACAAGATAATGGTTTATGACGAATGGGTTCTGAGCCGTGGAGGTGAGTGACCCCAAACTATTGTTAAAGCTTCTTATGAAATGTTTCTTGCATTATTTACTCGACTGCATCTCATGCGTGCTTGCATGTGAATTCATGATATGATTTTGGCTTCAATGAGTTCTTGGGGAGTTTTGTGCTGGACACCAACGTCTCCACCTCTGTTTACTTGGAGCAAATGGCTCCGGAGCTCAAAAAGGGGCTCCCTCTTAATGTTAATGTTAATGTTAAATGATCTATTTGAGCGTTGGGTGTTCAAGTACTATGATTTCACTGGCTCACGAGAGCAATAAACGGACATTTGTTCTTTGAATCATGACATCATCGAAAGGATCGAAATGCAATATTGTGAAATATATTTGATTACGGATTTTACCGGTTACTCGCTGAGCTTCTAGCTCACCCCAAAAATGTTTTATTCCCCTCCACAGGGCTCGTGGCGAAGGAAGGCTTGTTGTGCTTATTCACGTGAATAGATGGCCTATATTTTGTACAATTTGGATTTGGAATCATTTTATGTATAGTTGAAAATTGTTTTAGCTTCGCTTGTGACATGTAATTATTGGAGACTTGGATGTGTAATTGTGGGAACATTTGATGTAATTTTTGAGATTTATATTGTAATCTGTTTGAGGATTGTAGTGAACGACTGGGTCCCGGCGAGAGCTGGGCAGGCGGTCCGCCGAACCCTGGGGTACGCCCTAGGGGGAGGTGGGGCTGTCATAAACTAACCCTAAAATCAAACCTTACATCTCACAATATTCATAAGAGCAAGTAATAGAGATTTGGGCAGTATTTCCCCTATTTTCTTACTTTTCCCATCCAAGTACAACTTGGATTCACAACCCAACAACCGTTCAATCCAATAACAAGTGATAATCAACAACATTCATCTATTCAAGGCCTCAAAACCAACAAAACAAACCAAATAATAACTTATCACCATGGACCAAAACTAGAAACCAGTTTAAAGAAGAACTGATAAATGGCAGTTTTGTCATCCTTCGGTGTTTTGATCGTAACTGTAGCTTGGTATATCGGATCGAGATAAATTTAATGGCTTTTTAAAGCTAAGAAATAGACCTATATTTCTTATGAGACCTCCAAAGACAAATCATGCATTTTCATGGTCAAAAATTGAAATCTCATAGAAAACAGAAAGCTGTCGGTTAAACAGGGCATTTGGGCAATCAAGGGTATTTTACTCATTTCACAAGCTATAGTGCTCCGATTGAGCTGAAATTTTTTGAGTAGAAAACTAACTCAACTCCCTACAACGTTCATGTTTTGAGCAAGAACTGATTTGGCCATTATAATGGACGAATATGCAGTTCAAATTGATTCCAAAAACAGGGCAGGACTGAAATCACACTTCTTAAGCTAGAATTTGCATATAACCATCACTAATTGCGATTAAAAGCTAGAAATTCCACTTTAACACTAGAATAGCTTCTACTAATCATATAAATGCCAAATCAAAGATGAAATAACTTATATAAAATCTAGAAAATATCAATACAACTGAAATTTATCATCCCCAACCTTATGCTGGAAATTTCACCAATCTTCACAAATCTAGGTTATCTTCCATAAAACTTCCAATTTCAAGTCATCTTCCTAATAGATTGCAAGAATAGAAAGAGAAATATAATTTTCCAGCTTATTACCTTCAATCCTCCAAGAGAAAGTTAAAAACCAAGCCTTTCCTCTCCAAAGAAACTCCACTACAAGCTTCCTTGCTACTTTATTGCCATTTTGCTCGGTTTAGTTTTGTTGTTCTTGTTGATCTTCACTCAAACAAGGTAAGAATCAAGGTAGGCATGGAAGTTTTTTTTTCGTTGTTTTTCCCTCAAGAGGTTCGGTCATGATGAAGAAAGAATGAAGAAAAATTGGCCAAAAGGAAAGATAAGAAGGAAAGAAAAGTCCTAGTCAACCCTAGCTCTGATTGCCAATATTTGTCACCACCAATTTTCCTCTTGTTTTTAGTCAACAATTCTGGCCAGATTTAGGGTGAGATTAAGGGAGGATTAAATGAAATAAAACCAAGGAGATTAAGGTAAGAAAATATTGTTCAACCGGTAACAAACAGTGCACGCCGGTTTAAGTCTGTTTTCCTTAACTCTCTCATATTTTTGTTTTAACTTATGATTCACTAACTTATCCTTAACACTTTTAATCATACACTTCCCCTTATCTGATACTCACTCTTATCCATTAAATTTAGTACACACACCTCACCAATTAATCACACTACTAAAATACACCAAAAACCTAACTTACTCTAACTTGAAAAGTAAAAGTAAAACTCTTGACTCAACTAATGAAATTGTCGCGCCCCATTTTTTTGATAAAATAAATAAATGGTTTAAAAATGTATTTTGTGATTGGAAAATGAATCGTGATTTAAAAGAAAAATGGGTCTAAATGGGACTTTTGAAAATGCGACGATTTGACCCAAGAAAAATAGTTCAAAAAGGGTTTTTTATATGAAAAATGGAGTCGCCACTTGGTATAGAGTTAGGGTGTACCAAGTCACCCAAAAAGTGAATTTTTTAAGGAAAAAAAGTAAGAAACCCTTTTGAACGACTCCTAGTCCACGCAAACAAAGAAAAAGATTCGGGAGTCACATTTGACGAAGGGGAAGGCAAGGATAAAAATCCAAGGCACCCCTTCGACCTAGCCAAGGCTAGTTGCGTTGATTTAATCAAAGATTTTCTTATTTCAACCAAAGAATTTATTACATTTGGATGTGCTACATGAATGCAAAACCCTAGACCTAGGGGTATTGGGGGAAATTTCTCTTCAAAAATTGAATGGTGCCAATCACATTAATTGTGAAGCCCAAGAACGATCCTTTGAAGAAGTCACGAATAATGCGAATGGGATGCAAATGAATGGAATGCATGTATGCAATGTGAGGATATGTGAAGTGAGAAAAATAATAAAAATAATAGGATGTAAGTGGAGGTGTGCAAATGTATTTACAAGTGTTTGTGTGCACGTGAAGGGATAAAAGGTGTACGTGTGCAAATGGGAGAAAAAGTGAAAGTGTGCAAGTGAAGAGATAAAAGGTGTACGTGTGCAAATGGGAGAAAAAATGAAAGTGTGCAAGTGAAGGGATAAAAGGTGTACGTGTGCAAATGGGAGAAAAAGTGAAAGTGTAATGATAGAGTGGATTTAGAATGCATGAGCCTAGGGAATGCACGCATATTGGGTACGGGGAGACCTAAATCGTGACTCAATTTACCCTTTTGTAGAGGGAATACAAGCGTGCTAAGGCTTAGAAAAAGCCACACTCGTCTATATCCCATATTTAAGGGGACTCTCAAGCAAATGAACCCTACAACTAGCATGAAATGCAAAAATCCTAAAATGGAGGGGAAAGGGGTTCGAGGGGCATGCAAAATGATAAAACTAAGAAAAATGCATGAAATGAAGTGAAACATGCAAATGATGTACTAACGAAGGAAAAACCCTAAGGGTCTAGCGTTGGACTAGCCCATTCTATGAATTCCGACTAGCGTTGGACTAGTGGAAACGATAAAAGAAGCCACAACTAGCGTTGGACTAGTGTGGTGACGTACATTCATCCATTCCATTCATCCACACTATGGAAAGCAAGTAGATATACCAAATACTCATAAACACGTAGCACGTAACATTTAGCAGGCTCGACTAGATGCAAGGACCTAATAAAGCGATTAAACACGTAGCAACGAAAGCAAGCAATGAACTTATTACATTTGCTAACTAAAACAAAGGGGGGAAAGGGAAATTGGACAAGAAAGCTCGCCAAGCCCTATCTATTACAAGCCAAGAGGTGTACACATACCCCATTAAAAGAATAACTTAATGAAAACAAAAAGTAAATGACATAAGTAAAAGGAATTAAAGAAAAGCTAGGAAAGCAAAGTAGACATGCAATTCACTTAGCACATTGGATCACATAGGAAAGACACAAAGAGGGATAAAAGAAATTATACCGCCACCTTGAATTGATGCTCTACATGGAGTGAAATCACTTATTTATCCTCCAAAATAAAAGAAATGGTCAAGGTACCAATTTATTTGAAGAGATTAAAGAAAATAGGCAAACTAGAGCTCATTCGGTCATAAAGCTCTTAAATTCATGCATGAAGTGCAATTTAAACAAAACAAGGTGGCTAATTGGAATCAAACAAACAATGAAATTGCAAAAATTAAAACTACCAAGGACCAAATTGATGAAATTATTTAATTGATTGGGTCCTAGTGGAATAAGGAGAGACTTGGGGGCCAAAATGTAAAATTTGAAAGATTTTCATGCATGCAAAATATCATTCACGACTAAAATTTCTGCAATTCCTTTTCTTTCTACAGCTTCTGATATGCGTGAGTTGCTGCAATTGGACATTAAATGAACCATCACATATTCCTCAAATAAAGACTAAGCAAACTCTCATACATTTCTCTACTTTGCAAACATGAAATTTGTCAATTTAAACCCAAAATCAAACAACAATAATGCCAAATCTGAACCAACTCAAACAATTTCATACAGAACGTATGAGACATTTCTGTCATCACCATGAAACTAGTTTGCTGCACTTCCATTTCTAAAACTCGTGTTTCAGACCCCAAAAACACAAGCTTTGTTCCGAAAATTTCAAACACAATCTCGACTTGAAACCAAGCAACAACCGTCTAACCTCAACATCCAAACGAACAAACAATCTAGAAAGAAACTGATGCAGAATTCTGGAATGAACGTGCAATCATTTGAAGAAACAAAACTGCCGACACTTCTTATGGTTGTTTTCCTAGTTTTTGATGCAAACAAATACCAGCTAGGAAAATAAAAGGACAGGGACATAGTCATGAAAGTAATCAAAGAAGAAATGGAACATATATCCAACCAACTAACGAAAGGAAAAACATGGACAGGGGCTGAAAGGATTCAATGGTGCGTTACAAAAGCAGACATCTTCGGACTGTGAAAGTGCAGATAAAACTCAAAAGAAAACAGCGAAAACCTCCTTTTGTTTCATACCATTGAAGGGGCTAGTGAATCGTCATCAACTTGATGATCAACTCCAATATAAACAAAATTGGAGGTCATGCAAATCTGATAGCAGGGACACAAAACATATACTTTGCTGGGCTTGTTGAACACAAACATCAGCCATAATCATCTTAAATTCATCATCTATCCACCACCGAAAAAAAAAAAAAAACCCAAACACTGCCCCTAAAATCTCAGGTCAACTTTCATACGTTCCTTAATCATAGACCCAACAATAAACAATCAGAAAAATCTGAACTTTGCAGGAGATTATGACTGAAATACCTTGTAAAGATTCGTCAATGGTGATGGAGTCCACGGCAGTAAAAGGAAAGCAGCAGCGGCAATGACAGCACCACCACTTCAGTCGATTCCGATGATAAGATCCTCTGATGTTGTAGCTGCTCCGTATTTTCCTTTTCCTTCCCGTTGCTACTGCCGAAACTCTCTTCTCCGTTATTGCCTGAGGTTGTTCTTCCTTAGCACATCAGCCGCCAATCCTTCTTCTTTTATCAGATTTCCCTCTCACTTTTGTACCATCCAACTCACTCTCCCTACCTGGTTTCTCTCTCAGCCTTCTAGCCGACCTTCTTAGTTTTTAGCCGCTCGTATCCCTAGCCTCACTTTCTCTGTTTCTGTCTCTTTTCTCCCGTTTTTCTTTCTCTCCCTTATCCCGTCACTCTCTCTCTCTCGCGTAGCTCCCTTCTTGCCATCACTCTTTCCTTTTTCTCTTTTTCCGTCCCTTCCCCCTCTCTCTCTCTCCTCTAGCTCCCCCTCTATCTCCCAAGACTCTCCGTTGTTATCCCCCCTTTCCTCAGCTATCACCTCCCCTCTCTCTTTCTAGCTTTCTCACGGTCTTCCTCTGCTTAGCACTCCCCCTCTTGTTGTTGTTTTCTATCCTCTCCCCTCTCTCCTAAACTCTCTTGTTGCGGCTCCTCCTTTTCGTGGCTTTTATAGGTTAGAAAACCTAGAAACCTAGCTACCCTTTTCAACCATTTGCAGCCGAAACCCCTCAGGCCCTTCTGTGCAAGCTGCGCTTGCAGCTTGCCGCGACTGGAAATTTTTTTTTTTTTTCTTCTTTAAAACAGAAATTGATAATAATAATAAGAACAAATAACAAAACAATTTAATTAACATTGAATGGAAAATAAATGAACTAAAAACCACAAATTACAACTTCCATTTTTTATCGATTTTCCTTTTCCATTTTCGGCACTTTTCTCTTTTTCTTCATTTTTCCAATTTTAAACTTTTAAAGAAACCACATCTAAAACGACTAAACATATATATATATTTCTTTTTCCTCTTTTTCTTTAATTTTCTCTTTTCTCTTTTTTTCGATTTTTCATTTTCATTTTTCCTTCAAGAAAGCATTGAATAAAAACAAAATGGCTAAAACATATTTTTGATGTTTTCCTTTTCTTTTCCTAAAAACTCTATGCTAATCTTAAACTTAAAAGCTAAAACTAAAAACTAAAACTAAAAGTAAATAAGAATAAAAAGCAAATGAAATAGGTCAACTAAAAGGGCGAAAATGAATAAAACTAAAATATCAGAACAACTAATAGTGCAAAACACACAATAACGAACTAAAATGCAAGCAATCTAAAATGAAAATCATGAAATAGATGCTACATAAAATTATTCAAAATTTGGTGTCTACAGTTTGCCCCTCTTTGTCTGAGTTTTGATAAAACTTGAGACAAAAAAGTAGACACCAAATACTTACCTGTGTTATTGGGCTGCAAAAGATTCCAACGAACAGGAATTATAACACGGGACTGACCCGAACATGAAAAATAAAACGGGACTGACCCGAACCAGAATTGAAAACGGGACTGACCCGAACAGGAATTTAAACGGGACTGACCCGAACAGAATTTAAACGGGACTGACCCGAACAGGAATTTAAACGGGACTGACCCGAACAGAAATTAAACGGGGCCGACCCGAACAGGAATTTAAACGGGACTGACCCGAACAGAAATTAAACGGGGCTGGCCCGAACAGAATTTAAAGTTATGAATTGAAGTGAGATGGAGTCTTAGTGGGATTGACCCATGTTTACTGGTGATGTAAATGAAAGAAGTGAAATGAAATGTTAATGGGACTGACCCATGTTTGTTAGTGATGCAAATGAAATGCTCACTGGCGGGACTAACCTCACGCTCCAGTGGCTGTGAAAACGGGATGCTCACTAGTGGGACAAACCCAACGGCTAGTGGCGAATGCAAATGAAAGGCACACTAGTGGGACAAACCCAACGGCTAATGGCGATGAAAATAAAAGGCACACTAGTGGGACACACCCAACGGCTAGTGGCAATGAAAATGAAAGGCTCACCAGTGGGACAAACCCAACGGCTGGTGGAAAAAGCAATTAAAAGGCACACTAGTGGGACAAACCCAACGGCTAGCGGCGATGAAAATGAAAGGCTCACCAGTGGGACAAACCCAACGGCTGGTGGCAAATGTAATCAAAAGGCACACTAGTGGGACAAACCCAACGGCTAGCGGCGATGAAGATGAAAGGCTCACCAGTAGGACAAACCCAACGGCTGGTGGCAAATGCAATTAAAAGGCACACTAGTGGGACAAACCCAACGGCTAGCGGCAATGAAGATGAAAGGCTCACCAGTGGGACAAACCCAACGGCTGGTGGCAAATGCAATTAAGAGGCACACTAATGGGATAAACCCAACGGCTAGCGGCGACGAAAATGAAAGGCTCACCAGTGGGACAAACCCAACGGCTGGTGGCAAATGCAATTAAAAGGCACACTAGTGGGACAAACCCAACGGCTAGTGGCAAATGCAATTAAAAGGCACACTAGTGGGACAAACCCAACGGCTAGCGGCGATGAAAATGAAAGGCTCACCAGTGGGACAAACCCAACGGCTAGCGGCGATGAAAATGAAAGGCTCACCAGTGGGACAAACCCAACGGCTGGTGGCAAATGCAATTAAGAGGCACACTAGTGGGACAAACCCAACGGCTAGCGGCGATGAAAATGAAAGGCTCACCAGTGGGACAAACCCAATGGCTGGTGGCAAATGCAATTAAAAGGCACACTAGTGGGACAAACCCAACGGCTAGCGGTGATGAAAATGAAATGCTTACTGGCGGGACAAACCCAGCTCCAGTAGTAATGAAAATGAAAACCTTGACCATCGGACAGTGGGATTAAACCCAAGCCTGTCGTGATGAAACTTGATTTGTTTTTTGATTGATGATTTTCTTTTCTTTTCGCTTTTCTTTTGACTTTTGAGAATCTTTCCAAAAAAAATTAATTTGCCCCAGTATGGTGAATTTTTGCAATTTGAGCCCAAAGTTGACTTTGTATCGCCATGCTGTTGCACCTTTTGATCAAATTTGCTTGCAACATTTTCGATCTGCCTTTGTTCACCGGAGGACTCTTTCCGACATTGATTCCGGTGCGAAGTGTGATTACTTTCATCTGTGCCTGCAATTTTCTGCAAATGAAAAAGAAATTGCCACCATCATTTGATCCGTTTTCCTTTGAAAATCGTGTAAACATGAGTCTTCCGATGCCATTATCAACTTTTGCTACGACTGCCGATTGAGTTGGATTCCTCGCCCTAAGGCTTTTCCGATTTTCAAACTGACCAGGTATATGCTTTGCCATATTATGAAGTTTGTGTAGTTGGCTTGGCTGGATTTCAACTGTTTCCAAAGGATGACTGAATCCAAGTATACTTTTTGAAATAAATCACAGGGATTGTCATTTATCACAATTCAACGATAAAAAATGAGGTATGCAAGAAAATTCACATGTCATGTAAAAATGAATATGCACAAGAACGCACATACAACCATGTGTGCTTAAATTCTACAAAAATGTCATGAATACAAGTAATTTGGGAAAAAATGAGTTTCCTAAGAATGTATGTGCAAAAGAATGTTTTTTTCAAAATGACACAGCTTTGGCCAACGGATGTCATATTCAAGTCTTTGGATATCTTAGTTCCGGAATTCAATGTTGCCAGAGGTATGACAAAATGAGGAGAAATCTAAATGGACCAAACCACCAGTTGTTCCTCTTTGTGCTTTCTCATTGCAGAAACCTACCTTGACGCCCATTCGGGTTTTCACCAAGGTTGCCCCCCACCCTTTTTGTTGGTTTTTTCTTTTTTTCTTTTTCTTTTTTTCTTCTTCTCTTTTTTCTCTCTTGAGGTGCCCTTGTGGGTTTTCACCTAATGAAATAATGGAAGAGCTCAACCATAGTCGACTCAGGAATGTAAGTTGAAGATTGCTGGCATCAGTAAAATGCGCTTCCCTTATAAACTTAAACGAAGGCATTATGGACATCACCTGCCAGTTGATTAGCAAAATCCCTAATAGAAATGCAGCAAGTGACGAAAGCCAGAACTTTGGGCTTTTGTAATGAGGTCAGGTGGGGTGTTTTTCAAGAAAAGTTGAGGCTTGAAAGCAGGTTTGATGAAAGGTGTGAAATAACCTGAGATTGCATCATTTTGAAATTATCTCTAATTTTGAACGAAACCGAGGAAATTTGCCCCAGTTTGATTGGATTTTCTCTTTCTTTGCATTTTCTTCATTGCATTTTTCTCACTTTTTGCATTTTCCTTCAAAACTAAATTTGCCCCAGTGTAGGGTTCTTTCTTTTCCCATATCTCTTTCAAAGATAAATTTGCCCCAGTGTGGGGTTTTCTTTTCTTTCTGATCATTTTTCAAAATGAATTTGCCCCAGTGTGGGGTTTGCAATTCTCAGGAGTTGCGAAACGAAAATTATTGTTCTGATAGTTCAAAGGGGATGACTAGGGATGAAATGTTTTGATTGGAAAGGAAAATGGCCTGACTTTTGCCTCGCCCTTTGCATGATTTCCTAAAAGAAACTTTGCATAATCAAATAAAGAACATCTTACACATGTCCGAGTTGATAGGTTGAGAGAATGTCTGTCCTTCCATCTCTCCTTTGAACACCCAATAAGGTTTGCCGATTTGAAGCAAATTTGCCTTTGACTTCATTTTTCATCACTTTAGCACTTTGTTTCCTTCTTCAGAAGATCGGTGGCGGATCCTTTTGTTATGAACATAGGCCATGCGTTTTGACAACGTTGGTCATGGCACATAGCATTATCAATCAGAATCAATCGTTAATGATACTGCTTTGACCAATCAACTTTTAACCTGGCTGGAAAGGAAGGAATTTTCTCAAATGAAGGGATTTATCAATGAAGGAATTTCCAAATGAAAGGATTTTTCAATGAAGGCTTTTTCAAAGAAGGGATCTCTTAATGAAGGCCTTTTCAAAGCAGGGATTTCTCCATGAAGGGTTTTCTCAATGAAGGCTTTCTCAAAGAAGGGTTTTTTCAATGTATAGTCTCAAAGAAAGGATTTCTCAATGAAGGGATTTTTCAATGAAGGCTTCATCGGATTCCAGAACAGTGATATTCAAATGGTCAAATAATTTTATTTTGGCCATCGAAAGAATTTAGAATGAAATTGAACCAATAAACAATCAATATAAACAAAATGGTATTAACAAAATAATGAAAAGATGTGACTATGCATGCTATCGAAAGAAAACAACATAGGAGCTTGATAATGCAAAAATGCTTTAGTCAAAACTTAATTTAACATGATAAAACTATTTACTCAAAAGCAAACGGTGACGAGTTTCATGAAGTTTAACAAATAACAATCCCCGGATTCATCCCAAATTCCCTTTGCGAGAGAAGATACTTGGCAATCCAATTGTGCAAGGTTTCTTCAAGATTTTCAAATGTCTTCATTGGAAGTGGATGCCTCAAAGGTGTCCTTGTGTTCAGGAAAAGGATTTGTATTTATGCTCGGTCCTTGTCCACCTTTCTTTTTTAGCACTATTTCACCTGCCTCGATCATGTCTTGGACTCTGTGCTTAAGTGCTCTACAGTCAGTAGTTGGGTGGCCGGGTGCTCCCGAATGATAAGCACAAGTGTACTGCGAATCGTAGTTGGCAGGGACGCCATGAGGGTGAGATGGAGGGGGAATTACGCTGATTTTACCGGCAGCTTTTAATTGTTCGTACAATTGGTCCAAGGGCCTGCCAAGATTGGTAAAGGTACGATAATGGTTTTGTTTTTGGGGTTCAATGGGTCGGGGGTAATTATAGGTGGGCCTATTTGGTGGAGGGAATTGTTGATTGTAGGGAGGTCGGGGTCGAACTTGTTGGAAGTTAGGTTGAGATATTTGAAAAGGGGCCATAGGAGAGTTGTTGTAGTTAGGCCGAGGTCGAGGATGAATGGTATTTGCCTTCATTATGCGGTAATGGCACAAATTGCAGTACGCTTATCGGATGAGGGTGTAAGACCCACCATCTCGAAGCTAAAAGACAGGGCTACAACAATGTAGAAGGCCACTCAGTCCAAATCCTAGCACAACTAGGTCAAATATGCAGAATACCAAACCAGAACCGTAATTGCAGGTTTACAAATCACACTATGCTGTAATCAGTACAAATCAGTCTATACAGGTCCAAATGCAGAAATTCCAAAGGCATATGATAGCTAGGACATCAAGCTACATTTCATCAGAAAACACCAACAACCAAATCCAAAACAATCCCAGCCAAAACAACCCATTTCAGACGCAGTTCGCACATTCTGATCAACCTAGAACAGCAACAGTAAAATCGACATATCTCACTCTACACTACTCCAAATGACCTGAAATTTTACAGGCACCTCAAACACATCAATACCTACAACTTGCATGTTTTAAGCAAAGGCCAATTCGGCCTCTAACCATATGATACAAAACCGGACAGAAAAGGGGGTTATGAAACCCTAACTTCCTCAAATTCCTTCCAAACCCAAAATTGGTTGCAATTACCAATCATTTACACCTACTAGAGTCATTACCCCTCATTACCAACCATCATAAATAACCACAACATCATGATCACATTAAACCAGAAAATTCATCAATAAAATAAAAACTTCACCAATTCATCTCAAACCAAGAAATAAACCACAAATTTCAGCACTTTAGCCACCACTAGGCACAAATTAAGCATCATTAGGTGTAGGAGGAAGTTCAAGCACCACTTACCTAGTAAACAAGAGAAAAGGAGTTGTAGGACACCTTAGCTTCCTTGGACACTTCCACAAAACACTTACTAGCACCAAATGGAGGGATTTTATGGAGTAGAAACAAATTTAAGCACTTGGTTTGGATGATTTGCACTAGATGGAGAGTTTTTCTTTGAAGAGTTTTCTTCCTTCTTGAGCTTAAGGTGGCCGGCCAACATGGAGAAAGAAAGAGTGAATTTTTGGTCAATTTTTTGAGATATTTATTTAATGGGTAAGAAAGGTCAAAAGGTGAATAGTTGTCTTAGGCTTCAACCAATGGAAGTGTGACACTTGTCACTCCATTAAATGCATTTCTATCATTTTGTTTCCTCTCACATCAATCACTTCACCTCCTCTACTTATCTCTTAACACCCGATAAATTTCAACCAGTATCCAAAACTTAACCTTATTGGCCGAATTTTTTCGAACTTTTCGTACTAGTGGGTCCCACGTCCAATATATATCCGTAATTTTTCAACAACTACCCAATGCTAGAAAAATCATCTAAAAACTATACTTACTCATAAAATCCACCAAGAAAATTTTCCTACGCCAGAAACTGCAGCAAACATGCAATTTGTGACGCCCCACCTCCCCCTAGGGCGTATCCCAGGGTTCGGCGGACCGCTTGCCCAACTCTCGCCGGAACTCAGTCGTTCACTACATTCCTCAAACATATATAAATCTCAAATATTACATCAAATGTTCCAACATTTACATATCAAAAGCGAAGCGTCCACGCTTCCACTGCGCCACTCTGATCCATGATCCCAATTCTTATACAAGAGGAATTCCACAACAATAAAATCACAACAAGCCTTCCTTCGCCACGAGCCCTGTGGAGGGGAATAAAATATTTTTAGGGGTGAGCTAGAAGCTCAGCGAGTAACCATTAAAATCAGTAATCAAATCGGTTTCACAATAGTTCATTTCAATGATGTCATAAATCAAATGATAAGTCCAGAAACAATTACAACATTTACAATACATTAAAATGGAGTATCAATAATTCAAGGAACATGTACAATGGAAAGCGAGAGTAACATTCATGAAAGGATACGTTCATTTTTTTATAAATAATCCCTCGTTCATCTTTTTATTCGTTCATCTTTTTTTTTTCCGGACGTTGGCCGGTCTCCACCCATCCGGACGTAGCCGGACTACAAGGTAATACTCGAGTATACCAAATTCACCCAGGGTCACCATATCGCCCGACCGAGTCCGCTTCTGGCTCGAGTCGATCGGTAACGAAAGGCAGGGCCCAATTCAGCCAAACGGCTTACATTCATGCGCAACTAGTATTTAATCATTAATCATTGAAAATTTCATATTTATTTAGGTCGAGTGCGATAAAGTACACACTCGCCTAGAAAACTCGTTTTAACAATCATTGAAAGCACTTAACATATTATCAATCAATAATAACAAGCCAATAAATCAAGTGATATAGCAAACAAGGAACACTCATATGCAAGCACGCATGATATGCAAGAAAACAGTTCAAAAGTAACATTGGAAATAGTTTAAAGGTAAATAATGCAAAAAAAACGGTTCATAAATAACTTTAGAAATAGTTTGAGGTCACTCACCTCAATGGCTCAGAAATCATCCATCATGTATCATTGCCTTGCTCAAACCCAAGTCTTAGATCAAAAACTCAATGCAAACAAATCCTTTAAAAGTTCGGACAGCACTTCCCCTAAATTTGCTTACTTTTCCAGCCGTCATGGTTTCATGATTTCCTCATTCCAACCCAAAGGTACACACACAACAACAAGTTCATCCAATAGCCATTCAGCAAACTCCAAGTAGTACTAGTACAAGTCAAACTAGGAAAAAGTTTGGAAATCAAAGTTAAGCTCAAAACCAGAAAAACTGTTTTGACGTCATTTTGCGGTAATGGTACCGAAGGCACTACGATTGTCGGATGAAGGTACAAGATATACCGTTTCGAAGCTAAGAGATAGGGCTACAATATTGAAGAAGGTCACTCAATCCAGTTTCGTGTGTAACCAGGTCAAAAATGCCAGATACTACACCAGAATCACAAAAACAGATTCACAGAACGCATTCTAGCGGAAACATCATAACTCAGGCTCTCCATGTCCAAATCCAGAAATTCCAAAACCAGCTGAAAGCTAAGAAACAGGGTTAAATTTCATCAGAAGGCCTCAATATCCAATTCGGAAGCAATTCCAGCCAAAACAACCAATTACAGTCGCAAATCCCAATTTCGGGTAAACCAGAACAGCAATAGTAATTTCGACTTTTCTCACTCTACGCTACTACGATTGACCTGAAATTTTGTAGGCACCTCTAAAATGTCATTCTCTACAACTTTCATGTTTTAAGCAAAGGCCAATTCGGTCTCTAACTAGGATCTAAAATTTCGGACAGAATGCCCCCCTCAAGAACCCTAGTTTTCTGAAATTTCATCCAAACCAGAAATTACTTGCAATCTTCCACTTTTTCCACCTTCTAGAATCATTATATACTATTTCCAATCATCATATATAGCTACACAGCCATGTTCATATTAAAACAGAAAAATCCCCAAAAATTATAAAACTTCATCAAGTCAACCACAACTCAAGATATAATCCATCAAACCATCTCTTTAGCCATCACAAGTCATTAATTCACCATTATTGGAAACAAACAATGAATCTTTACACACCATACCTTGATACCTCACAAAAGATAGTAGCTTAGTGGTTCCTTCTCCAAAATAACTCCACCAAGACCTTGGAATCTCCTTAGTAACCAACTTTTATGGAGTGATTTGCAATTCCATCGGTTAAAACTCAAGATTGAAGTAAGAAATTGGAGTGAAAGATGAAGGTTTTTCTCTCTCTCTTGCTCTCCAAGTTTCAGCCATGGGAAGGAAGAAATGGCTTGATTTTTGGTCAAATTTTGGTTTTAGTAAAGTTAAGGTAAGATGGTCAAAAGTCCAAGAGTGAATAGGATGGTGACACTTGTCACCTTTTGATTTAAAACTTATCTTTTTGTCTCTCCAATACAAATATCTTAACACTTTGTAAAATAATATCACTTAATACAAAATTTCAATAAGTTGTCAAAAATATAATGCATTTACCGCACTTGCGGGTCCCACGTTCAAAATACGCTCTTAATTTTTCAAAAACTAACCGATACTAGAAAAATCATTTTAAACCAATCTTTGCTCATAAATTTTATCTGGGGAATTTTTCTAATCAAGAAAATGTAGAAAAGACAGGCGATTAAAAAAATAAACCCTAGAAAATTAGAAAATTTCCGGGTTCTCAAACTCATTTTTTTTCGGGGCGTCACAATCTCCCCTCCTTAAAAGAATGTCGTCCTCGACATTCCCTCTTGTACCAATCAAGTCAAGACATCCCGCACAAATCTCTCAAGAGTTAAATCAAACCCACAGTCCGGCATCCTAAACTTCAAGCCTAGGATACACTACAGAGATCTGAAGCCTAAATTCTGATACCAACTGTGACGCCCCACCTCCCCCTAGGGCGTACCCCAGGGTTCGGCGGACCGCCTGGCCAACTCTCGCCGGGACTCAGTCGTTCACTACATTTCTCAAACAGATTACAATATAAATCTCAAATATTACATCAAATGTTTCAACATTTACATATCAAAAGCGAAACGTCCACGCTTCCACTGCGCCACTCTGATCCATGATCCCAATTCTTATACAAGAGGAATTCCACAACAATAAAATCACAACAAGCCTTCCTTCGCCACGAGCCCTGTGGAGGGGAATAAAATATTTTTTGGGGTGAGCTAGAAGCTCAGCGAGTAACCATTAAAATCAGTAATCAAATCGGTTTCACAATAGTTCATTTCAATGATGTCATAAATCAAATGATAAATCCAGAAACAATTACAACATTTACAATACATTAAAATGGAGTATCAATAATTCAAGGAACATGTACAATGGAAAGCGAGAGTAACATTCATGAAAAGGATACGTTCATTTTTTTATAAATAATTCCTCGTTCATCTTTTTATTCGTTCATCTTTTTTTTTTTCCGGACGTTGGCCGGTCTCCACCCATCCGGACGTAGCCGGACTCCACCCATCCGGACGTAGCCGGACTACAAGGTAATACTCGAGTATACCAAATTCACCCAGGGTCACCATATCGCCCGACCGAGTCCGCTTCTGGCTCGAGTCGATCGGTAACGAAGGGCAGGGCCCAATTCAGCCAAACGGCTTACATTCATGCGCAACTAGCATTTAATCATTAATCATTGAAAATTTCATATTTATTTAGGTCGAGTGCGATAAAGTACACACTCGCCTAGAAAACTCGTTTTAACAATCATTGAAAGCACTTAACATATTATCAATCAATAATAACAAGCCAATAAATCAAGTGATATAGCAAACAAGGAACACTCATATGCAAGCACGCATGATATGCAAGAATACAGTTCAAAAGTAACATTGGAAATAGTTAAAAGGTAAATAATGCAAAAAAAACGGTTCATAAATAACTTTAGAAATAGTTTGAGGTCACTCACCTCAATGGCTCAGAAATCATCCATCATGTATCATTGCCTTGCTCAAACCCAAGTCTTAGATCACAAACTCAATGCAAACAAATCCTTTAAAAGTTCGGACAGCACTTCCCCTAATCATGGCTTCATGATTTCCTCATGATTTCCTCATTCCAACCCAAAGGTACACACACAACAACAAGTTCATCCAATAGCCATTCAGCAAACTCTAAGTAGTACTAGTACAAGTCAAACTAGGAAAAAGTTTGGAAATGAAAGTTAAGCTCAAAACCAGAAAAACAGTTTTGACGTCATTTTGCGGTAATGGTACCAAAGGCACTATGATTGTCGGATGAAGGTACAAGATACACCGTTTCGAAGCTAAGAGATAGGGCTACAATATTGAAGAAGGTCATTCAATCCAGTTTCGAGTGTAACCAGGTCAAAAATGCAAGATACTACACCAGAATCACAAAAACAGATTCACAGAACGCATTCTAGCGGAAACATCATAACTCAGGCTCTCCAAGTCCAAATCCAGAAATTCCAAAACCAGCTGAAAGCTAAGAAATAGGGCTAAATTTCATCAGAGGCTTCAACATCCAATTCGGAAGCAATTCCAGCCAAAACAACCAATTACAGTCGCAAATCCCAATTTCGGGTAAACCAGAACAGCAATAGTAATTTCGACTTTTCTCACTATACGCTACTCCGATTGACCTGAAATTTTGCAGTCACCTCTAAAATATCATTCCCTATAACTTTCATGTTTTAAGCAAAGGCCAATTCGGCCTCTAACTAGGACCTAAAATTTCGGACAGAATGCCCCCCCTCAAGAACCCTAGTTTTCTGAAATTTCATCCAAACCAGAAATTACTTGCAATCTTCCACTTTTTCCACCTTCTAGAATCATTATATACTATTTCCAATCATCATATATAGCTACACAACCATGTTCATATTAAAACAGAAAAATCCCCAAAAATTATAAAACTTCACCAAGTCAACCACAACTCAAGATATAATCCATCAAACCATCTCTTTAGCCATCACAAGTCATTAATTCACCATTATTGGAAACAAACAATGAATCTTTACACACCATACCTTGATACCTCACAAAAGATAATAGCTTAGTGGTTCCTTCTCCAAAATAACTCCACCAAGACCTTGGAATCTCCTTAGTAACCAACTTTTATGGAGTGATTTGCAATTCCGTCGATTAAAACTCAAGATTGAAGTAAGAAATTGGAGTGAAAGATGAAGGTTTTTCTCTCTCTCTTGCTCTCCAAGTTTCAGCCATGAGAAGGAAGAAATGGCTTGATTTTTGGGCAAATTTTGGTTTTAGTAAAGTTAAGGTAAGATGGTCAAAAGTCCAAGAGTGAATAGGATGGTGACACTTGTCACCTTTTGATTTAAAACTTATCTTTTTGTCTCTCCAATACAAATATCTTAACACTTTGTAAAATAATATCACTTAATACAAAATTCCAATAAGTTGTCAAAAATATAATGCATTTACCGCACTTGCGGGTCCCACGTTCAAAATACGCTCTTAATTTCTCAAAAACTAACCGATACTAGAAAAATTATTTTAAAACTATCTTTGCTCATAAACTTTATCTGGGGAATTTTTCTAATCAAGAAAATGTAGAAAAGGCGGGCGATTAAAAAAATAAACCCTAGAAAATTAAAAAATTTCCGGGTTCTCAAACTCATTTTTTTTCGGGGCGTCACACAATTAAACGGGGAAAACCCTAGGAAAAACATTAAGGAAAAAATACGGGTTCTCACACAAATTCATAGGCCGACCTTGGGACTCGAGTCAGCATGGGTTTGGTCAGGAACCTTGATGAGGCATGAGAATAATATGATAAACTTGATCTATTGAAGAGATCTTGCTTGGCCTACTCGCACAGTAGCGCCTTTATCGTCGTTCGGGCCTGGTAGGGGTTTGTAAGGTGGACGGACATGAGAAGTAAGTGGGATTCTACGGATTGGAAATATCGACCTGGTTGATGGAGAGTCATCACGATAAGATATACGAATGAAATATGCAAAGCAAGTGAAAATTAGCTCCTGAGAGTTATAATATCCTTGAATTGTTTCTGTTTATTTTTCTCGCTCGAATTATTATTTATTGCAATATTATTGCTCTACCTGTTAAATTGGGATTGTTACTTGAACAACGTGCCTGCATGTGCGTTCTTGGCTTCACGAGTATTTTGCTTGCCCTGTAGTTTTGTTTTTCTTAACAGGAAAGAATCGGAAGTGAATCTCGGAGAAACCCTTTTGAATGTATTTTGGTGTTAAGATTTTCAATGTACTTGGCTAGACTCTAAATTATTGCATATTTTGGGATTTGATATAACCTTTGTGAACTTGATGCAAGGATTGGATACTGGATGTATTTTGGAACTCAGGATGTAAGTTTGAATGTTATTTATGAGAGTGACCTCCCTTTCTTACTTATATCTTCATGAAAGCTGGTATTTCATTAAATTTGAATGGGATTTGTCTTGAGTCCTAGCGAGAGTTGGACAGGCGTCTCGCAGATATCCTTTGGTTCGCCTAAGAAAGAAGTAGGGGTGTCACACATTGCACTTAATACACAATTAAATCCCACAGTCTGACATCCTAAACTTTTAAATTTAAGATACACTACAAAGATATGAAAGTTAAGCTCTAATACCAACTGTGACGATCCCACCTCCCCCTAAGGCGAACCGAAGGGTTCGGCGGACCGCCTGCCCAACTTTCGCCGGGATTCATTTCAATCCTTAAATGAAAGACAGATCAATTCCAATGATTTCATCTAAATATGCCAAAATAATAACATTACTATAATATTTCATTGCACAAGTACATCCGTGGATATAAATCTCAGTCAACTACATCGGGTTCCAAATCTCACAATTTCCTCAAAGATCAGTTACAACATACCAAACTACACAAAAGACTAGCCTTCACTAGTATCTTCCAATCACTTCCTTCACGCCACTTTCCTGTTAAGGAATAACAAATGGAATGGGGTGAGCTAACGCTCAGTGAGGCCAAGAAAATCATGCAAGCACTTGTACGAGGAGTAAAGCTATAACATCCAAGTAATTCATGAATAACAATTAAACACACTTGAGTATGATACAGGAACTCTCAAGAGCTAATTTTCACTTGCTTTGCCAAAATTCAATCCAATACCTCCTTATAATGACACTCCGTCACCCGGGTAGGTAATTAAGTCCGTAGAACTTTACTTACTCCATTTATGGTTCTGAGTCGACATGAGAGGTACCACCTATTCGAATCAGTGTGGTACATGCTATTGCTCAGTGGTTGATGAGACATCGCTCCAATTGACTTATACTTTGTTTATGATTCTGAGTCGACATGAGAGGACCATCCCACCCGAATCGGTGTGGTACATATTACCACCCAGAGAACCGATTATAGCATGTATGAGTGATCGATGAGACATCGCTCCAATCGACTGAAAATGGTTCAGGGCTCTGAGTCGACATGAGAGTTACCTCTCACCCGAATCGGTGTGGTACATGCTATTGCTCAGAAAATCGATTATTTGTTTAGGGTTTTGAGTCGACATGAGAGGTACCTCCCACCCAAATTGGTGTGGTACATGCTATCGCTCAGGGAACCGATTATAACACTGAGACGGTATGAGAGTCACCTCTCACCCAGATTGGTGTGATACATGCATCCGCTCAGGGCTTACGAGTTAAACATGTTTATGAACAATTACCGATCATGTGTATTCAAATAACAAGTATTACATAATTAAAAGAAAAAGAGGACAAGGGCGTCCGCACGAGTATACACATAAGTCGAGGAGGTTCACTCCACTCGACATCACAACACAAATGTGTTTGCAATAGCAACACTTCACTTAATTCCCATAACAATTCACTTCACACAATTCGAATATCAATTCACATAGCACAATTCAATTGTAGCATCACTTATAGGAAAACGAGCGCGATAAAATACACACTCGTCTCGACAAGTTTACGTATCATGTATAACACTTGTACAATTCACATTTCAATCACATAAGCATTTAACATGCACTTGACACTCACCGATTCAAAATAAGTGAGCAAACAAAGCTTTAATTGTCTACACCGAGATTCCCTTCAAAATCTCCTTAAGCGCCTGAACAATTAACAAGTATTTCTCACTCACAATCACGAATTAATCAAGAAAGAAGGTACACTCATTTAGACTAGTCGATACCTCAAACAAAGAAACTTAACCACTCAAAATAAAGGTTGAAAAGTGATGATTTATTAATACAAGAAAAACTGATTTTCTCCATGAAATCGAGTTTAAAATGATCAATCATTATCAAAGGGTAGAGAAAAGTTTTCAAAAACGCATTTCTCATTTAGTTGGAAAATTTCAGTTTTACACATCAAATTTAGGAAAATCAAAACTTGCACTCAATAGATCCAAAATTGGAAAACTTTATACCGTTGGAATCTTGTTTCAAAGTACTAAAAGTTCCTAGAAGACAATTTTTCAAGATTCTAACTGGAAGAGATTCAAATTTCAGTTCATAGTGGCTGACTTGAACATACAAGACAGTTTCGATCATGTTTTTCGGCAAACTTTGGAAATTCGTCAAAAATTCATAGGAAGTGAACTAGCCTCTTAAATTTGTAATACAATAATAATTTCAAACAAAGTTTCAAATGCAACAAACGGATCTGAATTCAAAGTTTTGAGCGTCAGGATACAGTAGCTCAAAGTTGGCCAAAATCGAAAACAGTTCAAGAATTTCTAGATTTCAAAGGCAAATTTTAGCACTTCATTTGGGTGTCGAAATGGTCTTAGAATAACACCAAATTTGGTACACATCATCTTCCATATGAGAACTGCTTCACTATCAATTTTTACCAAAAAACTCGTACGGTAAGGTAGTTAACAAAACTACCAAAGTTCAAGAAAATTTCCAAAGCAAATCTGTCTTTTTTGTTTTCTTTCCTTTTCAAATATTTTGCCCAATTTGATTCATTTTTGAAACCAGGGTCCAAGAAACATTTCATAAGTATTTGACAAGCAATGGACATCAAGATTTTCCAAACAAAACATTCCAAGTTAAGCTAGACCAGTCGGTTAGCAAGAAGGAAGAGTTTTCCAGATTTCCAGCTTTGCCGCAGTTTGAAAATTGAACCATATCTCACTCAATAAAACTTCAAATTGAGAATGGTCAGTGGCATTGGAAGAAGTCGTTCAAAGAATCAGTTCATAGGTAGTTCGAATTCAAGTGACAAGTCACAGCGTCTCACTGTCATTCGAACAGAATAGCAGAACAGAACAGGAAACTTTGGTGAATCACTACGGATCACTCAGTTCCTTCAATCTTTCCTTCGATTCTCTATCCATAATCATCTTAAACAACACTTATAAAACTCAAATCAAGCATTATATCATCATATCAGCCTATACAACCAAGGTGGGAATTCGTAGAACCCACTTCAACCAATCCAATCCAAATAATAACAATAATAATGAAGCTACAAGCTTCAAAGCCAAGGATAAAACCCATTAAAACCAAGAATGAAAGATTGGATGGTGTTGGATGGTTACCTCCAAGCGTTGAGAGAAATCAGAAAATTTTGGCACCAAAAGCTCCAAGAAAACTGCCAAGATGAAGTCTTTCTTCTAACTTAAGTGAATTCCCAAGTGGTTTGTGAGTTGGATGCAAAGTTTGAGATGAAATGGAGGAAGATTGATGCAAAAATGGAGAAGCTTTTCTTCCTTTCTTTTCTTTGCTGTTTGGTTGACTGAATGGAGAAAAGAAGATAAGGGTTTTGTGTTTTGTTGGTAGGTAGATTAAGTGTACCAAGGAAGCCAAGTTAATGGTGCAAAAGTCAACTAAGAATAGTGCGCGCGTGAGTTTCGTATCGTCGTTTTCTTTCGGATTTGTTTCACTTGTGCACTAAACCTCCAATATAATTCCTATAACACTATAATTATTCACCTTTAGTAGTCCAGTATAAGTTTCTTAAATCTCCACTTAACCGTTTCGGCTTGATTTACACGAACTTCCGATTCGCGCGTGATAAAGCGAAATTTAAAAGGAATTCATGTAACGATAATATAATTAACTAATACTAGGGTAAATAACTTATAAAATGATTATTTTAAGAAACAAAATATAAGTTCTCAAATCTTCAAGATCATTACACTCTCGAATCGAATATTGTCTCGAAATACGTGTATTCGCAATTGCTTACTAAATGAGCCTCCGAAAAATTAAATTTGTTAACGGGACATTTTTAAAACATAAGTGAGACCTTATTCCATGTAAATGAATTTAAAATTGTTGAAATAAATTATTCGGAGAAAACGGATGAATAAATTTTTAAATAAACCAATAAAATAAGATTAAAAAAACAAAATTTTTGGATCCTCACATCCTTCCCTCCTTAAAAAGAATTTCATTCTCGAAATTCACACCTAGGATAATATCATACCACTTAATAGTTATGCTTATCAGATTAATCAATAACTTACACTCTCCAACCCATATCTCACAATTTCTATCCACCCAAGAAATAATCAAACTTTGATCCCCAATAGCCGTTTTAATTATTCAAGTCATAAGGCAAGCGATCACACTTTATTTATACCATTCATGAAACTAGGGTTTACACAAGAATAATTTGCTCTAGGGTCAATTAAAACTCTAGTTAAAAGATTCAATCTTGTAGTTCGAAACTCGAATAGAATGATATTTTTTCAATAGAAGACTAAGCTTATCAAAATTTTCGGACTCAATTTGTCCAAAACCATTTTCTGGTATTCGATTTTCAAAATTGACAATTTTAGTAATGATCTGGTTTCTTTTGTCCCAAATGACTGAGTTCAAACGTTCATGAAAGGTTGAAACATGTCCACAGGACCAATCACAAGATACGTGTAGAACAATTATTAAAATGTCACAGGTGAGAACCTCACTAAATACCCAACTAGGTCAATTCATTATAACACTGGTAAGTCTAATTTTCTTGTTTATTTCCGACTCATATTCAGCACTAGGATCCCATTGAACTACATAAGACCATCCATCAATCTTTCTTTTCGTGATCCCTCATTTTTCTTAGGAGTGTGGGGTTGCCTAAACCCATGCTCATGATCCTTTTCTCGTCCTCGTCGAACCATATTTAATATAAGACTACGGACGTAAGAAAAAGAATATTTAGGCATTAAAGAACTCAATGCATATACAAGTTGCCAAAAATATTTAAAATTAAAGCACGATTCTTTACATGTACCAAAAGTCATAGTACGAGTCGGGAGATCACAAAACAAGCCAAATATGTCAAAATGCAAGACATAGGCAACTAAGTGTCGCAAAATATAGGGGTACATGCAAGCAAAATACAAAAGATCTCATGGCAAGCACCACCCCTACTATCCTAGGCAGGATCAAAAGAAAAACCATAAACCTAGTTAGGGATAGAACTTGAAGAATCCACGACACCAAGCCACATCATTCGAATGATGATGAACTCCAAATTCCATCCAAAAGCCTAAGTTACTTTCTGAATTCTTAGCCTAAAACTTCCAATGAATACAAGTTTCCTTGCTAAATTCAAGGTGAAAGTTTTTAGACAGGTTAGGGTAATAAGTCAAACCAAAAGGAGTGCAAAAGATGTCTCATTTTCAAATTCAAAGTGAAGTCCAAAATTGTTCAAAGGGTTGAACATTTCTTCCGGAATTTCGACAAGCAAAATAATGGGAAAAGCAAGGTTTCTAATCCTTGAACTCACCAAATGGCTATTTAGATTTCCTAATCTTGACTCACCTCCAACCTAACTTGAAGGTTTAAATCTTACAGTGTTTTGTGAGCGAAAATGGTGCTACAACCTCAAGCACCAAGATCACATTGCACTTAACACACAATCAAATCCCACAGTCCGACATCCTAAACTTTTAAACCTAGGATACACTACAAAGATCTGAAATCTAAGCTCTAATATCAACTGTGACGACCCCACCTCCCCCAAAGGTGAACCGAAGGATTCGGCGGACAGCCTGCCCAACTCTCGCTGGGACTCACTTCAATCCTTAAATGAAAGACAGATCAATTCCAATGATTTCATCTAAATATGCCAAAATAATAACATTACTATAATATTTCATTGCACAAGTACATCAGTGGATATAAATCTCAGTCAACTACATCAGGTTCCAAATCTCACAATTTCCTCAAATATCAGTTACAACATACTAAACTACACAAAAGACAAGCCTTCACTAGTATCTTCCAATCACTTCCTTCACGTCACTTTCCTATTGAGGAATAACAAATGGAATGGGGTGAGCTAACGCTCAGTGCGGCCAAGAAAATCATGCAAGCACGTAGTTCAAGAAATAATAACACTTGTACGAGGGGTAAAGGTATAACATCCAAGTAATTCACGAATAACAATTAAACACACTTGAGTAGGATACAGGAACTCTCAAGAGCTAATTTCTACTTGTTTTGCCAAAGTTCAATCCAATACCTCCTTGTGATGACACTCTGTCACCCGGTTAGGTAATTAAGTCCGTAGAACTTTATTTACTCCATTTATGGTTCTGAGTCGACATGAGAGGTACCACCCACTCGAATCGGTGTGGTACATACTATCGCTCAGTGGTCGATGAGACATCACTCCCATCGACTTATACTTTGTTTATGGTTCTGAGTCGACATTAGAGGTACCTCTCACCCGAATCGGTGTGGTACACATTACCGCCCAGAGAACCGATTATAGCACGTATGAGTGATTGATGAGACATCGCTCCAATCGACTGAAAATGGTTTAGGATTCTGAGTCAACATGAGAGGTACCTCCCACCCAAATTGGTGTGGTACATGCTATCACTCAGGGAACCGATTATAGCGCTGAGACGGTATGAGAGTCACCTCCCACCCAGATTGGTGTGGTATATGCATCCGCTCAAGGTTTACGAGTTAAACATGTTTATGAACAATTACCGATCATGTGTATTCATGTAACAAGTATCGCATAATTAAAAGAAAAGGAGGATGAGGGCGTCCCCATGAGTATACAAATAAGTCGAGGAGGTTCTCTCCACTCGACATCACAACACAAATATGGTTTGCAATAGCAACACTTCACTTAATTCCCATAACAATTCACTTCACACAATTTGAATATCAATTCACATAGCACAATTCAATTGTAGCATCACTTAAAGGAGAACGAGCGCGATAAAATACACACTCGTCTCGACAAGTTTACGTATCATGTATAACACTTGTACAATTCACATTTCAATCAGATAAGCATTTAACATGCACTTGACACTCACCGATTCAAAATAAGTGAGCAAACAAAGCTTTAAGTGTCCGCACCGAGATTCCCTTCGAAATCTCTTTGAGCGCTTGAACAATTAACAAGTATTTCTCACTCACAATCACGTATTAATCAAGAAAGAAGGTACACTCATTTAGACTAGTCGATACCTCAAACAAAGAGCCTTAACCACTCAAAATAAATGTTCAAAAGTGATGATTTATTAATACAAGAAAAACTGATTTCCTCTATGAAATCGAGTTTAAAATGATCAATCATCATCAAAGGGTAGAGAAAAGTTTCCAAAAACTCATTTCTCATAAAGTTGGAAAATTTCAGTTTTACACATCGAATTTAGGAAAATCAGAACTTGCACTCAATAGGTCCAAAATTGGAAAACTTTATACCGTTGGAATCTTGTTTCAAATTACTAAAAGTTCCTAAAAGACAATTTTCCAAGATTTTAAACAGAAGACATTCAAATTTCAGAGTGGCTGACTTGAACATACAAGACAGTTTCGATCATGTTTTTTGGCAAACTTTGGAAATTCGTCAAAATTCACATGAAGTGAACTAGCCTCTAAAATTTGTAACACAATAAGAATTTCAAACAACATTTCAAATACAACAAACGGATCTAAATTCAAAGTTTTGAACGTCAAGATACAATAGCTCAAAGTTGGCCAAAATCAAAGACAGTTCAAGAATTTCTAGATTTCAAAGGCAAATTTTGGTACTTCATTTGGGTGTCAAAATGGTCTTAGAATAACACCAAATTTGGTACAAACTATTTTCCATATGAGAACTACTTCACTATCAATTTTCACCCAAAAACTCGTACAGGAAGGTAGTTAACAAAACTACCAAAGTTCAATAAATTTTCCAAAGCAAATCTGTCTTTTTGGTTTTCTTTCCTTTTCAAACATTTTGCCCAATAAGATCAACTCCAATTTGATTCATTTTTGAAACCAGGGTCCAAGAAACATTTCATAAGTATTTGACAAGTAATGAACATCAAGATTTTCCAAACAAAACAGTCCAAATTAAACTAGACCAGTCGGCTAGCTAGAATGAAGAGTTTTCCAGATTTCCAGCTTTGCCGTAGTTTGAAAATTAAACCATATCTCACTCAATAAAACTTGAAATTGAGAATGGTCAGTGGCGTTGGAACTAGATTCAAAAGGTTACATTTCATCAAAAGAAGTCGTTCTAAGAATCAGTTCATAGGTAGTTCGAATTAAAGTGACAAGTCGCAGCGTCTCACTGTCATTCGAACAGAATAGGAAACTTTGGTGAATCACTACGGATCACTCAGCTCGAACTAGATGGTAAATTTTATATCGTTGGAAAGATACAACTGTCTAATTTAGATGTCTGTACAAAAAGATATGTTCGATCAAAGGGACACTATTCAAGCTGTCCGAACACATTTTCCAGGTTTTTTCACATTTCGAAATTTCAGATTTTGCTCAATCAATTCAAATGATTTTTGGTAGAAACTTTCTACACACCATATACAACATATATACATCAGTTTCACAGTCATTTGAGTACCAAAAATTTGAAATATAAACAAGGCAAAACAGAACAGATTTCGGCCAGCCTTCCTGCGCAATTTCCTTCAATCTTTCCTTCGATTCTCTATCCATAATCATTTTAAACAACACTTAAACAACTCAAACCAAGCATTATATCATCATATCAGCCCATACAACCAAGGTGGAATTCATAAAACCCACTTCAACCAATCCAATCCAAATAATAACAACAATAATGAAGCTACAAGCTTCAAAACCTAGGATAAAATCCATTAAAGCCAAGAATGAAAGATTGGATGGTGTTGGATGGTTACATCCTAGCTTTGAGAGAAACCAGAAATTTTTGGCCCCTAAAGCTCCAAGAAAACTGGCAAGATGAAGTCTTTCTTCTAGCTTAAGTGAATTCCCAAGTGGTTTGTGAGTTGGATGCAAAGTTTGAGATGATATGGAGGAAGATTGGTGCAAGAATGGAGAAGCTTTTCTTCCTTTCTTTTCTTTGCTGTTTGGTCGGCTGAATGGAGAAGAGAAGATGAGGGTTTTGTGTTTTGTTGGTAGGTAGATGAAGTGTACCAAGGAAGCCAAGTTAATGGTGCAAAAGTCAACTAAGACTAGTGCGCGCACGAGTTTCGTATCGCCGTTTTCTCTCGGGTTTGTTTCACTTGTGCACTAAACCTCCAATGTAATTCCTATAACACTATAATTATTCACCCTTAACAGTCTAGTATAAGTTTCTTAAATCTCCACTTAACCGTTCCACCTCGATTTACGCGAACTTCCGATTCGCGTGCGATAAAGCGAAATTAAAAGGGAATTCATGTAATGATAATATAATTAACTAATACTATGGTAAATAACTTACAAAATGACTATTTTAAGAAATAAAATATAAGTCCTCAAATCTTCAAGATCATTGCACTCTCAAATCGAATATTATCTCGAAATACGTGTATTCGCTATTGCTTGCTAAACGAGCCTCCGAAAAATTAAATTTGTTAACTGGATGTTTTAAAACATAAGTGAGACCTTATTCCATGTAAATGAATTTAAAATGGTTGAAATAAATTCTTCGAAGAAAACGAGTGAATAAATTTTTAAATAAGCCAGTAAAGTAAGATAAAAAAAATAAGAAAATTTTTGGGTCCTCACATAATTGGCAATATTGGCCTTTGGGTATGAAGTCTTGATCTTAATAAAATTGGCTTGGGTTGAGTGGATTAGTAGTGGTCATAGAGGCCTATACTTAGGCTTTTTTCCCATTGTCGTGTAGAATTCTTGAGTTAGAAAATTTGGAAGACATTTTTCTTCTCCTTTTACATAGTCAATATCAAAATCAAAGTTTGAAAGTAAAGCCTGCCATGTAACAAAGATTCGTCTTCAAACAAGATTTTAACATCTTTTAGTAAAACATCTTTGGTAACTTTGCAATCCACTCGTAATAAAATTGTTTGTTTATCAAATTGTCTTGAAAATTTTCTAATGCATAAAACAATCGCTAAACTTTCTTTTTTAGTAGTAGAATAGTTTTTCTAAAAGCTAATCCAAATACTAAAATGGTATCGGACTAATTGTTCACTTTGTTTAGAGTCTAGTTTGGAGGAATGCATATGCTCATGAAGAATATTTTTGTTTTGCTTAAAAATGCCACCATATTCTAATTTTGATGCATATGTTTCTACTAACATATATGCATTAGGATGAGGAATTCCTTAAATTGGAAGGTGCTGAACTATTTTTTTGACGTTTTGAACTGCTTTTTCCTTTTCTTCAGTCCTTGCTAGTGGATTTTTTCTAAACCTTTTATACAATGGTTCACATATCTAAGGTTTTTTACAAAATCGAAAATATAATCTGGACATCCTAAAAAAACGTTGCAATTGTTTCTTATCTTTTATTTCATCTAGAAATTTATTAGCAATTCTAGTGATTTGCAAATTGGTTTATAATTTCCTTGATAAATATCATGTCATAAAAATCTTGCTTTAGTTTGGAATAATTTCATTTTTGTTCCTGAGACTACTAAACGATTTCATTTAGGGTTAAATACCAAAAACCCCCCTGTGGTTTGCCTAATGTTCACTTTACCTCCCTATGGTTTGGAAACCTACAATTTGACTCCCTGTCGTTTCAACTAAAGTAAAAGTCTAACGGAAAATATCTAAACTAACGTCTGAAAGGAAAATGTCAAAATTACCCCTCTATAAGGGTTTTGGGTTAAGTACCAAAAACCCCCCTGTGGTTTGTCAAATGTACATTTTACCTCCCTATGGTTTGAAAATATACAATTTAACTCCCTGTCGTTTCACCTAAAGTGAAAATCTAACAGCAATTCCGTTAAATACACTTTAGTTGAAACGACAGGGAGTCAAATTGTAGGTTTCCAAACCATAGGGAGGTAAAGTGAACATTAGGCAAACCACAGGGGGGTTTTTGGTATTTAACCCTTTCATTTAATAATATTAAAGAAAATTTCTAAATGCTTAAAGTGTTTTTCAATTGAATCTAAAAAGATTAGCACATCATATATATGCACAATAGAAAAAGTATGGTACGATTTAAAAATATCATTCATAACTTTTTGAAATTCAAACGAGGCATTTTTAAATCTAAATGGCATAACTTTCCATTCATATTGTCCAAATGGTACATTAAAAGGCATTTTATATTTATCTTCGATAGCTATTTGTATTTGCCAAAATCCTAATTTCATATCAAATTTTGAATAATAACAGAGTTACAAGTTCTTTTGAGTAAATCTCTTTTATTAGGGACTGCATATCAGATCCATTGTAAAACTTTATGTAAAGGTTTATGATTTATGACTAGTTTTGGAGATTCTCTTCTATTTTTGCATTATTTTGCACATAAAATGCTGAATAGCTCTATGGTGATTTTGATGGTTCAATTAAGTCTTTTTCTGGCAAAGTTTGAATTTCTTTCTTACAATATTCTAATAAATCAACATTCATTTGAATTGTTCTTATTTTGGTTGGGATATTTTTCTTATCATACCCTAGGATATAAGGTAAATGGACTATATGTTTTTTTCTATCCCAAAATGCATTTGGTAGGTTTGAACATATTTCATATTAAATTCTACTTGTATTTCTATTATTTTATCTTTTACTTGCTTAGTGTGTATCTTTTCTTCAATTTTATTATATCTAATTTCTTCTTTTAAATAAATTATTTATTTTATTAAATGATTTATAGCTTTATCCTTTAGTGTTTTTTGATGTCTTAAGGAAATTTACTTTTGTGACTAAAAGAGAGGTCACAAAACGAAAATGAATTTCTTGATTTAAAACCTTAGTTGTTATTCTTTGTTCATTTAAGTAAAAAGGAAAATTTTCATTTAGATCCTTTCTTCTATTTTATTATATTTGATTTCTTCTTTTAAATAATTTATTTGTTTTGTTAAATTATGTGTAGCTTTTTCCTCTAGTTTTTTTTAGTTCTCTTAGGGAAATTTACTTCTTTGACTAAAGGAGAGGTCCTAGAAGGAAAATGAATTTCTTGATCTAAAACCTTAGTTGTTATTCATTGTTCATTTATGTAAAAAGGAAAATTTTGAGATAAAAATAGAATACCTAAAATTATTTCTTGATTTAAATCTTTTACTAGAATCAAGGTGTTTTGGAAACAAAATCCTTGCCTACAAACATGTACATTTGAAAGTTTATAATTGATGTGTAATCTTCTATCATTTGCTCCGTATAGTCTTTCTCTTATTTTTTTTTTCATAATATTGAGTTGGTTCTAATCATTCTTGTATACAATTATAATATGCTCCAGTATCAAATAGGGTTTCTGTATCTAAATAAATTTCTTTATTTAATACTATTTTGACTGGGGTATACCATTTTTGAAATCTTAATTATGAAATAGAAGCTATTAAATATCCCTCATCCTACTTTTGTATTTGGATGTTTGAATTGGTTTCTTTAAAATCTATTCTTTCTTCTTTTTGTTTGTTTTCTTTTAATATTTGTACTTCTATTTGCAAAGCCAACAATTGGTATTTGATATCATAATTTTTTATTTTAACATTTTGAATTCTTCTTTTAATTTATTTATTTCTATTTGTAAATCTTGAGTACTTGCATTAACTTGTGGTTTCTTAAATATATTAAATACTTCTTTATATTAAATGGTTCTATATTATTGAATTGTTCTTCCTGAATTGTCATCAATTTGATCTATTAGTTCTAAAATGAATTGTTTATCTTGACTGGTAATTACATTTAAACTTGAATGTCCATAATCACAAACTCCAATGCATTCACAATTATTTGCTGGAGATTCAAAACTTGCTTTTGAATTTATACCCACTTTTAGTTTGTTCTAAAAGGATATACGGAAGAAACTTGACTGCTGAAGGAGACTGCAACCCTAAAACCCAACTATTTTTAGGGTTTTACTCCAGCCTTCATGGCCGCCTCATGGCCGTTGTTACCCTCGTCGGATGGCCTTAACAGGCTGCTGGGGAAGACCTCGCAGATATTGTTGCAGGGGGCATTTACTTTTCTTGACCTTGGATCGCTTGGAGTTCACCGGGGTGAGCCGGCTCTTGTGATGTCGAAGCAAGACCTAATGACGCTCACTGAACCATATAAGAATGCCCTCATAGGGAGGTTTGCATACAACAGAACTCCCATGGAAATTATTCGCAAATTTTTCATTGCTTTGGGCTTGAAGGGCTCGTGCTTGGTAGGCTTGTTGGATGCTAAACATGTGCTCATATGGCCTACTGTTGAGGAGGATTATACCAGAATTTTCCTTTGTCGAACATGGTTTGTTCAGGGATCGCCGATGACGGTATCGAAATGGACGATTGATTTCAATGTTAACCAAGAATTCTCCATCGTTCCAGTATGGGTGCTGTTGCTGGGATTGCCACTACCCTTTTTTGATAGAAAATACCTGTTTAAACTTGGTTCGTTGATTGGGAGACCACTGCAAGTGGATTCAGCAACCTTGAGCATGAAGCGGCCATCTGTAGCTCGTCTGGTAGTTGAAGTGGACGTTGCAAAAAGCCCTGTTCATTGCATTTAGATAGGAGATGATGACATTGGCCATTGGCAAAGAGTGGAGTACGAAGAGTGGCTAAAGTTCTATAGTTTCTGTGAGAAGATTAGGCATTTGGATAATGAGTGTTATAGGAAACATCCAGAACTTAAAGCTATTCGACAGAATGTTGAGGGGGAAAAACTGACCTCGCAAGTGTACAAACCAAAACTTCAATTGGACAGGGGGAAAGGAGTGGCACTAGCTGCAACAACCAACACAGAGTTATTAAAAGCAACCTCAACAACGGAGGGGACTCACCCTGACGCCTTAATAACGATGGCCATTGGGATTGGAGACCCCTCTTCTTCGCTATCTCCTGAAGGTATATCTACGGGGCCAGTGGGTGCGATTCCGCATCATGAGCAAGGGGCTGATAAATTTCTATCAGCTTAAACTAGCCAAGACTCTAGGGGGAGGGAGAAGAGGATAAAAGCAAAACAAAGATTGAACATACTGCTCAGGAGGATGAACCGAAACCAGTGTCGACGTCTAACAAATTTGCAGCGTTGGGATTGAAGGAGATGGAGGCACTGGAAGATGCACGCCGACTGGATCGTTATTGCTTCGTAGATGGTCGATCTCTCTCATCGTCTCCGCAAGCTAAGCATGGACTATAGAGGAAGTCATTAGAGGGAATCTAGGGAGCTGGCGTTCCGCTTCAAGAGCTCAAGGCATTCCAATGGAGCATGAACTAGCAGCTGCAGCGAACACAGTTGATTGATGAACAGTTGCCGAGTGCAGCAATTATTGATTCCAGGGATGTAGTGTAACAGCCCCACTTTCCCCTAAGGCGAACCAAAGGGGTTAGCGGACTGCCTGCCCAGCTCTCGCCAGGACTACGGATCAGTTAACGTCGATCTAATGCGCTCCGGAGCTTACCAACGCGCGCAAATAGGTCAAAATCACAAAATAAAAAAAAACGAAAATCGAAGCCGCGATGAACAGTAGAGGACACGTCAGAATCCGGCCGGATTTGGCCCTTTCCTTTTCCAAAATTTTTTTTTCCTTTTCCGTTTGAAACGCGTATCAGTTCGAAATCCAACCAAGCATCGACCAAACATATATATACATTGGAAACCAACATTTGCAAGCCAAGACGGCATATCAAATATTCAACTAGTTCATACATGCACAAATAACCATTTACAAGCCAACCATTGGTTGCAACAAAACACTTAGGGTTTTCACCCTCAAGGAGCTATTCAAAATATACATTCACATGAGCTCAACTTGAACCAACTAGCACATTCTTTCCAAAAGTGGTCATTTTCCTGTAAGGAAAACAAATGGCACGGTATGAGCTAAAGCCCAGTGAGCAACTATCACACAAAAGCAGTCAAGATCACATAATCATAACCGTTCAGTTCAAATATGCAATTAAGAGATAAATCAAACCAGTGAAAGGATACGGTTGGCTCTCAAGAGCCCATTTCCACACTTGCAATCTTGATCCAACCTCATTGACCCTCCGTCAATGTTAAAAGTACCAAAACCGTAGACCTCACTTTACTTCCTTTCCTTCCACCAATCATACCCCAACCAGGCCCGCACTCCATTCAGTCACTTTTGGTAATACTCGAGTATACCGGAACCAAGAGTCTCATTACTACAAGGTTCCTCAGTACAGTCCCCGTGGCAAGACAATTTTCACGACCAAGCCCTCGCCGGCATCGATCCAATTGACTACCAAACGGGGATGAGCTCAGTGATACAGTAAAGCCGTTGGACATTCATCCAAACGACACCAAATCAGTTTCCATGAGTGAAATTCAGTATTTCATATAACCAGTACAGTATTTCAGTGAACAGTCATTAACCATGAATAAAATCACAAGGGGTGAGGGCGGTCAAGTACACCCTCACCTTAATCACTTCCAATAAGCAAATAAGCCTTCAAGGCATCAATTACACATATAACAAAGCCACATTGTAACATTTAAGTGAGTAGTATACTCACAAATCAAATAAGTGCTATTTCATGCACTTCCGTCAGGGGAATGTCGTGAACCACCGTCACGCCCTAGAACAAGTAAACAAATGCAATGAGACTCGATAACGAGTCATATAGCAATGCCAATCACAACCCCAATAGCGTTTTATAAACATATACAAGCATGATAGCAAACCAGGAATTAAGAAAGGCCTTAAACTTAGGCCTTGGAAAGAAAACCGGATTCGACCTCATAATGCGGTAATGGCACAACTCTCACTACGATTATCGGATGGGGGTGTAAGACCCACCGCTTCGAAGCTATGGAACAGGGCTACAACAATGAAGAAGGTCACTCAATCCAGTTCCTAGCTTAACTAGGTCGAAAATGCCAAATACTATACCAGAATTACCAAAACAGGTTTGCAAATCACACAAAACTGTAATTACTATAACTTAGTCTATACAAGTCCAAATGCCGAAATTCCAAAGGCATATGTTAGCTAAGACATCCAGCTACATTTCATCAGAAGACACCAACAACTAAATGCAAACCAATTCCAGTCAAAATGGCCAATAACCAGTATAGTTTTCGCATTCTGTCCAAAGCAGAACAGCTACAGTAATTTCGTCATAACTCATTCCACATTAATCCAAATGACCTGAAATTTTACAGGCACCTCAAACACATCAACACCTACAACTTGCATGTTTTGAGCAAAGTCAAATTCGGCCTCTAACCCTATGATCCAAAACCGGATAGAATTGGGGATTTAAGAACCCTAACTTTTCAGTTTTCATTCCAAATCCAAAATTGGTTGCATTTATCCACATTTCACACCCACTAGAGTTATTATAGGCCATTTCCAATCATCACAAATAACCACACCATCATAATCCAATTAAACCAGAAAAATCATCAATAAATGGAAAACTTCACCAAATCACTTCAAGTCAAGATAAAACCAGAAATTTCAGCACTTTAATCACTAATAAGCATAACTTAAGCATCATTAGATGTAGGAGGAAGATACACACACCACTCACCTAGTAACAAGAGAGGTAGAGGTGTTGGACACCTTAGCTCTTCCAAAAACTTCACCAAATCAACCACTAACACCAACTAGAAAGATTTTATGGAGTAGAAACTAGTTTAGTTGGTTGAGTTATGGATTGAAGCAAGAAGAAATCAAGACTTGAAGAGGTTTTCTTCCTTCCTTGAACTTGAGAGAGAGAGCCGGCCAACAAGAGAAGAAAAATTGTGAATTTTATGCAATTTTTGGATATTTAATCCTTTGGTCAAAAAAGTCAAAATTGTGAATAGTAAATCTTAAAGGAAAACCAATAACATGGTGACACTTGTCACTCTATTTAATGCATTCTTATCACTTCTTTTCTCTCTCACATCAATCACTTCACACACTCTACTTATCTCTTAACACCCGATAAAATTTACACAGTATCCGGAATTTAACCTAATGGCCGAATTTTTCCGAACTTTTCGCACTAGTGGGTCCCACGTCCACTATTTACTCTTAATTTTCTAAAAATTCACCAATGCTAGAAAAATCATCTTAAAACTATAATTGCTCATAAAATCTACCAGAAAATATTTCTAAGCCAGAAAATGCAGAAAACATGCAATTAAGGGGAAATAAACCCTAGGAAAATAACTAGGGTTTTACGGGTTCTCACACTCTCTCCCCCTTAAAAGAATTTCGTCCTCGAAATTTCAACGCATATACATCCGGTCAAGATATCGCTCAGAAACCAATCAAGCATTAGAATTCAATCTAATCCAACTTGTATTCACCCGGTTCCTTAAGTTTCCTCAAAGTCAGTCAAATACTAAGAATCATTCTAATCTCATTTATCGTATTTCCATGATCCAGTAAAGCATGGCTTATCAAATAATCACTTATCATATTCAAGTACTAAATATCATGCCAATCCAACTTATCAAATAGTCATGATCCAATAGGGAGTTAAACGCGTAACCAGATAAAACAGGCAAAAGGCTTGAAGTCGGACGTAAAGTCCCAGGTATTTGAAAGAAATTCAGGATATAGTAAAGCTTTAGATCGAAAATTCATCATTGGTGGTGCTGGACAACACAACAAGCTAGCACAACGGCTACGCTTCACCAAAGAATTTCAGTTCAGTAAGTCGGCCCTGGTGGTGCTGGACAACACAACAAGCTAGCTCAACGGCTATACTTCACCAAAAGCCTCAGTTCAAGTATTTGTCCCAGGCGGTGCTGGACAACACAACAGGCATGCCTCGCCAGAGAGGTTCAGTTCAACCGTCACCGAAGAGTAGTAGCCGGTTTACAATCACACCAGTACGAATAAGTTCAAGAGTAGGGTCAAAGCAGAGCCAAATACTTCAGGTTCACGGTGCATGAGCACGAATAAGAGCATAAGTTCAAGTTCAAGTGCAAGTTCAAGTTCAACTTCAAGGATCATGAGTACGAGTAAGAACACACTGGTCTAGCTTCTGTCCAGCAATTCACATTCTTAAGCAGTCACAAATTCAAGTCCACATTAGGTATGTAAGGCCACACTAGCCTAAACAGGTTCAAATCTCAAGTAAGCTCAGTCTAATCGATTTCAGGTAGTTCAAGGTTTCTCACCAAACCAACGAAATACTTTCGGAGTTCAAACTTCCTAAGATAGAAATATGGTCACAGAACCAATCGTAATATATGTCGCGCACAAGAAAATCTTACCAAGGTCCCGACTAGGTTAAACCATTATCCCTTGGTAAATCTAACCTTCTGGTTTATTCTCAATTCATATTCAGCACTGGGGACCCATTAAATTATATGAAACTGTCCATCAATTTGTCTCACAAGTACAGGATTGTCTAAGCCCTCGGCCACGGTCCCCTTTTCTCATTCCTGCTGCTCTACTTAATAGAAGTCTATAAGCACAGGAAAAACATAGGAAAAGCATCAAAAAGCTTAATACATATACAAGGTATAACAATTTTTGAATCAGGACATGATTCTTTACAGGTATCAAAATTATAGCACGAGCCAAAAGTCACAAAATAAGGCCAATATGTCAGATATTGTATATAGGCAATTAAGTGTCACAACAGATAAAAGCTTATGTAAGCAGGATACCAAAGTCTCAGGACGTGCACCACCCTTCCTAGGTCTATAGTTAAACCAAAGGGTCCAATTATTGCTAATTTCAATCAAGTCACATACCCTTACGCAATTAGATCCAATAAAGCCATAACGCCAGCTGAAACCAAGATTATCCATTCGAAGTTAAAAATCTGAAATAAACAAGCGACCAGCAAAAGCACCATCATCTCCAAGAATAACCAATCTTAGGTTCTATAGTAAAGTCGCAAGTTCCATGTTCAAACCCAAGAAATGAATACAACTCGCTAACTAACGTGCCAAATGGAACCCAAGTCAATTCACACTAACTTCGTACTCTTGAATACAGTCACTCTATATCTCAAAGTTGCCTCAGTCCGTACATTTAAAATTGGCTCACTCTTCTTGAAAGTCAAGAATTTTAAAACATAAGAAAAGTATTTAAAGTAATCAGAAATCTTATCAAGTTCAAGATTCACAATGTTAACCATAAGCTTGCCATTCTTTCAAAAATTCAGGATATATATATATTTTCTTCGTGTAAAGCATGGACAATTTTAAGTGTGAGACTACACTAATATACAATCAAGGGGAAAACTTAGTTTAGAAATTGTTATCCTGGTATTAACCCATCATATACAAAATTCAACAACTCATCAGTTATTCACTAATTTTCAAATTTGAAATTCAAGTAAAATTCACCTTTTTACCAAAATCAGGAAGATATACATATTTAAAGCATATATATCTTATTTCCACTCATCGCTTACAAATAAAACTAGTACATCCTAGTTTTTCTTCAAAATCCCAAAGCAGAATTTCTTTAGAAGGTATGTGGGCGGAAAATGCATTTAAACACATTACACGTACACATAGCCCACATAACCAGGTTAAGCAATCATACGGAACAGTCAGTCAATTACATATGAAGTCATTGCATGAAACAATAGGGTCCTCAAAAGTACTTTGAACAACTAGGTCACAAGTGCAAAAGAACTCACGAAAAGCTTTTCCCCTTCTAGGGCTTCGTCCAAATATTTATATCTTAATCAAGGTCGATCACGCTTAACCATACCCGAACAAACCACACGAAGTTCCATAGAATCGCCTTTCTAGTTCACCAAATCCTTTCTAACCTAGGCCCTCATATCCTTCGTATCCGGGCGCAAGAATCTTGTCTAAGATAGTTCACATCTCGAGCCGGCCGGTCCCAAGAGTAAACCATCCTTATTAAAGATTCCTACCCGACATACATACCTAGCTTCCTCGAGTCCCATAATAATGATTCATACACTTATCACATGCCCGGTTCATAACTTACGCTCAAACGAGCACTTAGACATAATCATGAAATTAGGACCACAACACCCCTTGGCCCAGTCTCACTCCGCGCAGAGACCACGCGACGTGGCTCTGATACCACTTGTAACAGCCCCACTTTCCCCTAAGGCGAACCAAAGGGGTTAGCGGACTGCCTGCCCAGCTCTCGCCAGGACTACGGATCAGTTAACGTCGATCTAATGCGCTCCGGAGCTTACCAACGCGCGTAAATAGGTCAAAATCACAAAATAAAAAAAAATGAAAATCGAAGCCGCGATGAACAGTAGAGGACACGTCAGAATCCGGCCGGATTTGGCCCTTTCCTTTTCCAAAAATTTTTTTTTCCTTTTCCGTTTGAAACGCGTATCAGTTCGAAATCCAACCAAGCATCGACCAAACATATATATACATTGGAAACCAACATTTGCAAGCCAAGACGGCATATCAAATATTCAACTAGTTCATACATGTACAAATAACCATTTACAAGCCAACCATTGGTTGCAACAAAACACTTAGGGTTTTCACCCTCAAGGAGCTATTCAAAATATACATTCACATTCTTTCCAAAAGTGGTCATTTTCCTGTAAGGAAAACAAATGGCACGGTATGAGCTAAAGCCCAGTGAGCAACTATCACACAAAAGCAGTCAAGATCACATAATCATAACCGTTCAGTTCAAATATGCAATTAAGAGATAAATCAAACCAGTGAAAGGATACGGTTGGCTCTCAAGAGCCCATTTCCACACTTGCAATCTTGATCCAACCTCATTGACCCTCCGTCAATGTTAAAAGTACCAAAACCGTAGACCTCACTTTACTTCCTTTCCTTCCACCAATCATACCCCAACCGGGCCCGCACTCCATTCAGTCACTTTTGGTAATACTCGAGTATACCGGAACCAAGAGTCTCATTACTACAAGGTTCCTCAGTACAGTCCCCGTGGCAAGACAATTTTCACGACCAAGCCCTCGCCGGCATCGATCCAATTGACTACCAAACGGGGATGAGCTCAGTGATACAGTAAAGCCGTTGGACATTCATCCAAACGACACCAAATCAGTTTCCATGAGTGAAATTCAGTATTTCATATAACCAGTACAGTATTTCAGTGAACAGTCATTAACCATGAATAAAATCACAAGGGGTGAGGGCGGTCAAGTACACCCTCACCTTAATCACTTCCAATAAGCAAATAAGCCTTCAAGGCATCAATTACACATATAACAAAGCCACATTGTAACATTTAAGTGAGTAGTATACTCACAAATCAAATAAGTGCTATTTCATGCACTTCCGTCAGGGGAATGTCGTGAACCACCGTCACGCCCTAGAACAAGTAAACAAATGCAATGAGACTCGATAACGAGTCATATAGCAATGCCAATCACAACCCCAATAGCGTTTTATAAACATATACAAGCATGATAGCAAACCAGGAATTAAGAAAGGCCTTAAACTTAGGCCTTGGAAAGAAAACCGGATTCGACCTCATAATGCGGTAATGGCACAACTCTCACTACGATTATCGGATGGGGGTGTAAGACCCACCGCTTCGAAGCTATGGAACAGGGCTACAACAATGAAGAAGGTCACTCAATCCAGTTCCTAGCTTAACTAGGTCGAAAATGCCAAATACTATACCAGAATTACCAAAACAGGTTTGCAAATCACACAAAACTGTAATTACTATAACTTAGTCTATACAAGTCCAAATGCCGAAATTCCAAAGGCATATGTTAGCTAAGACATCCAGCTACATTTCATCAGAAGACACCAACAACTAAATGCAAACCAATTCCAGTCAAAATGGCCAATAACCAGTACAGTTTTCGCATTCTGTCCAAAGCAGAACAGCTACAGTAATTTCGTCATAACTCATTCCACATTAATCCAAATGACCTGAAATTTTACAGGCACCTCAAACACATCAACACCTACAACTTGCATGTTTTGAGCAAAGTCAAATTCGGCCTCTAACCCTATGATCCAAAACCGGATAGAATTGGGGATTTAAGAACCCTAACTTTTCAGTTTTCATTCCAAATCCAAAATTGGTTGCATTTATCCACATTTCACACCCACTAGAGTTATTATAGGCCATTGCCAATCATCACAAACAACCACACCATCATAATCCAATTAAACCAGAAAAATCATCAATAAATGGAAAACTTCACCAAATCACTTCAAGTCAAGATAAAACCAGAAATTTCAGCACTTTAATCACTAATAAGCATAACTTAAGCATCATTAGATGTAGGAGGAAGATACACACACCACTCACCTAGTAACAAGAGAGGTAGAGGTGTTGGACACCTTAGCTCTTCCAAAAACTTCACCAAATCAACCACTAACACCAACTAGAAAGATTTTATGGAGTAGAAACTAGTTTAGTTGGTTGAGTTATGGATTGAAGCAAGAAGAAATCAAGACTTGAAGAGGTTTTCTTCCTTCCTTGAACTTGAGAGAGAGAGCCGGCCAACAAGAGAAGAAAAATTGTGAATTTTATGCAATTTTTGGATATTTAATCCTTTGGTCAAAAAAGTCAAAATTGTGAATAGTAAATCTTAAAGGAAAACCAATAACATGGTGACACTTGTCACTCTATTTAATGCATTCTTATCACTTCTTTTCTCTCTCACATCAATCACTTCACACACTCTACTTATCTCTTAACACCCGATAAAATTTACACAGTATCCGGAATTTAACCTAATGGCCGAATTTTTCCGAACTTTTCGCACTAGTGGGTCCCACGTCCACTATTTACTCTTAATTTTCTAAAAATTCACCAATGCTAGAAAAATCATCTTAAAACTATAATTGCTCATAAAATCTACCAGAAAATGCAGAAAACATGCAATTAAGGGGAAATAAACCCTAGGAAAATAACTAGGGTTTTACGGGTTCTCACATGTAGAGCTCCTTAATACTTTATCAAAAAAACCTGGTCGACCTCTTAATTACAACAAAAAATTGCAGCAATTCCTCTCTCAAGCTAGAGCCTCTTTATGTACTGATGATTAGACCGCTTAATGTGCTTGTGTGGAACATACGGGGTGCGTCTAGGCAAGATTCGCAACGTCTTCTTCGTAAATTGTGTCAACAAAATCATGTTCGTGTGGCTGTGTTGTTGGAACCAATGATGTGTTAGGCATACCTACAGGCTATTTACCAATTTCTACATTACGCGAGAGCTCAATCTTTTTTGTAAGGTAAGGTCTGGGTGTTCTGGAATGAGGACTTTCCTCTTAGCTTTCAGTAAATAGGTGACCAGCTAGTGCATATGTCAGTGAACTGGGTTAGTTCTCTTTTTCCTTTTTCGGCGGTATATGCAAAGTGCACGAGGGCCGGTAGATGTGGGTTACGGGGAGTGATCCAAGAGGTTAATAGTCATTCATCGGGACCATGGATGGTGGCAGATGATTTCAATGTAATTTTCAAATCTAGTGAACGGTCTGGGGAGGCCCCTCCTAATGAACATGACATGGAAGATTTTAACAACACCATGTTAAGTTGTGGATTGGTTGACGTTAACTTCGATGGTTCGCCTTTTACTTGGATGCATGGAACTATGTGGCAGCATCTAGATAGGCCGTTAGTCAATGAAACTTGGTTGAATATGTTTGGAGCAACCAAGTGTTCCACTTAGTTTGTGGTAGGTCACATCATGTCCCATTGGTAATTAGGCGTGGACAAAGGCCAATGTAGGGTTCTTCATTTTGTTTTCTCAATATCTGGGGGAAGCACCTGACTTTCTTGTAAGTGGTACAAGAAGCTTGGCAAGGACCAGTACAGCTAGGGGAAATGCTGGATTTTTCAGAAAATTAGTGAATACTAAAACAAAACTTCTGCAGCGGACTTATCAATGTTTTGGTAATATCTCACAAGTGATAAAGTTGGCCGAGGAGAAGCTACGTCAATGTGAGTCCCAGTTTTAGATTCGGCGGGATGTCGATTCTAAGTCCAAGTTGGGGGAAGCTCAGGCATCACTTACATGGGCTTTGGCTGTGGAGGGTGAATTTTAGAGACAAAAATTGGCTACAAAATGGAGGACCCATGGTCTCGTAGGACGGGTCTCGTTGGACGGTAGCTGCGAAGCTGAAGTGTAGAGCGATGGCAATCACCTAGAAGAGACCTCCGATGTATTGGCTCATGCTAAATACGGACGCAAGTGTCAATCAAGGCCATGCTTATAGGGGAAGTTTGTTGCGTGACTTGGATGGTAGGTTAATCTTCATTTTCTACAAGGAGTTTGGGGAGTTGGATATACTATTGATAGAAAGTTCCTCACTATTGTATTCCAGTGGTGTTCGGAAGAACTCAGGGGGCAGCTGGTGGTACCGGTGGATTCGGAAAGTCTAGTTTGATTGCTCACTTCAGGAGCGATAGCCAAGTGGCCGCTTTGCAACAGGATCAGAAAGATACGAACACTATTTCTCTTCTTTTCGGCTTCGATTCAGGGAGGCTAATTCCTCTGCTAATATGCTGTCTAAGCTGCGACTTCCATTGCAGTTGTTTTGTACCTCGCATGATCAGCTTCCAGGGAGGATTCAGGCGGCTCTGAATCTTGATTGTCGAGAGTTTTGCAATGTACATATGTAGGTTGACAAGGGGTAATCTCTCACGCCTAAACTATTGTTTGGGGGATAGTGGTTCTTGTCCTCGAACTTTATGTAATGTTACTGATTATTAATAAAAAGGAGGGGCAGGCATCCCCACCCGGTAAATGTGTTTTGATGAAAAAAAAAGTTGCTTTTGAATTTTCTGAATTTTTTTTGTATTTCATATCTTTCATCTTGTTCAGATTTTAATTCTCAAATATAATCATTTAAGTTGAGTATTTGATTTTTAATTTGAACATATACTTCAAGATTAGAAATTTTCTCTCTTACTTTAAATATCTAGCTATATGTCTCGATTTTCCTTGTTTAAAACAAGCATCAAAAAAGGCTTGAGAAGAACCTTGAGGTTTTGACTTACTTCTAGAATTACTTTTAGTTTTAGAGGATTTTGTTCTAGAAAAACTTACCTTCTTATTTGCCAAATAGGATTTAGATGATCGTGATTTGGGTGTTTTATTTTTGGATTGAGTCTTGGGCTAGATCTTGAAGATTTTAGTTTTTTAGATGAAGGGTTTTGAATTTTTCATAAGCATTTTGGGAATAGAATGATCCTAACTCTCTTCTTGTTTCTAATCCATTTTTCTAACTTTAGATTTGTACATAGACTTAGTCCTTCTATACTAATGAAATTAATTAAATCTCCATACGTTAAATTTAAATAAGGAATTAATTCTTTGTCTTACGTTTTCTAGAAATAACTTTGGATGTTGTCGCGCCCCATTTTTTGATAAATAAATAAATGGTTTAAAAAATGTATTTTTTTTATTCAATTTGTGATTGGAAAATGAATTGTGATTTAAAAGAAAAATGGGTCTAAATGGGGGTTTGAAAATGCGACGATTTGACCCAAAATTATAGTTTAAAAAGGGTTTTTGAAAAAATGGGAGTCGCCACTTGGTAATGAGTTAAGGTGTACCAAGTCACCTAAAAATGAATTTTTTAGGAAAAAGTTGTAAGAAACCCCTTTTAAACGACTCCTAGTCCACGTAAACCAATGAAAAAGGTTCGGGAGTCACATTTGACGAAGGGGAAGGCAAGGATAAAAATCCAAGGCACCCCTTCGACCTAGCCAAGGCTAGTTGCATGATTTAATCAAAGTTTTTCTTGTTTTAACCAAAGAATTTATTACGTTTGGATGCACTACATGAATGCAAAAGAAAGAAAAAAATGCAAACCTAAATTCTAAAATGTCTCTTATAAGGTTTTTTGTCCCAACCACATGAATTGTGGCGGCCAATAAAGGAAAACCTTATAGAGGTCGATTAATGCAAATGATGGCTAAAGTGCAAGTGTGCAAGTGTGCAAGTGTATGAAAAGGTGCACGTGTGAAATTGTATGAAAAGTCCAAGTGTTTGTGTGCAAGTGTATGGAAAGGTGCATGTGTGAATTTGTATGAAAAATCCAAGTGTTTGTGTGCAAGTGTATAAAATATAGTGATAAGTGCATATAGGTGTAATTAAGTGCAATTTTGTGAAGTAGAAATCAAAATGAATAATAAGGAAAGGAAAAGTGATGAGGAAATGTGAATTGAAAAAAATGAGTAAGTGATAAATGAGAATGAATGAACCTAAAGGAATGCATCAGGTCGGGTGTGGGAATGACTCCTAACTTTTTCGACTTCGATTTTCCCTTTGATTAGAAGGCAAAACTAGCGTGCTAAGGCTATCGAGTAGCCACACTCGCTCGTTTTCCTTATCGGAAGGGGACACTCAAGCAAAATGAACCCTATAGCTAGCATGAGATGCAAAACCTAAAGTGAGGGGAAAGGGATTCGAGGAACATGCCCGATGATAAAACTAAAGAAAGTTATGATGCACTAATGAAAAGAAAGGAAAAAGCCTATTGGGTCTAGCGTTGGACTAGCCCTTTCTATGAATTCCGACTAGCGTTGGACTAGTGGAAACGATAAAAGAAGCCACAACTAGCGTTGGACTAGTGTGGTGACGTACATTCATCCATTCCATTCATCTATACTACAAAAAGCGAGTAGACATGCAAATCACCTAAATCATGTAGCACTTATCATGCTCGATTAGATGCAAGATCCTAATAAAGCATTTAACATATAACACATAGGCATGCAACCATTACATTTGCTAACTAAAACAAAGGGGAAAGGGAAAATGGACCAAATTACTTGCTACGCCCTATCTATTACAAGCCAAGAGGTGTACACATACCCCATTAATAAAAATCAAAAGTAAATGAAATAAATGAAAGGAAATAAGGAAAGGCTAGGAAAGCAAGTAGACATGCAAATTTCAATTAGCACATTAGTCCACATAGGAGAGAAACAAAAGGGGTAAAAGAGATTATACCTCCCCGTTGGTGATACTAAGGAAGTAAACAAACTCAACTTGGCTAGAGTCACCCAAGAAAAGACTAACTTAGGCTAAAATCACCAAAAACAAAAGGTTAGTGCACCAATTTAGTGAGAAGATATAAACTAAACAATTTGAATCCACCAAAACATCAAACTTTCCCTCAATTGCAACTCAATGAAGTCAAAACTACTTAAAGACCAAGGCAAAAGGCATGATCATCCAATCCCCAAGCATAACATCTACTAAAGACCCAAAAGCAAGCACTACTCAATCATTTGAATCTAATTGAAACATTTAAAAACACAAAAAGTTCCCCAAGTAAATAACAAGATCCAAACAAACATTATGGAATTTTGAAGGTCCAAGAATGAACAAGGGTCCATGAATGATTTAAACATGCATTTTGAAAATTCAATAGCAACCATTAATCAACCAAATAAAACCAATTGAAAAATTTAAGAGCTTCAAAAGTCCCAAAAAAACAATGAAAGGCCAAATGATGACTCAAAATACACCCACCTTAGGACCTAATTGTAAAGAAATGAGAACATGCTTGGGCTTTTGTGGAACATGGAGAAGCTTGAGGGATTAAATTGATTAAGTATTCAAATTACTTGGGCCATAGTGAGCCAAGGGGGATTTGAGGGGTTGAAGTGCAAATTTCTGAATTTGTTTCATGCATGCATACGGAAACTTCAGCTTCTGCAATGTTTTTCTGTTTTTGCTAGCTTGTAACTTATCAAAACGCAGACATAAAATGTCTCAGACCTCTGCCAAACTTCAAAACCAATTCATAAGATAGGAATCTAAGATTTCAATCACCATCTTGCAATCAAAAACAAACAAAATCTTAGCATTCATTCATAGAAACATTTCTCCAAACTCTCGGACGAAGCAAACTGATCACTTTTATTCAAATGAAATGAACGGACAATGGCAACTAGATAGAAAATGGAACAACTAAATATTTCTAAGTTGCAGGCAATTCCTGTTGTTGCAACAAACAAATGCTTTTAAATCACGGCAAAACATAAACACAGCATCATCATCCCGTGGTAAACAGCCCAAATGAAAAAACTGAAACAAGCATGAACTTAGGCAAGCAAAAGAATGAAAGATGGTTTGGCAACATTTTCTGGCAAAGTATTCAACCATAGCTCAAATATTTCAGCCTTAAAACATACAAACTCAACATCAAAACTTCCATTCCTTGCCCTTAAACCAGGTTTAAACATGCAACTTGGAACAAGAGAGGGAAACAATGAAACCAGACTGCTGCATTTTTGGTTTCCCAGCTTGCGGCAATTTTCCAGCCGCACCTCTGTCCAATTCATCATGCAAAACAGGTTTATTCAACACCAAGATCCTACCTATCCATCATCCACTGAACATGCAATTTCATTACATGATTGAAACAAGAAAATGGAGCTGATCATCGAGGGTAGAAAGAACACTAAACAGCAAAAGAAGGAAGAAGATTGCTGCAATTTTCTGCTACCAACTCGCAGTTAACAAGACGCAAGCCCAACAACTTAAACTTCTGCCTAAGCTTCAAACCGAAATCTATAAGATAAGAACCTAAAATCCAAACCATAATCTTACAATCAAGAATGAACAAAAGACTGAACACTTAAAACAAACATCTCTCTAAGCTCTCGGATGAACACAAGCTGACAAGTTTTACTCATAAGGTCTTAACAAGAAATCTCAAAGCGAGATTCTGATTACAAGCCACGGAACTTGCAAAAACAACACCACAAGTATTCACAACCAACTTCTGAGTTCTGAACGGAATCCACCCAACCCATCCGATGTATCAAACCCAGCACATATTACAAAGCAAAAGTTGCACTTTAGGATTCATGTATACCATTTATTCTCATTCAAACGTAGCTGATGACTGTTGCTTTTTCATTAACTCAGATTAGCTGCGGTTCAAATTCAAGTACATACTAAATCTAAACACTCAAGCATGGGAAATCAAGATTCACTGATGTAAAAGGGAAGCTAAACTGAAGAATTGCGGGACAGAGAAACAAACCAACAACGAAACACAGCAGCAAAAACCTCGACGTTTTTAATCCGAATCTAACGGTGTCTGACCGGAAAAAGATAAGAATATTACCTTGATTACGAAATGATGCGTGGATCTGCCGGATCTTCGAAGGTGCACTAGTGAGCTTTGGGGGGAAAGTGTGGTGGTAGAGTCCACGGCAGCGGAAGGAGAGCAGCAACAACAATGATAGCACCACCACTTCAGCCAATGTCGACGATAGGATCCTTTGATGTTGCGGCCGCTCTGTGTTTCCTCTCCCAGATTTCTTTTCCTAAACCTAGCCGTCAACTAGCCTCTCTGGTTTTTTCCACGCCGTCCACTTGGATTCCTCCCTCAACCTCTCAGTTCTTTCTAGCTTCCTTAGTTTTCTCAGTTGCTATATCATTCTCCTACCCTCAAAACCTCAGCCCTTTCAGCCGTCATTCTCTCTTCCCGTAGCTACCCTTTTGTTTTGGTCTGATTTGAAACCCTCAAACTCTTGCCAGAACCTCTCGTTTCCTCCTTCTTCTCTTTTCTTTTAGCTCAACTCCAGCCTTTCTCTGCTTAGTCGACAGCCTCTCCCTTCTGGTTTCTTTCTTCCTTAAACCCCAGCCGTCACCTGATGCTTTCTTTCCTGCTTTCTCCTTCTAGCCGCTACTCACAATCTCCCTGTTTGCTCTCCAGCCTTTTCCATCACCCTCCCTCTGCTGTTTTCTTTTCCTCTCAGCCCAAAACCCTCAACCCAGCCGTCAATCTCAATAGCCGTTCCCCCTCTCTGTTTTCTTTCTAGCCGTCCTCCCTTTTGCGGCTCTTTTCTCTTTCTATTTATACCAGAAACCTCACAACCCTAAACACTTCAGTCCTTCTTCTGCAATTTGCAGCCAAGGAGCCGCCTAGTCCTTTGTTTGCAAGCTGCGGCAATACGCAGCTTGCATGCCGCATGATCTTTTTTTTTTTTTTTTTTTAACTTTTTTTTAACTTAATAATTTAACAAAAATAATAATAAAACTAAATAATAATAAAACAACAATTTTAATCAAAATAAACAAACTAAAAATAACAAAATTACCATTTTCGATCTTTTCTTTCATTTTTCATCATTTTCCATCATTTTCTTCCTTTTTTTCCTTTTTTCCAAAATAAATGAACAAAAATAAACCAAAATGCCAAAAGATTGAATTTGAACGTATTTTTGTGAACAATTTTCCTTTTTTTTTCTCTTTTTCATGATTTTTCTATGCTAAAACTTAAAAATAAAAATAAAAACTAGAAACTAAAAAAACTAAAAGCAACCACGACAAATGAGAATAAAAAGTAAAAGAAATTACACCAAAAATTTGGTGTCTACAGATGTCCTGCTAAAAATCTCTCTTTCCAGTATGAATGATTACAATCAGTTCCAAAAATTACCTTTGTTAAAAACATATTTTTATATGATGTAAAATTATGTAGTTTTGAACATGTTAAATTTATTAAAATTTGTGAACTTCTATCTTGTAATTTAGTTGGATCTCTTGCAAACTGTTTACATATAATATATATTAAAGTTGTCATAAAATCGTATGTAAAGTTGTCTCTGAGGACCCAGGTCACCCTAGAAATTATCTCTATTTTATCATATTTCTATGAGCACATTGTTTTTACTTTACTTCATTACCTTAATTTCCTAGATATTTTTATACGTGAGTCAAGTTTTAACTCATTTTCTTGCTATACGTTAGTACATGTTAAGTGTGAGAACCCTCACTTAAAAATATAACTTCTCCCAAAAATTTCTTGCATTGCCCTAAGATTAAATCACTTATAACAATTTCTTGCATTGCATTTTATTGCTTTTACTTGAATTGTAACATTTCCTTGAGTTGGCTTTATTTTATTTCACCACATATACTTTGACTAAATGTCATTTTATTTGTGGTTGGGACTTTATATGATAGTTTAAAGGTGTTAAATAGACATTGGAACATTTGGAGTGTAGAAACTTCATTAGTCAAAGATTAAGGGAAGAATGGGCCATGTGGCAAAACCCTAGTCATTCAACCTTTTGACCAAAGGAATTAGAGGAAATTTAAACCATTCTTGGCTCCATTTTCTCCTCTTATGGCAGGCCACTTTGAAGCTTGCAAGGGAAGAGAGAAAACTCCATTTTTCTTGCTTTCTAATCCTAGCTTGATCTTGAGCAAAAATCAAAAGAGAAAGGGCTTGAGTTAGTGGAGTGAACAACTTTCAACCCACTACAAGAAATTTGGCCATTTGTGACAACATTCTCTGTGACAAGAGAGAAACTTGTCACAATTGAAAACTTTATTGACGACTTTTAATGTCGTCATACTTGATCATGGGTTCACCCATCAATAGTGACAACACGGGATAAATCGTCACAATATGGATGGCGCACAACTAGCCGGTATAGTGGGAGATCACCAGTGTAACGATTGGAAAATAGGTTGTCACTGAAATTGGTCCTACAGTGATAACTTAAAATATCGTCACAATATGGTTGCTAGTTCTAAATTAGTGACAACAATTAGTCGTCACTGTCCAAAGTGTTTATTCCCAGCTCACTTTCACTAATTCTACTATGTCACCCTAATTTTTTCAGTATGGCCCATATGTTGTATGTAGACACCAAATTTTTGGTGTAATTTCATTTACTGTTTATTTTTAGCTTGTTTATTTGTCGTGTTAGTTTTATTCGATTTTTAGTTTTTAGTTTATAGTTTTATTTTTATTTTTAAGTTTTTAGCATAGAATTTCTTGAAATGAAAAAAAAGAGAGAAAAAGGAAAAATCATGAAAAATGAAAAAAAGAAAAATAAAAAAAAAGAAAAGGAAAAGGGAAAAATAGCAATTTTGTTTTATTCATTTCTGCTTAATTTATCTTTTATTTTTGTTTGGTTCATTTAGAAAAAAAGAAAAAGGGGAAAACGATGAAAATGGAAAATGGAAAAAAAAAAGGGGAAATGGGATTTTACACTTTGTTGTTTCTAGTTTTTATTTTTTCATCCAATGTTAATTAAGTTGTTTATTATTATTATTATTATTATTATTATTTATTTTTATTTTAATTAATCTTAAAAAAAAAAAAAAAAGAGAAACGCGGCATGAAAGCTGCGTATTGCCGCAGCTTGCAAGAAAGGGCTCATAGCAGCCCCTTATCTGCAAAATATAGAAGAGTGTTTAAGGGTTTTAGGGTAGAGGATTCCCATATAAAAGAGGAAAAGAAAGGCAGCCGACATAGGGAGTTTTAGGGGGGAGATGATTCTAGATAGGAGCTAGGTTTTGGGGCTGCAAAACAGGAGAGAGAGAGAGAGCAGAATGATGGAGGGAGATAGCAAAAAGAAAAGAGAAACCAGAGGAAAAGGGAGGCGGCCGTAAGGTTACTGAGTAAGAAATCAGGAAAAGAAAATAGCAAGAGTGGAGGGCTAGATTAGAACTGAAAGGCAAAAACAGAGGGGGAGGTAACGAGTGAAAGAAAAACTCAGCACTTCCATCGTTGGTTTCTGTCATCTTTGTACGAGTTTTCACAGCAAGTCATCCATTGAAGATCCTGCCAAGCTGCTTCTTTTTTTTTTTGCTATCTAGGTATATTGATGTTCACTTCTTTTCTTTTTCGGTATGATATTGATGTTATTATGTTGCCATGCTTGTGTTTGATAGTTTCCAAAAAAAATGGATTCAAAGCTCCCTGTATAGTCTGTCTGATGAACCCGTGGGTCTGCTGTTTGATCGAAAGGCTTGGACTTTCTCCAACCTGATGAACTAAAGGCTGTATCTTTGGGCTTTGTTTGTGTAATCTGGATTTGTTAGAGTTTTTGGATTTCATGTGAAAGGTGCGCTGCAACAAGTGTCTCAGCTTGTTGCAGCAGTGTTTCCTTTCTTTGGTTGTCATAGCTGTGGTTTAGTTGATATGTTTGATTTGGTTTGATGCCTGACTGTGGTGCCGTGACAATATCCGCCTCTACAATTGCATTTAGAGAGGTTTTTAGTTTCGGATTTTAGCAAATAAATTTGAGGGCTAATGAATTTTGATGATGGCTGTGGAAACTTGACAAATGTTTAGATATTTTTTCTGTTTAAGACTATCCTATGTTACCAATTCAAATCAGTTCAAATGTTTAGATGTTTGGGTTCCGTTTGCTAGTTCGAAGTGCTCGGTTTTTGATGGTCTTTTGTTGAAATTTCTGGACTGGTTCGATTTTCCTTTTGGTCTTGTTTGATCATGTCTTCATGCCTTTTCTAGCTGCATTTTGAAGCAGCAATCTGCGGTACAATAGTGAGCTGTAACAGGGTATCTGTTGTTGCAGCAACATTGCTAGATGTATCGTTTGGTTGTTTTAAAGTTTGAGCGGTTTAATTTCTGGGGTGGGTTTGTTGTCTCTGGGTTGCGTTTATTGGTTAGTGGGCAAGAGTTGAAATGGTTTTTATCAAAGGTTCGGGGGTCTTCTTTCTCTTTGCTGGTGTCTTCCTCTGTTTCACACATTTTTGTTTTGGTGGCTGATATGGATAGTTCAGTTCATTCTCTTAATGTTAAATCCTGGTCAGCGTACGTTAGGAGGATGCGTAGGAAATTCTGTTCTTTGATTCAAGTTGAAGTTGCATGTCTTTGGTTTGTGGCCTAGAGTCATTCATCTACCTCATTAGAATGATTTGAGTTTGTGAATAAATTACTTTGCTCGCAACAAAAATGAATACTGCTGGTTTCCTTTGCTTGCTCCAGATTTGCATGCTCCTTTGTGAATAAGTTTTCTAGCCTTGACCGAAAGTTGTAGTTTGTATGCATGAGAAGCTTAACAGGATTTTTGAGCATGGGTTTGTGATTTGAAATGCTTGAGTGCAGCTTCCATGCGAACTGCCTAAGCTCAAAAGATTTGTTTGCTGAAGTTTCAAACCTTTGATGTTTTGCTAATTTTTCTGTTTGAATGAAGTTGCTAATTTTTCTGTTTGTCTGAATAAAGTTGCTAAGTTTTCTGTTTGTTGGGTCTGAATGAAATTGGTTGGTTTGGAAAATTTGATCACGGTTGTGATTAAGAAGCTTGAGCTTGAGAAGAAAGTGCAGCAGTCTTCGGTTGCTAGAGTATGTGAAGTAATTGCAGAAACTTGTTTCATGGCTATTGCATAGAACTTGCATGTTTTTTCCTTCTAAGTTTCTACCTGTTGAGGTGATGGTAATGACATAGTTTGCATCTTAGTTAAAGCTATGTATGTGAACTTGAAATCTGATTTTTTGGAAATAAGATGTGAGTTTGAGTTGGGTTTCGTTTGAGCAAGCATGAGAGAAAATGTTGCAGAAATAGATTTTCTTACGTGAGTTGCATGAGCTGCATGAAAAACCAAAAGAAAAATTGCACTTCGGCCCCCCAAGTCCCCTTTTGACTCACTATGGCCCAATTACATTCCATGTTCTTGCAATTAGGTCCTAAGATATTTGCATTTGAATCATTATTTGCCTTTTCTTTTGCCCTTGGACCCTGGAAGTTCCTAAAAGTGTTTGTTTAAGCTTGTATGCTTGGCGAGTGTTCATAATTGAATCTTTGGTAACATTAATGTTTCAATTCAATTGCTTGCTTGCCTTCATTGGTTACCATGTTTTGCTAAGGTGATACTTAAGGCAAGAGTTTAAGAACTTTGTGTTCAAATGAGCTTGTGTTCGCCTTTCTTCTTGAATTTTCTGAAATAATTTGGCTTTGGCCTTTTCTTGCTCTTGGAATTTCAAAGTTTCTAAAATGTTCCCATTGGCTTTGAATGGTTGATTAATGCTTGCATTTGGGTCCTCGGTGGATCCCTTTATTGGAAAACTATGTATTGTTTGATTTCATTTAAATTGCAATTAGGAGAGATTTGGTGACTTTGTTATACTTTACTATTTGAGGTACCTTGACCTTTTTTATTGTTTTGAAGCCATTTTTCTTTCATTTGGACACCATTCAAAGGGGCGGTATAATTTCTTTTATCCCTTTTGTTTCTCTCCTATGTGACCCAACGTGTTAAGTGAATTGCATGCCTACTTTGCTTTCCTAGCCTTTCCTTAATTCCTTTTATTTATGTCATTTACTTTTGCTTTTTATTTAATTTATTCTTTATGGGGTATGTGTACACCTCTTGGCTTGTAATAGATAGGGCTTTGGCGAGCAATTTGGTCCATTTTCCCATTCCCCTTTTGTTTTAGTTAGTGAATGTAATAGGTTCATTAGCTTGGTTGCATGCCTACGTGTTAAGTGTTAATTTGCGTTGTTAGGGCCTTGCATCTAGTCGAGCATGCTAAATGTTATGTGCTATGTGTTTATGAGTGTTTGGCATGTCTACTCGCTTTTCATAGCCATGAATGAATGTGATGGATGAAATGTACGTTTTCCGCTAGTCCAACGCTAGACCCTTAGGGATTTCCCCTCGTTAGTACATGTTTGCATGTTCATTACATATCATGCATTCTTCTTAGTTTTATCATTTGGCATGCTCCTCGAACCCCTTTTCCCTCCATTTTAGGATTTTTGCATTTCATGCTAGTTATAGGGTTCATTTGCTTGAGAGTCCCCTTAAATATGGGATATAGACGAGTGTGGCTTTTTCTAAGCCTTAGCACGCTTGTATTCCCTCTATAAAAGGGCAAATTGAGTCACGATTTAGGTCTCCCCGTACCCAATATGCATGAATTCCCTAGGCTCATGCATTTCTAAGTCCACTCTATCATTACACTTTCACTTTTCCTCCCATTTGCACACGTACACCTTTTATCCCTTCACTTGCACACTTTCACTTTTGTCTCATTTGCACACATGCACCTTTTTATCCCTTCACTTGCACACAAACACTTGTAAATACATTTGCACACCTCCACTTACATCCTATTATTTTTATTATTTTTTCTCACTTCACATATCATCACATTGCATACATGCATTCCATTCATTTGCATCCCACTCGCATTATTCGTGACTTCTTCAAAGGATCGTTATTGGGCTTCACAATTAATGTGATTGGCACCACTCAACCTTTGAAGAGAAATTTCCCCCAATACCCCTAGGTCTAGGGTTTGCATTCATGTAGTGCATCCAAATGTAATAAATTTTTTGGTTAAAACAAGAAAATCTTTGATTAAATCATGCAACTAGCCTTGGCTAGGTCAAAGGGGTGCCTTGGATTTTATCCTTGCCTTCCCCTTTGTCAAATGTGACTCCCGAACCTTTTTCTTTGGTTTACGTGGATTAGGAGTCGTTTAAAAGGGGTTTCTTACTACTTTTTCCTATTTTTCCTTTAAAAATTCATTTTTTGGTGACTTGGTACACTTTAACTCATTACCAAGTGGCGACTCCAATTTTTATTTCAAAAAACCCTTTTTAAACTATAATTTTGGGTCAAATCGTCGCATTCTCAAACCCCCATTTAGACCCACTTTTCTTTTAAATCAAAATTCATTTTTCAATCACAAAAATACATTTTTAAAACCATTTTATTTATTTTATCAAAAAATGGGGCGCGACAGTTGGCGACTCCACTGGGGACATTCGAGAGTCCGAGCAAATTTGATTTAATCAATCTTTTTCTTCTTTTAATCTTTTCATTTATCACATTTGAGTGTTTAGGATTGCATTTTTTCCTTTTTTAGGATTTTTACATTTCACACGCGTCCAACTACTCCCTCGCTCACGAATGTATGATTGATTGATTGGATGTTTATTTACTTATCTCGCGCTTGCCTTGCATTTGGGGGGGGGTGTGTCACCTTTAGAGCCTCGCGTGGTTCTCAACCCCTTCCCTCAAAATAAAGAGCACTTCATACGTGCACGTTTATTTATTGTTATCCCATTTTATTTTTATTTTTTGTGGGCGTTTCCCACACCGTCTTGTAGGATTAGGATTGATCGCCTTGGGTAGGCGGATGGTGTGCGCTGCGCCCATAGCGCTACCTAAGGGATCACTCGAGCCACCGATCGAAGGCCTTGGGAGTGATGACCCTTTGCCTTTAGGTCTGAAGGCTTGGGAGCCGAAGCCTTATCGAGTCTAGTCGCATTAGTGAGCCCCAGCCTCATGCATCCATGTTAGACTCGCCTAGGGTAGAGTCGACCTTACCCTATTAAGCACATTAGGCACGAGGGAAGGGGTTCCACCCCTTTTACTTGTTTTTATTTGTATTTCTTTTCTTAATTGCTCCCAATGTGTTATGTGTACTATCAATTGCACTAACCATTCTTTTTGTTTTCTTGGCTTGCATTCATGTGCCTTAGCAATAAGAGGCCTCTTTGGCACTCTTTTAGTGACTTACCCACTAGATAGCTCACATGTTTAAATTTCAGTCATTTTGCTTAATTTTTAATAAGTACATTTCATTTTAGACCTCTTCCCCTCGATGCATTATTTATGCCCTTTAGGCCATATTTGTTGCATATTTACATTGCTTTAATAAATGGCATCATGCATTATACCCTAGAAAGGGAATGCCATTTAGGGGATCCCATGTTAGGAATAAACCACCTTGTGTCTCGGATAATTAATCCAAAAAGACTTGCACGTTTACATTTTGTACCATCCAAAGGGGTAGTGCACAAGGTAAGGTAGGATCCGATCGTCTTCATAAGAGCGATTTTTGGAATATGAGCATCTAATAATCACTTTTTGGCCATTTTATCAAAATTGGTAAAATTCCCTTGCGTAAAAGGACATTAATTTGAAGAAAATTCACAAGTGATTTCTCCTATTGAGACGATAAATAAATTGAGGCCAAAAATTTGATTTTAGAAGGCTCATATGCTAATGCATCGCAATAGAATTTTGAAACTAACCAATGGTCGGACAATTCAACCAATCCATTTTGCCGATTCATTCGATAAATCGTCAATTCATTTGACCAATTTGCCTTTTTTTAGGGTCATTTGACCAATTTATCCTTTTTAGGGTCATCCGGTCGATTTTGAATAAATCGTCAATTCATTTGACCAATTTACCCTTTTTTAGGGTCATTCGGCCGATTTTTTGAATAAATCACTAATTCAATTTCATTCATTTGGCCAATTTACCCATTTTTAAGGCAACCGAGCCGATTTTGAATAAATCAAGTTTCGTTCAATCTATTTGATCAATTTACCCTTTTTAGGGTGATCTGATTAATTTTGGATAAATTAAATTTCATTCAATTCATTTGACCTGTTTCCCTTTTTAGGGTAATCCGATCGATTTGTAATAAATTGTCAATTTTATTTGATCAATTAGGGTTTCAAGGTCGAATTCCAAATTGGAAAACCTAGTCGATTTTGTGAAAAACATCCATGGCATCCAGCCATTTGATCAGTTGGAGTTTTGATCCGTGCTTCACTGAGAAAATTTGTCAACGAATTCCAATCTCTTCGATAGGAAGTTCGTCAAGGTCAAACCCGTACGTTTTTTGCAAATTCTTGTATCAATCAAAAGTGATCAATCCCTTCGGACGAGGTCCTCATTTTGACCAACGTCTCTTCTCATTCCAATGGGCCAAATTTTTCAAATTATTTGTCACTCCATGAGTTGATCGGATCCATCAGGTATTGTATAGTGCCTATTCTAGCGGATTGCATTTTCATGCTAGACCTACCCTTGGCACAAAAAGGGTTCCCCCATAGGACATACATACCGATTTTGCAGTTTTGCCTACTAACTCGGGGTATTTTTCTTTTGTTTTCCCCCTCCCCTGCATTCATAAAAAATGTTTCAATAAGATGAAAATATTTCCCTATATTGGATAACAATTTTTTGATCCGATAAAGTTTGGAAAGTATTATTTGATTCTTGGGCAGATCCAACAATGGAAACATGAAAGATCCATCTGAAAGCTCTAGGCTAAGAGCTTCTAAGAGATTTCATACTTGCTTTCAAGGAAAATTCTGTATATTTGACTTGTTAATATATTTTTGTGTCAAAAGAAAAGGAGACAAAAAGGGTATATATGTGGAGCTCTTTAGAAGTTTTCTATTCTCATTTGTACTATAATTGAACGAGAATTTTGTTTCAAACTTTTTCAGCAATAAAATTTTTGGACAATTTTTGCTTTGTGTATATTTATGTACTTTTCATTCTTAATTCTTACTCATTGGAGATTTCATGATGAATTTTGAGAAATAAAACTAAATTGAGATTTTTTCAACCTCCAGCCTGAAAATTCACAAGTGTATGCTCGATTGGTGATCCGAGCTACACAATAAGAGTGCTCAAAATTAAAAGAGGTCACTCAGAAGACCCGTGAGATGCCTTTCTCCTTCACTTAACCCCAAAATAAAATCAGTCCCATTGATTGATAAATTGCAAATTGGGGCAACCTCTGCTTGAAAATATTCACTGTGTCTAATTCACATCTAAGTGAAAGCAAAAATGTGCATTATTCTTGTTTGTTTTGAAAATTTGGAATGATACTTCGAGCATTCGTTTCTCTACCTATACACATTTTATCATTTGTTCTCCCATTTGAGTCTTTGAAAGAATAATTTCGTTTCAAATAAAAGCCCTAATGATCACTACCCTATATTGGAAAATTTTCAAATATCTAAAAAGGGAATGGATTTTCAATGATCATTTCGTTACTTTGGTTGTCATGAAGTGTAAGAATGATACTTTGGCCATCGTTTCTATAATCTAAACACTATTTATCCCTTGCATCCTCATTTGAGCCAAAATTGGAGGTTCTTTTCAAAGCATCTATGATCGCACCCCACATTGGGGAGGGAGATTGGAAAATTCTTGAAAATATTCACTGTGTCTAATTCACATCTAAGTGAAAGCAAAAATGTGCATTATTCTTGTTTGTTTTGAAAATTTGGAATGATACTTCGAGCATTCGTTTCTCTACCTATACACATTTTATCATTTGTTCTCCCATTCTTGTCTTTGAAAGAATAATTTCGTTTCAAATAAAAGCCCTAATCATCACTACCCTATATTGGAAAATTTTCAAATATCTAAAAAGGGAATGGATTTTCAATGATCATTTCGTTACTTTGGTTGTCATGAAGTGTAAGAATGATACTTTGGCCATCGTTTCTATAATCTAAACACTATTTATCCCTTGCATCCTCATTTGAGCCAAAATTGGAGGTTCTTTTCAAAGCATCTATGATCGCACCCCACATTGGGGAGGGAGATTGGAAAATTTCTCAAAAAAAAAAAAAAAAGAGAGAAAAGCAAAAAAATGCCAAAAGAAAAGAAAAGAGGGAATCACAAATTGGAGAAATTTGAATTTATCTGGGATTCAATTTTGGAAAAAAGGGAAAAAGGAAGGGTTTTGTCCGACGAACCACTTATGGAGAGTCTTCCTCAGTCAGTTAATTCCGATACATGCAAGAAATTTCCCATTAATGAAAGTTTCCTTTCAGAGTTATTGAAAGGAACAGAATAAAGGTCAGACCATCTTCTTTTCCGATCAAACATTCTATCCCTAGTTATCCCTTTTGAGCCTTCAGAATAAAATATTTTGTTTGGCAACACCTGAGAATCGCAAACCCCACACTGGGGCAAGTTGGAGTTGAAAAGAAAAGTTTTCAAGAAGTGAAAAGTGACGAAGCCACAAAATCAAAAACAAGAGGAAAAAGAGAACCTCAGTTCAAAAATAAATTGGGGCAAATTTTGTGAAAATTTCAAAAATGGCAGAAAGCCGAAAAGTCAAAAGAAGAAAGAAAATGAAAGAGAAAAAGCCTCAATTGAGCATAAACTGGGGCAAATTCTGATTTAACCCTAAAATAGGGTTGGTGTAACAATGCGATCTCAGATTCTTCGAACCATTTTTAAAATCTGCCTTCAAGCCTTAACTTTTCTAAACACCCCACCTGACCCCATTACAAAAGCCGAAAGTCCTGACTTCTGTTCTTTGCGATGGCCCTGTCAAGAAAATTTCTGATGCCGGAAAATTTTAGCTGTATTTCTGAATTGCTTGGGTATGGGGTTAACGCTACTCACCATGTGAAAACCCACCAGATCAAAGAAAAAAAACGGAAAAGCAAAAAGGAAAAATGAAATACAAAAGATTCGATGGTGAAGTCACTATTGAGTGATCAAACAAAGTTCAGAATCTCCGGGTTCAAAATAGGGGCAATTTTGGAAAAATGCGATCTGTGGTGCAATGTCCTTGAAAGTCTTATCCTTCAACTATCGTTTCAAGCCACATTATAAGCTAACAAAGTCCATCGTTGACTTATTCCTTCATGACAATCCAAAGTGAGAATTATAGGGAATCCATCAATCATTTGTGATCATAAGGGTATAACCAGTTTTCGCATGTTTAGCTATCGTTCCTACCCTTTTGTTGCAAGTTTAAAGCTTATATGTTGACTCAATTTTCTTAAACAAGGGTGACAAACTTTCTGCTTTCACTAAGATGTGATGTTAAATCGATTATAGTTTTGAGCACCAAAATAAGACAAATCTTGACCTCCCATTTCCTTCAGCCGCTTCCAAATAAAAAAATAAAATCACTTGATTGGTCCTGACAGATGAACCAACAAGAAATGGTGACCCATTACCTAAAGCATTGATGCTAAAGTGGGGAAGAAATCTTTCGTAATTTGGCATTATTTTGAGAAATTCATCATGAAATGTGCTATATGAGTTTAAGCAAGACATTCAAATTTTCTTCACATAATATGTTAGGAAAAGCAATTGCTTACTTTGTTCAAATAAATGGAGAGTCATTCAAACAAATTTTTTGCAATTAAAAAAGGTCCATGCTGAGGCAAATTTTCATGTGAGAGATTTTGCAAAATAGCCCACACTGGGGCAAAAATTTTTGTAATACATTTGAGAATGTCAAATCAATCACGCTGTTCTTTCCAAATAAGAAATTTGAATGCATGTCATACTTTGATGAACCCCTTGTACAGGTATTCATGGTTCAAAATGACAAAAAAGCATCTGGTAATGTGGGAAGCCAATGCCGAAGAAAGAGAAGAAAGAAGGGAAAAGGGCCCTACACTTGGGGCAAATTATTTTTGAAAAATTTTCAAAAAAAAAAAAACAAAAACAAAAAAAAAAACAAAAACAAAAAAAAACAAAAAACAAAAAACAAAACAAAAAAAACAAAAACAAAAACAAAAACAAAAACAAAAAAACAAAAAAAAAAACAAAATCAAAAAGCCAAAAATTAAGTTGGGCCTGGATTTGGTGCCGCCAACTTCACAAAAATCTCGCTGGGCCTGGACTTGGTGCCGCCAACATTTCAAAAATCCCGTTGGGCCTGGACTTTTTCAAAAATCCCGTTGGGCCTGGACTTGGTGCCGCCAACATTTCAAAAATCCCGTAATCTCGTTGAGCCTGGACTTGGTGCCGCCAACATCCCAAAGATCTCGTTGGGCCTGGATTTAATGCCGCCAACATTCCAAAGATCAAGTTGGGCCTGGATTTAATGCCGCCAACTTTACAAGATCACGTTGGGCCTGGATTTCGTGCCGCCAACTTCCCATTGGGCAGACTTGGATTTAATCCCACTGACCAATTCATCACACTGGGGCAAATTATTTCGACAAATCTCTCAGTCAAAAAAAAAAATCAAAAAAATCAAAAAAATCAAAAAAAAAAATCAAAAAAATCAAAAAATGAAATCAAAGTCAAAAATCAAATCATGTTCATCACTGCAGGCTCGGGTCTGTCCCGTTTTAAGTTTCCTATTCGGGTCTATCCCAATTTAAATTTCTGTTCGGGTCTATCCCGTGGGTCTATCCCAATTTTACATTTCTGTCCGGGTCTATCCCGTGGGTCTATCACAAGTTAAATTTCTGTCCGGGTCAATCCCGTGGGTCTATCCCAATTTTACATTTCTGTCCGGGTCTATCCCGTGGGTCTATCCCAAATTTAAATTCCTGTTCAAGTCAGTCCTGTTTTAAACTTCCAGTTCGGGTCTATCCCGTTTTAAATTTCTCGTCCGAGTCAGTCTCATTAAAAGGAGTCAGTCCTCATGACAATAACAGCAGTCGTTCGAGTAGCTGAAGCCGAATGACCCAGGTAAGTATTTGGTGTCTACTTCTTTGTCTCAAGTTTTTTCAAAACTCAGACAAAGAGGGGCAAACTGTAGACACCAAATTTTTGGTGTAATTTCATTTACTGTTTATTTTTAGTTTGTTTATTTGTCGTGTTAGTTTTATTCGATTTTTAGTTTTTAGTTTATAGTTTTATTTTTATTTTTAAGTTTTTAGCATAGAATTTCTTGAAATGAAAAAAAGAGAGAAAAAGGAAAAATCATGAAAAATCAAAGAAAGAAAAATCAAAAAAAAAGGAAAAAAAGGGAAAAATAGCAATTTTGTTTTATTCATTTCTGCTTAATTTATCTTTTATTTTTGTTTGGTTCATTTAGAAAAAAAGAAAAAGGGGAAAACGATGAAAATGGAAAATGGAAAAAAAAGGGGGAAATGGGATTTTACACTTTGTTGTTTCTAGTTTTTATTTTTTCATCCAATGTTAATTAAGTTGTTTATTATTATTATTATTATTATTATTATTATTATTATTATTATTATTTATTTTTATTTTAATTAATCTTAAAAAAAAAAAAAGAGAAACGCGGCATGAAAGCTGCGTATTGCCGCAGCTTGCAAGAAAGGGCTCATAGCAGCCCCTTATCTGCAAAATATAGAAGAGTGTTTAAGGGTTTTAGGGTAGAGGATTCCCATATAAAATAGGAAAAGAAAGGCAGCCGACATAGGGAGTTTTAGGGGGGAGATGATTCTAGATAGGAGCTAGGTTTTGGGGCTGCAAAACAGGAGAGAGAGAGAGCAGAATGACGGAGGGAGATAGCAAAAAGAAAAGAGAAACCAGAGGAAAAGGGAGGCGGCCGTAAGGTTACTGAGTAAGAAATCAGGAAAAGAAAATAGCAAGAGTGGAGGGCTAGATTAGAACTGAAAGGCAAAAACAGAGGGGGAGGTAACGAGTGAAAGAAAAACTCAGCACTTCCATCGTTGGTTTCTGTCATCTTTGTACGAGTTTTCACAGCAAGTCATCCATTGAAGATCCTGCCAAGCTGCTTCTTTTTTTTTTGCTATCTAGGTATATTGATGTTCACTTCTTTTCTTTTTCGGTATGATATTGATGTTATTATGTTGCCATGCTTGTGTTTGATAGTTTCCAAAAAAAATGGATTCAAAGCTCCCTGTATAGTCTGTTTGATGAACCCGTGGGTCTGCTGTTTGATCGAAAGGCTTGGACTTTCTCCAACCTGATGAACTAAAGGCTGTATCTTTGGGCTTTGTTTGTGTAATCTGGATTTGTTAGAGTTTTTGGATTTCATGTGAAAGGTGCGCTGCAACAAGTGTCTCAGCTTGTTGCAACAGTGTTTCCTTTCTTTGGTTGTCATAGCTATGGTTTAGTTGATATGTTTGATTTGGTTTGATGCCTGACTGTGGTGCCGTGACAATATCCGCCTCTAAAATTGCATTTAGAGAGGTTTTTAGTTTCGGATTTTAGCAAATAAATTTGAGGGCTAATGAATTTTGATGATGGCTGTGGAAACTTGACAAATGTTTAGATATTTTTTCTGTTTAAGACTATCCTATGTTACCAATTCAAATCAGTTCAAATGTTTAGATGTTTGGGTTCCGTTTGCTAGTTCGAAGTGCTCGGTTTTTGATGGTCTTTTGTTGAAATTTCTGGACTGGTTCGATTTTCCTTTTGGTCTTGTTTGATCATGTCTTCATGCCTTTGCTGGCTGCATTTTGAAGCAGCAATCTGCGGTACAATAGTGAGCTGTAACAGGGTATCTGTTGTTGCAGCAACATTGCTAGATGTATCGTTTGGTTGTTTTAAAGTTTGAGCGGTTTAATTTCTGGGGTGGGTTCGTTGTCTCTGGGTTGCGTTTATTGGTTAGTGGGCAAGAGTTGAAATGGTTTTTATCAAAGGTTCGGGGGTCTTCTTTCTCTTTGCTGGTGTCTTCCTCTGTTTCACACATTTTTGTTTTGGTGGCTGATATGGATAGTTCAGTTCATTCTCTTAATGTTAAATCCTGGTCAGCGTACGTTAGGAGGATGCGTAGGAAATTCTGTTCTTTGATTCAAGTTGAAGTTGCATGTCTTTGGTTTGTGGCCTAGAGTCATTCATCTACCTCATTAGAATGATTTGAGTTTGTGAATAAATTACTTTGCTCGCAACTAAAATGAATACTGCTGGTTTCCTTTGCTTGCTCCAGATTTGCATGCTCCTTTGTGAATAAGTTTTCCAGCCTTGACCGAAAGTTGTAGTTTGTATGCATGAGAAGCTTAACAGGATTTTGAGCATGGGTTTGTGATTTGAAATGCTTGAGTGCAGCTTCCATGCGAACTGCCTAAGCTCAAAAGATTTGTTTGCTGAAGTTTCAAACCTTTGATGTTTTGCTAATTTTTCTGTTTGAATGAAGTTGCTAATTTTTCTGTTTGTCTGAATAAAGTTGCTAAGTTTTCTGTTTGTTGGGTCTGAATGAAATTGGTTGGTTTGGAAAATTTGATCACGGTTGTGATTAAGAAGCTTGAGCTTGAGAAGAAAGTGCAGCAGTCTTCGGTTGCTAGAGTATGTGAAGTAATTGCAGAAACTTGTTTCATGGCTATTGCATAGAACTTGCATGTTTTTTCCTTCTAAGTTTCTACCTGTTGAGGTGATGGTAATGACATAGTTTGCATCTTAGTTAAAGCTATGTATGTGAACTTGAAATCTGATTTTTTGGAAATAAGATGTGAGTTTGAGTTGGGTTTCGTTTGAGCAAGCATGAGAGAAAATGTTGCAGAAATAGATTTTCTTACGTGAGTTGCAGGAGCTGCATGAAAAACCAAAAGAAAAATTGCACTTCGGCCCCCCAAGTCCCCTTTTGACTCACTATGGCCCAATTACATTCCATGTTCTTGCAATTAGGTCCTAAGATATTTGCATTTGAATCATTATTTGCCTTTTCTTTTGCCCTTGGACCCTGGAAGTTCCTAAAAGTGTTTGTTTAAGCTTGTATGCTTGGCGAGTGTTCATAATTGAATCTTTGGTAACATTAATGTTTCAATTCAATTGCTTGCTTGCCTTCATTGGTTACCATGTTTTGCTAAGGTGATACTTAAGGCAAGAGTTTAAGAACTTTGTGTTCAAATGAGCTTGTGTTCGCCTTTCTTCTTGAATTTTCTGAAATAATTTGGCTATGGCCTTTTCTTGCTCTTGGAATTTCAAAGTTTCTAAAATGTTCCCATTGGCTTTGAATGGTTGATTAATGCTTGCATTTGGGTCCTCGGTGGATCCCTTTATTGGAAAACTATGTATTGTTTGATTTCATTTAAATTGCAATTAGGAGAGATTTGGTGACTTTGTTATACTTTACTAATTGAGGTACCTTGACCTTTTTTATTGTTTTGAAGCCATTTTTCTTTCATTTGGACACCATTCAAAGGGGCGGTATAATTTCTTTTATCCCTTTTGTTTCTCTCCTATGTGACCCAACGTGTTAAGTGAATTGCATGCCTACTTTGCTTTCCTAGCCTTTCCTTAATTCCTTTTATTTATGTCATTTACTTTTGCTTTTTATTTAATTTATTCTTTATGGGGTATGTGTACACCTCTTGGCTTGTAATAGATAGGGCTTTGGCGAGCAATTTGGTCCATTTTCCCATTCCCCTTTTGTTTTAGTTAGTGAATGTAATAGGTTCATTAGCTTGGTTGCATGCCTACGTGTTAAGTGTTAATTTACGTTGTTAGGGCCTTGCATCTAGTCGAGCATGCTAAATGTTATGTGCTATGTGTTTATGAGTGTTTGGCATGTCTACTCGCTTTTCATAGCCATGAATGAATGTGATGGATGAAATGTACGTTTTCCGCTAGTCCAACGCTAGTCGGAATTCATAGAATGGGCTAGTCCAACGCTAGACCCTTAGGGATTTCCCCTCGTTAGTACATGTTTGCATGTTCATTACATATCATGCATTCTTCTTAGTTTTATCATTTGGCATGCTCCTCGAACCCCTTTTCCCTCCATTTTAGGATTTTTGCATTTCATGCTAGTTATAGGGTTCATTTTCTTGAGAGTCCCCTTAAATATGGGATATAGACGAGTGTGGCTTTTTCTAAGCCTTAGCACGCTTGTATTCCCTCTATAAAAGGGCAAATTGAGTCACGATTTAGGTCTCCCCGTACCGAATATGCATGAATTCCCTAGGCTCATGCATTTCTAAGTCCACTCTATCATTACACTTTCACTTTTCCTCCCATTTGCACACGTACACCTTTTATCCCTTCACTTGCACACTTTCACTTTTGTCTCATTTGCACACATGCACCTTTTTATCCCTTCACTTGCACACAAACACTTGTAAATACATTTGCACACCTCCACTTACATCCTATTATTTTTATTATTTTTTCTCACTTCACATATCATCACATTGCATACATGCATTCCATTCATTTGCATCCCACTCGCATTATTCGTGACTTCTTCAAAGGATCGTTATTGGGCTTCACAATTAATGTGATTGGCACCACTCAACCTTTGAAGAGAAATTTCCCCCAATACCCCTAGGTCTAGGGTTTGCATTCATGTAGTGCATCCAAATGTAATAAATTTTTTGGTTAAAACAAGAAAATCTTTGATTAAATCATGCAACTAGCCTTGGCTAGGTCAAAGGGGTGCCTTGGATTTTATCCTTGCCTTCCCCTTTGTCAAATGTGACTCCCGAACCTTTTTCTTTGGTTTACGTGGATTAGGAGTCGTTTAAAAGGGGTTTCTTACTACTTTTTCCTATTTTTCCTTTAAAAATTCATTTTTTGGTGACTTGGTACACTTTAACTCATTACCAAGTGGCGACTCCAATTTTTATTTTAAAAAACCCTTTTTAAACTATAATTTTGGGTCAAATCGTCGTATTCTCAAACCCCCATTTAGACCCACTTTTCTTTTAAATCAAAATTCATTTTTCAATCACAAAAATACATTTTTAAAACCATTTTATTTATTTTATCAAAAAATGGGGCGCGACATTGTAAATAAATTTTATTAATTCTACTATGACACCCTAACTTTTACATTTTAATCCCATATACCACCTTAATTTTTTCAATATGCTGTAAATAAATTTTATTAATTCTACTATATGACACCCTAACTATTACATTTTAGCCCCATATGCCACCCTAATTTTTTTTATATGGCCCATATGCTGTAAATAAATTTAATTAATTATGTTATGACACCCGAACTTTTATATTTTAGCTCCGTATGTGGTAAACTAATATCATTAATTTTACCATGACACCTTATCTTTTGCAATTTAGCCTCGTATGTGATAAATTGATTTTATTAATTCTATTATGACACCCTATGCTTTACACTTTAGGTTGTATTTACCATTGGCAAAATGAGGAAGGTATTGTAAAAAAAAAATGTATACCTATTTTTTGATTATTCCAAACTTAGCGAATATCGTGTTACAAAGTTAAAAAATATAATGAATTCATTATCTAGTTCTCTTGAAAACATATGAGAAATTCCTGATTAACGTAGTGTGAAAATAATGGCAACGAATAATAAAATTTAATATGAAATTAAGTAAAAATCTTGACAATTGCATGACTGGAGTTTGTTATGTATTACAATTTACAATAATCAAGTTGTTTATGGTTTATGAATCAGTACTTGTATCAAATAGATTTAGTGTTTCATGCATGTATTAGTAAACCATTTTGGTTATTTGATCAACTAAACAGATTGTTTGGTCTTGTCAGACCACAATTCGTGCATAATTGATAAAATTATTAAATTGATACAAAAAATATTTGCATTAGTTCTGTTATGGCACCCGATTGATAAATTGATAAATCAATTTCATTAGTTCTATTATGGTACCCGATGCTTTATACTTTAGGCTGTGTTTATCATTGCCAAAATGAGGAAGGTATTGTAATAAAAAATGTATACATGTTTTTTAATTGTTTCAAACTTAGCTAATACAAGTTAAAAAATATCATGGATTCACTAAAAAAATTCCATAATTCTATTATGATACCTTAACTTTTGCAATTTAGCTCCATATGTAGTACACCAATTTCTTTAATTCTACCATTACACCCTAACTTTTGTAATTTAGCCCCATATGTAATTCACCAATTTCATTAAGTCAACTATCGCACTCTAACTTTTGCAATGTATCCCCATATGTAATACATGAATTTTATTAATTGTATTATGGCACCCTATGGTGTTGCAATTTAGCCCCTTTTTTATTAGCAAAATACATAAGGTATCTTAATAAATTATGTATACATATTTTATAATTTTTCCAAACTTAAGTAATAATTTGTTATAAATATTAAAAAAATCATACATTTCCTATTTATCTTGATGGCAACATGGTGGAAATTTAATAATTATGATAATCTAAAAATAGAGGTAGTCAATAGTAGAATTTAACAATAAAACTGAATACAAACTATGACGCCCTGAAAGAAGGAGGGTTTCATTTTATATATATTTTGTTGGACGAGCGAAGAAGCACAGCGTTTGAACTTGGATGAGAAGAGAAAAATTTTGTAAAAAAGTGAAAGGGCCAAATCCGGCCAGTTTTTGGCTGGATTGCCGGCCGGATTGTTGGAGGTTTTTGAAAAATTTTGATTTCGTCTTTGGCCTGAATCCGGCCAGATTTCGACTGGATTGTGACGTGGCAGGCTGGCAGCCAGGTTTGACCAGTTGTTTTTCTTTTTCTTCCACTCTTGGTTATATCTTGTAATCTAACTGTTAGGTTTGCAAATTGTTCTGATTAATTTCATATCTAAGCTGATTGCAAGCTTTTGATGGAGTCTTTAGTGAAGGGGAAGCCCTAGCTACCTTACTTCTTGGAGTTGCAAAGGTGAGTGGTTGAGACATCTCTTCTTTTATGTTAATACTAGTAAATTAGTGGTTGGATAAACCATTTTGTGGAATCTTTCATGACATATGGTTGGGTTTGCCTTATTTTTATATTTATTGGGAATTTTTTTGCTTTATATGGTATAATATAGTTGGCCTTGGTGTGATGGTCTCATATTGAATAATATGGAGCCTTTATATGTTAATTGTGGCTGATGGTAAAAAATTTCAGCTTTTGTAAGAAAATTTCAGTTTTAGGGTTTCAATTGGGGCTTTGTTAAGGGTGCCTTTTAAGCTTGCATTTGATGGATATTTAAAGGTAGTAAGACCCTAATGAGGTGATTGGATTGACCTATAAATTGTGTAGGTATGTGTGATAGCTTGGATGATGAATGATAGGTTGGAAATGTGTAAAATTAAGGGGAAATGCTGTCCAAGCTTTGAATGTATTCGATTGTTTTGAATTTGAGTTGATCTTGATTGAGTTTATGGAAATTCTTGCGATTCGGAAGCTAGGAGGATAAGTTCCATATTAGCGATATTTCTAGACTTTCTCTAAGTTATTTCCTCTTCAATTTTGGCATCTATATGCTTAATGGAGGTTATTCTTGTGTTAAGGTGGAATTACTAGCCTTAATCGTAATTACTGATGGTTATATGCAAAGATTTGTTTAGAGATATAATTTCAGTTTTATGGTGTTATGTTTGCCCTCATGTGATACGTAGTGGTTGTTCATAGCGTGATAGCTTGATATTGTGATAAATGAAGCTTTGGTATGTTAGTTTTAATGACCTAAAGGAATTTTAGTTAGAGTACATGAATTCCAGATTAGGGTTTCCAATTGTGGTAGTAATCTGTCCTATTTTTGCACCGTATGTTTGACCTTGAGAGAGACTAAATCGGCCCTTGCTCAAAACATAAAACTTGTAGATATATGAGTTAGCTAGTTACCTGCAAAATTTCATATTGATTGGAGTGTTGTAGCCTATGAAATGACCGAAACACCCTTGACTGTTCATAGACCCTGTTTTGCGGATAGTTTTCTGTCCTCTCCGAGATTTCGATATTGACCCTGAAAATGTATGATTTGGCCTTGAAGGCCTTCATAAGAAATGTTGGTATATGTCTTAGCTTCGTAACGCCACAAGATTTGTTTCAATCCAATAAGTGTAGCTTCAATTGTGATTAAAGTGCTAGAAGGTGGTAGAAGTTTGATAATATTAGAATTCCTTTGCTTGACCTGCTATTTGTAATTTAAGGTTTCGACTTGAGCAAGGCAATGATGTATGCTGGATAAGGTTCGTGAACTGTGGTTGGTGAGTGATCCCTCAACTATTTCCAAAAGTTACTTTTGAAATAATTTTTGCATCGGTTACACGATTGCATATCATTGTGTTTGTGTGTGTGCCATGACATTTTAGCCCATATGAGTTCTTGGGGAAATCTTGTGCTTAGAACCAACGTCTCCACTACTGTTTACGCATTCTCTGGAGCATGATGGCTCCTTAGTTCTATTATTTGTTCCTGATCTAAGGGGAGCGTGGGGTATCTAAGTTCAAGGATTTCACTAGCTCACTAGAGTAATATGCATACATTCGAACACTGATTCATATCATCATTTACATGTACTATTGTAAAGCTTATTTGATTACTGATTTTACTGTTCACTCGCTGAGCTTCTAGTTCACCCCAAATGTTTTCTTTTCCCCACAAGGATCGAGGCAAAGGAAGCGCTCGTATTACATTATTTATGTGACTGGAGGGCATATATCTTGTACTGCTTCGATTTGGAATCATTTGGTGTAATAGTTGGGCTAGTGTGACTGTTTAGATTTGAATCGGATGTATGTGTACGTTCCACGCTTGGGAATTAGTTTCCGTTTCGCTTATGATATGTAATTCTTGGAGAATTGAATGTAAAATTTGAGATTTATATTGTAATTTATTTGAGAACTGTAGCGAATGACTGAGTCCTGGCGAGAGCTGGGCAGGCGGTCCGCCGAATCCTGGGGTACGCCTTAGGGGGAGGTGGGGCTATCACAGTTGGGCTGTCACACAAACTATTTTGATTGTTCGATCAACTAATTTGGTTGTCTGGTTTGTTAGACTGCAAGTCATACATAATTGATAACACCATAAAATGAGTACCAAAAGATTTTGATAAAAGAATGTTTATTTTTTTCAAATCATAAACATATTTCTAACAACATTTTTAGTTTTTAAATTATTTTATTGTATAATAAATTAGAAAAGTTGTGACGCCCCGAAAAAAATGAGTTTGAGAACCCGGAAATTTTCTAATTTTCTAGGGTTTATTTTTTTAACACCCGCCTTTTCTACATTTTCTTGATTAGAAAAATTCCCCAGATAAAGTTTATGAGCAAAAATAGTTTTAAAATGATTTTTCTAGTATCGGTTAGTTTTTGAGAAATTAAGAGCGTATTTTGGACGTGGGACCCGCTAGTGCAGTAAATGCATTATATTTTTGACAGCTTGTAGGAATTTTGTATTGAGTGATATTATTTTACAAAGTGTTAAGATATTTGTATTGGAGAGACAAAAAGATAAGTTTTACACCTAAAGGTGACAAGTGTCACTATCCTATTCACTCTTGGATTTTTGACCATCTTACCTTAACTTTACTAAAACCAAAATTTGACCAAAAATCAAGCCATTTCTTCCTTCTCATGGCTGAAACTTGGAGAGCAAGAGAGAGAGAAAAACCTTCATCTTTCACTCCAATTTCTTACTTCAATCTTGAGTTTTAACCGATGGAATTGCAAATCACTCCATAAAAGTTGGTTACTAAGGAGATTCCAAGGTCTTGGTGGAGTTATTTTGGAGAAGGAACCACTAAGCTACTATCTTTTGTGAGGTATCAAGGTATGGTGTGTAAAGATTCATTGTTTGTTTCCCATAATGGTGAATTAGTAACTTGTGATGGTTAAAGAGATGGTTTTATGGATTATATCTTGATTTTGGTTGAATTGGTGAAGTTTTATAATTATTGGGGATTTTTCTGTTTTCATATGGATATGATTATGGGGTCATGTATGATGATTGTAAATGATGTTTAATGACTCTAGGAGGTGGAAAAAGTGATTAATTGCAACCAATTTCTGTTTTGGACCAAAAATTGAAAAGTGAGGGTTTTGTGATGAACATTCTGTCCGAATTTTTAGGTCCTAGATAGAGGCCGAATTGGCCTTTTCTTAAAACATGAAAGTTGTAGAGAATGATATTTTAGAGGTGCCTACAAAATTTCAGGTCAATCGGAGTAGCGTAGAGTGAGAAAAGTCAAAATTACTATTGCTGTTCTGGTTTACCCGAAATTGGGATTTGCGACTGTAATTGGTTGTTTTGGTTGGTATTGCTTCCGAATTGGTTGTTGAGACCTTCTGATGAAATTTATCCCTATTTCTTAGCTTTCAGCTGGTTTTGGAATTTCTGGATTTGGACTTGGAGAGCCTGAGTTATGATGTTTCCGCTAGAATACGTTCTGTGAATCTATTTTTCCGGTTCTGGTGTAGTTTCTTGCATTTTTGACCTGGTTACACTCGAAACTGGGTTGAGTGACCTTCTGAAATATTGTAGCCCTGTCTCTTAGCTTCTAAACGGTGGGTCTTGCACCTTCATCCGACAATCGTAACGCCTTTGGTACCATTACCGCAAAATGACGTCAAAACTGTTTTTTCTGGTTTTGAGCTTAACTTTCATTTCCAAACTTTTCCCTAGCTTGAATTGTACTCGTATTACTTGGAGCTTGCTGAATGGCTATTGGATGAACTTGTTGTTATGTGTGTACCTTTGGGACTGGCTGAAGATATAATGAAGCCATGATGGCTGGGAAAGTAAGCAAATTTAGGGGAAGTGCTGTCCGAAGTTTTAAAGGGTTTGATTGCTTTGAGTTTGTGATCTAAGACTTGGATTTGAGCAAGGCAATGTTATATGATGGATGATTTCTGAGCCATGGAAGTGAGTGACCTCAAACTATTTCTGAAGTTATTTATGAACCGTTTCCTGCATTATTTACTTTTGAACTGTTTCCAAAGTTACTTTTGTACCGTTTTCTTGCATTATTTACCTTTAAACTGTTTCCAAAGTTACTTTTGAACTGTTTTCTTGCATATCATGCGTGCTTGCATATGAGTGTTCCTTATTTGCTATATTTTCTTGACTTCATGACTTGTATTATTGATTGATAACGTGTTAAGTGTTTTGAATGATTTCCAAAACGAGTTTTCTAGGCGAGTGTGTACTTTATCGCACTCGACCTAAATAACTGTGCAATTTTCAAGGATTTAATTATTGAAATGCTAGTTGCGCATGATGTAAGCCTTTTGGGCTGAACTGGCCATTGCCCCTTGTTACCGGTCGTCTCGAGCCAGAAACGGTCTCGGTCGGGCGATTAGGGACTTGAGTGAACGTTTGGTATACTCGAGTATTACCTTTGTAGGTTGGTGGAGGTTGGTGGAGTCTGGTGAATGAAATGAATGACCAAATGAGCGAGGCATTTATTTATAATAGAAACGAAAATGCATTTTTCAAAAGTTTGAAGGAAGGAGGAAATGTCAGGAGAACGAACGTATCTTTTTCATGAATATTACTATCACTTTCCATTGTAAATGTTTCTTGAATTATTGATACTCCATATTTACTGTTTTGCAAATGTTGTAGTTGTTTCTGGACTTATCATTTGATTTATGACATCATTGATATATGACATCATTGAAATGAACTATTGTGAAACCGATTTGATTACTGATTTTTTCTGGTTACTCGCTGAGCTTTTAGCTCACCCCAAAACTATTTTATTCCCCTCCACAGGGCTCGTGGCGAAGGAAGGCTTGTTGTGATTTTATTGTTGTGGAATTCCTCTTGTATAAGAATTGGGATCATGGATCAGAGTGGCGCAGTGGAAGCGTGGACGCTTCGCTTTTGATATGTAAATGTTGGAACATTTGATGTATATATGAGATTTATATTGTAATCTGTTTGAGGATTAGTGAACGACTGAGTTCCGGCGAGAGCTGGGCAGGCGGTCCGCCGAACCCTGGGGTACGTCCTAGGGGGAGGTGGGGCCGTCACAAAAGTCCTCTATTAGTTAAAAATGCTAAAAAAATTTTGCCCAAACACACTAAATTGTCATATTCTATTATTTTAATACAACTTGAGAGTAAAAAAAATAAAATTCAAAATAATAGTAAAACTTAATTACATAAAGATGAGAAAAAGAAAAAAGAGAGAGGTAGGAGTAAGGACAAACAAAGTGTGATTTTCTTGCATCTATATAGGAAGAATATGTGTTATTTATACGTACAAAACAAAGAGCGACAAACTAAAAAATTCAAGGGCATGGCGGACTAAAGGAACTTTGAGGAAACGACAGCATTTGCTTCACTAGTATGCACTCTATGTCCAAAACACTTAGCCAAAATTTCAGACACTTTTCCCCTTTCTCTTTGTCCTTCTCACTTCCCTGAAGATGAACTCCTCTGTATCAAGCTCACACTACCAAATCCATCATGAACTAAAGTTTGCCATTATCATCAATTTAGGCAACTTTATCAAGTTTGCACCACCAACATACCTAATTCAGCTGTTACACTGGCTTGGTGGCAAGAAATAAAAAATTAGGGCTTGAAAATTTGGTGAAAGCTGGAGTTTAGAGCTTGAAGCTTGGGAAAAATGAGAAGTTATGGATTGAAGGTATAGTTTGAGGTAATTTCAATATTATGTGTCCGATTTTGCAATGCATGGTATATATTTTTGTGGGTATATCTAGTTGCACCTTCTCTATTTCGTCAGATTTAGTTTTTAGGTTCAATCTTGTTAGTCTCTGATTTAAGCATCAACAAGTTTTCAATCCCTTCTGTTTTGTTCTTATAGATTTGTTGGATTTTCATGAATTGATTCTTTGTTAGTGATTTTTGGCTAGAATGCTGTGAATCTTGATTTGGGTTCTAGCAAAATTTGCAAATTCGTCAGGTCTCTTTGGAAGTGCTATTTCTTAAAGCTAAGAATAATGAACGAGCTGGTCCATTTTGGCTTTTCATAAAATCTGAAATCTGAGTTATTTTTATGAGGTGAACGCTTCAGTCTTGATTTGGTTTTTTGGTAAAAGTAAGAAAGATTGTTGCTTTTCATCCTTTTGTGGAGTTGGATATAAACGGTTGTTTTAAATGAAAACTGGCAGTTTACTTTTTCTCATCCCATGTGTCGCTACTTCCAAATGTACTTTTATGATTGCTGAAGGGAGCTAATTCTCTTTAAATGAAGGCTTTACAGATTTGGCTAGGGAACTTGCAATTGTGCACTCACTGTATAATTGCTTAAAAACTGGCATTTGTCCTTGTAACTTCCGTAAAATAGGGTACCTTATATATTCAAGGACCAAGTTAGGCATGAAAGATCTTTTTGGCATATTGTTTTTGGTCATATCTGTTGCTCTCTCAGATTGAGTCAATCAAGGCAAGATATTTATTTACGGATAATAGCTTAACAAGCACTATATCATACACATATGTGCAATTCCATTTAACATAAATTATGGTCTCTCAAACAAGCTATGGACCAAGTCAATGAAAGAAACCCAGAAGAGGCATAACCATTCCATAATAATAATAACAACAATCTAAAGAAAACGATTGCTGTGAGATGCGAAAGTTGGATGCTGTAAGTACCAACAATCATCTTGCTTTGAACTTCCACCTCTAGAAAATGTATTTATCATCTTGCTCCAAATTATCTAGTTATTAACATTCTCTATTATGTCTCTTAAATGCTTGCTCAGATGGAAACTTTGATGGCTCCTAATTACTGCATTTTCTTTGGATAATCCTTTCTTATTTAGTTTCATCATAGTAGAGTCTTTTTCATTCCCTTTGTCTCTGCTGACCAATGCTTCTGATGTCTTGTTGCAAATATGGTGCCTTCAAACTGTCAATCAGCTGTAGCATTTTTTGTCACGATTTGTGGCTATAATCCGCTGATTATTGTCATCAATTTGCTAATCTGTCTCAGATTCTTCATTTCTCGAATTAGCTTCTACTTAGTTGCAAAAAACTGTTGTAGTATCTTTAACTGTATAAACAGAACCACACTTAGGTGAAAAGCCTAAGGAAATCTGCTCAACTTTTTTCGTGATGATTTTAACGTATTGAAGCTCAGATATGAAGTTAAACCAGGCTCGTATTTGGTGGAATTATGCTTTTAGGTTCAACTACAATGAGCTCTAGCCTGCGAGCATTGGAGTGAAACAAAGAGATGGAATTTTTGGCCGGATGCACTGATTGTTTATGTAGAACAATGAGCAAAAAACAAAGAAAGAAAGAAAGAAAGAAAGAAAGGAAAAAAAAGGTGAGATAAAAATTCTAGTGCCCTTAGATCTTCTATTTTTTTACTCTACAATAATCGTAAGTAATGATAAACAATCCTTGAGATGCTTGTGTTCTGTAGCTTGAAGTTTGAACAAGCCAAGAATCAAAATCCATTGGAAATGGACAACATCACAGGTCTTTGTTTTAAGTTTGGGCTAGTGTAGCTTACAGTTGAAAGTTTGGGTTTGTAAGTGTGTGTCCTTTACAATGTAGACATCAAAGAAAGGAAAAAAGCTGGAAACTTTCAAGCCTTCCCCTAGCTTGTTAGATATAGTTAAAATTTGAACTTCACCTTATGAATGTATCACAAATTTGACTCGGGTTCATACTTGAGCACAAGGCAGATTCAAATCGAGCAAATAAAATTGTCAAAATCATCAAAAGAGTGCTCAGATCAATTTGATTGCAGCTATACTTGGTGTTAAGTAGATGAATTTTTTTATATAACTAAAGCTTTTGGACAAGTTATAAATTTTTGTGGTAGTTACCATGAGGTGTACCCACTAGATTTCTCCATTTATTTGAATTGCATACACATGGGATCGCTTATACCTAGGGGAAACTTCATGTGCGATTAGGAAAAGCCAGCCCTTTTTTTTGTCTTTTATTTTTCAATATAGCACTGTGCAATTGTAGTCCTTGGTACCCTTTTATTTATTCAGAATCTGATTATGGTTATTTATGAAGGCTTTTATTTTTTTTCTTTACTTACATCCTCCATCAAAATGACATGGTTAAACTCGATTTGATGGCCTTGTTATTGTGTTTTAGTTCTACCTCTGGTTTGTAAAAATCTTCCGTCCTATTGTTGGGGAGGCATTAAGGTGACAATAATGATTTTCTCTTTGGCAACCTTCTAGATCAATATACATTTCTCATTATCTGCTGCAAATCTCTTCTCTCTTCTTGCTCCCTCATTGGTTCTTTCATCTTCCAAGGAGATGCCACGTACAGAGAGTTAAAGGATAAGTCCCGGAAGATTTCTTCATCAGAGAAGGCTTGTACTAGTTGGGAAGATGAATATGATGTTTCATCCAAGCAGGTAAACAAATTCCGACCTTGTTACTATAAATTTTTCTTCAGAATAGTTATCATGCTGGTTATCTATTTTTGTTTTCTTGTTTTCTTAAAGGATTTGGTGATATTGATATAAGTGATATGACCAGTACATGAAGTAGAACATTAGTTATTTGATGACTGTCAGAAGTCCTGTGATTGTTAGATGGTTGTGTGAGTAAGTAATAAATTGGAGTTGCTTCTGATTATCGAATTTGGGATGGACCATAGCTAGCACTAAGAGTACATCTGTGGATCTGTGCTAGGAACCACACTTAGCAACAATCAGTAAATTTCCAAAATTACCTCTTTTTTGAGGAACTCCTTATGTATTTTCACAATTGGATACTTATGCCGTATTGGCTAATTGAGATTACTTTATTGTGACAACCAAAGAGTTTGTGGACAGAACTCAAGTAAAATCACTTCAACTATGGAGCAACGCAAACTCACCCAATATGATCTAACCTTGTCCAGTAACAAAAGTACTTGCTGTTCCAGGCCTCGAAGTCAATTACTTTGATAATAAAAAAGTTAGATGTTCTCATAATGTGATTTGAACAAGTTTTTTAATAAAGAGGATATCCAATATCACAATATAATGCTTGGGAATCATTTAAAATGGCATGTAGATGGTATGAAACTCAATTCATTGTCAATTTCTAGTCCTTATAATCTAAACTTCTTGTTAACTTCTTGTACTTAGATAATACACAACTTGTTAACTGTTTCTGTGAGGACTCGAAAATTTTCTTATTTATCGAATATTACAAATCCATTTAATATTTATTTACTCATTTTCTCCGAATTATTTATTTCGACCCTTTAAAAAAAACCTAGTTATATGGAACAACGCTTCTTTTATATTTTAAAATGTTTTGTTGGAAAATTCGCTTTTCAAAAATTCGTTTAGTTCGGATTAACGAGTATACATTTTTCGAGGCTATACTTGAATTGGGGTGTATTAATATTAGAGAATTAAGAATGATTCAATAGTAGATTAAGAAAGGTTAATCGAGGAATTAATACTAGACTCCTGTGAGGACTCGCAAAATTTATTATTTTAAATTCCTATTTCGAGTTTATTTGAATATTTAATTGTTCATTTATTCTGAATATTATTTTCTAACCTCTTTAGACCTAATTACATGGATCCATAGCTTAGTTATATTTTTAAAGTGACTCGCATCAAAATTTAATTTTTGAAGGCTCGTTAAGTAAAAATAGTGAATACGCGTTTTTACGCGCGCGAGTAATTGAGGAGCCTTAGACCATTATTTTGGGACAATTAAGAGTGAATAATAATAATATGAATGTAAGTGCATTAGAGGTTTAGTGCACTAGTACAATAAACTCGCGAGGAATCGAGCACGAAACGCACGCGCACGTGCATTATTTTAGTGGACAGCTTTGAGTACAATTGAGCCACACGTTTTAAGCTTACCTTAGAAGCTCATACCATCAGCACTTCCTTCCTCTCATACTCTCAAACAGCTGAGCAACAAAGGAAGAACAAGACCAGAAAATTCCTCCACTCTCTCTCTTCAATTCCTTGCTCAAATTACCTCCAAATTTTACACACAACCCTCAAATCACTTGGTGATCAAGATAAGCTAGGAAAGGAACTGACTCTCATGGTTTTTCTTCAGTTCAAAGTGATCGAAAATTTCTGTCTTGGCTCTCTAAGAAAGTAAGTAATGATCAACCACTTAATTTTTTATTTATGGAAGATAGATTACACTCATGAGCTCTTGGATTCTCATGGGCAGCTTTAAATTGTTGGAAAATTGGTGAGTGGGCTCTATGAAATCCCACAATGACTTGGATGATCTGATTTGATAGGATTGCATGCTAATTGTGTTGATTAAGTGCTAATTTAGTAGAGTTAAGTGACAAAAATGAAAAGGAAGTCAAATGAGGGGTTGCATGTGAAGGTGCCGATTCTGCCCTGCCATTTTCGTGCATTTTAGTGTACTTTCTTGAAGTCCAATTGACTTGTTTCTGATGCAAATGTGAAATATAGGTTGTGTTTAAAGTTTCCTCAAAATTTTACGTGATTTGGGTGAGTGCATGTTGAGATTTAGAAAATCTACCAAAACAGGAAAATGATTCTCGTCACTACTAGACAGCCATCTTGTTTTGGCTATAATTCCTCGCTCCGATGTTGGCTATAATTCATTTGCTATAAAATTCAATCCCTAATTCCACCCGAGTGCCCTGTAACAACTGTTTAAAGATGACTGTCCTGTTTCTCTGTTTTCCTGGAACGAAGTTTAGAAGCTACAACTTGAGGCTCGAATTTGAGCTAGTTGTGTACTGAATTTCAAAATGATTTCTTCTGTAAAATTATAATTTTATGAATGTATTTTCCAACGCCACCAACCATGCTCAATTCTGAGTTGAATTGAGTGATTTGTGATAAAAATACGAAACCTGCCCTGTTCTTGAAAACCCTAAATTTTGGGCAGAATTGATGCTAGACTTGGTGTGGACTTGCCAATTGAGTTTTTTTGAGTTAAAACACTTACCAAATGTACCATGAATGTTTCTTAGGCTTTTACTACACAAATGAACCATGTTTGAAGGATTTTCCTTGGCCAAATGTTTGGAATGGAAAACAAAAAGCTCAAGACAGTTTTGCCTTAGGATTTTCCGAAACTTTGGTTGTTTGGTTGACTACCTTTCCGAAGTTATTTCTCCATGAAATTCGGTAGAGGGACAACCCTTATATGGTAGTATTATATTGCTAATTATGGTGTTATTCTGAGACCGTTTCATGGCTCAAATAAATTACCAAAGTTCATGACTCGAGTTTGGAAAACCTATGTTTCACAAGGGAATTTTGGTAATTTTGAGTTGCCATATCTTAGTACTCAAAACTCCATTTCTCATTCCGCTTGTTTTGTTGTAAACTTGGATTGCGACACTAAAAGAGTTTCAAATTTCAAAAGCTAGTTCCAATCAATTTAATTTTGCCGAATTTTCAAAGTTGGCCAAAAATCAACCTAAATCTGCCTTATGAACCAAAACAGCGACTTTGAGCTTAATTTTAAATGTTTTCCATTTGGAATCTTAGAAAAGTGTATTCTAGGAACTTTTAGTACCTTGGAAGAGGTTTCCAACGGTACCAATTTTTTCAATTTTGGACTTGTAAAATGTGAGATATGATTTTTCAAACATCTCGTATCAAAACTAAAATTTCCGAATCTTACGGAAGTGGAGTTTTTCGAATTCTCCTTATTTCTTCGATATTACCTGAACGTTTTATACTTGATTTCAAAGATGATAACTTGATTTCTCTTGTACTTTAAAACCCTACTTTTGAGCCTTAATTCGTGAGTAATTTAGGCTCATTTTAGTAAAATTTTCTAGGATTACACAAGTGTGCAAGCTTTCTTGATAATTGGGGTTTATAAGTGATTGTTCACTATTAATTGCTCAAGCTCATACGAGGACCTTCAAGAGGATCCTACGGTAGACGCTTGAACTTCAAGTAACATTTCTCCTTAGTTGACTTGGTGAGTGTCAAGTGCATGTTTACTTGTACTTCACTTGAGATCTGTTGCCTACATGAACTCTACTTGAACTTGTTGTTACATGAACTATACTTGTTGAGGGAAGTATGTACTTTACCGCCATTCATCTCCTTTACTTGGATCAGTACATGACTTGCTGCATGAATTATATGAAATTACTGGATTTTACATGTACATGACCTGAGGTCGAATGCAGGGAAAATCTCATCGACTAAAACTTGATTTGTTTCTGAAAACCTGACCTGTGGGGACGCCCAAAACCCAATGGTTAAATCTCGTAATCTCGCAGCCAATCGTGAGGTCTTGGTCGGGAAAACTTGGTAAACCTTGGGACCTGAAACTTGATCTTTTGAGATCTTGCTTGGCATACTTGTATAGTATCGCCTTTACATGCCTGTTGGTTACGGATCCGAGAGGGTGAAAGGATGGATGGAGGGAAGTGAGTGGAGATCTACCGATTGGAAATACCAACCCGGTTGACGGAGAGTCATCGCGGGAAGGTATACGAATGACCCTGGCAATGCAAGTGGAACTTACCTCCTGAGAGCTACCATATTCTTGAATTGTTTCTGTTTACATTTCATTGGAATTGACGATTACTTGTACTTTATCATTTGACCTGTTAATTGAGCTTGTTACCTGGATTATTGCTTGCATGTGTGTCCTTGGTCTCACGAGCGTTTTGCTCACCCTGTAGATTTGTTTTCCTTAACAGGATTGGGCATGGAATGAGACTTGGAGGAACCTTTTGATACACTTCTGCCTTAGGGTTTCTAATATATTTTGGGCTAGACCTCTTATTGGTTGTACTTTGGAAACCTAATGTATGATTTGGATATCTGATGTACCCGGATGTAGTATATTTTGGGTATTGATGTAACTTTGGGAATTTAATGTAAGGGTTACATAATCGTTATATATATATTATCAAGTTTGGAAGTTTTCCGCACTTTCTTACTTATCTAGTGTTGTTGAATGGTTTTGCTTTAAGCTTGAATCGAAACTGCTTGAGTCCTGGCGAGAGTTGGGCAGGCGTCCCGCGAATATCCTCTAGTTCGCCTTAGGGAGAAGTGGGGGCGTCACAGTTGGTATCAAAGCTTAGGCTTCAGATCTTTGTAGTGTATCCTAGGCTTGAAGTTTAGGATGCCGGACTGTGGAACTGGGTGGAGAGTTAACTGACTGCTTGTGGGAATGAAAACTAGAATCTAGGTTTGAATTGGTGGATGATAAGGAGTCTTGATCTTATGTGATACATGGGGAATAGTATGAGATGATCAAATCCAGTCTATTTAGTATATTTGGTCCCATTTAAACTTTTAATCTTAATTGTAAGTTACGGAAGGTAATGGTGGCATTGCACCGTCTTGGGGACGCATTATGGTGACCATGGCCTCGTTGGAGGTGCAACCCAACTTGCCGAACTAGTACTTTATGTGATTTCCAAAGGACTTACTCATGCCCAAGTAACGGAGTGTTTATAGTGGCCGATCATCGAAAGTGGCTATCTGAGGAAAATAGGGTAATTCGAGAGTATAATCGAGATCTAAGGGCAATTGCAGATGCCTAGACTACTAGAAATTGCTGAAGTGGAGATTGAAATACTTAAGGAGCGAGGAAGACAAAAGCTCCTTGTGAGAAGTTTTAAAAAGCTAAGAATCGACTTATTGGGGTAGTGTCTGAAATTAAAGACAGAATGGATAAGTCGATAGCTGGGTATGTTACCTTGGTTGAACAAGTGGAGAATGACAAGATATTCGATAAGGGACATAAGATTTAAAACTCCTAGTGCTGGAAATGAAAATGATCCTACGGGGGTAATTAAGATTTTTGACTCTGCCAATCACTAAGCTAGTGATTTAAACTATTTTAAAAGTTTTTGCCAAAGATAGACGGGGTGGCGCTTGCTTAAAGGCCATTGCATTTTGTATCTTGTTTCACTATGTTTCCTATCTTTTGAGGCAATTAAACGTTATTCATGGCATGCTTGACTTTACTGCTTCATGATTTCAAATCCATGATTGGGTTGTACCCATTTGTGATTATTTTGGTGTCTTCCCTTTTGTTCTTGTATTTGTTTGGCGTGAAAAGGTATCACTTTTCAAACTCCGTTTTATGTGCACTCACTTTATATCATGCCTTTAAACATGTTAAACTTATGGGTGACCCAAGCTCAAGGGGATGATTATAGAACGACTGCTGGACTGAATCAAAACCCTAGAAATGAATGAAAATAATCGCGTAGTTATTGCTATTAACCAGACGATTGATGCCCTAGCACGATTAGTGAAGCACTAAAGCCCTAAACCAATCAACCAACCTAAGAATCAAGAAAGGTGTGAGGAGTTGAGCAATTCTTGAAGTTCGTCCATCTAAGCACATGGAAAATCTAACCTTGAAATAGTGAGATTGATTTGAGAAGATACAATAAGGCACTAGTGAGAACAAGAGGTTATGATTTCTTCTTGAATGATTTTGTAGATAAGAATTGAAGAGTGAACTAGGACATGGAATCTTTATATTAACGAATAAGGTCCCCTTACCTTGTTGAGTTTGTAATTACTGATAGTAATCTCATGGAAACTTAAGAGCTCGCCTGTGTTAAGCAGAGAACGGTTAAGGTTTGTATTCCGGGGTAACCTATAAGCAAAAGAATGAAAGAGTATTATGACTTGGACTTCCATTATGAATAGCTACTTATTTGATCCTTTGATATGCCTGGCAGGCTAGCATTTGATTTGAACCAAGCCCTAAGATGACAAATTTGGAAGAAATGCGTAAGGAAGTGGACCTCCTTCAAAAGGAGGTAGAGTTTCAAAAGAAGTTGGTTGACTACTGGGAAGGGCGGTGGAAACAAGAATATGCTGAGAAAATTGAGTTGCTATATAAGAACGTAGAACTGGAAATAAAATACAAAGAAACTTCTCAAGCTGGTCAGGCCATGACTTCTCGTGAACCTTGTAGTTACTGTGGTAAGCCCAACCACATGAAAAATGAATGTTGGAAGAAATCGGGAAAGTGCTTGTATTGTGGTAGCACGGAACATCAGATTTCAAGTTGCCCCAGTGCCCCTAACAAAAGGAAGAAATACTCAGCAGCCAATTAAGTTCGCTCAAAGCAATCGAATGCCAGATGAAAATAATTAGTACTGATGGTTATGCAGGGGGTTCTAGTAGTGAAAGTTTTACGAGTGAGGATGTTTTGACTACACTCGAGGGATAGGGGTTGTAGTTTACCCTAGACTAGACTAGCACTTTTGGAAATTTAATCTTGTGAAAAGGGGAAAAGTATTTTGTCATTTGTATCTTGGCAATTTGGCACGTTTTGTTACGATCTTGTTGTTTCCCTTTTCTTTTTAAAATGATTTGATAAATCTATTCCAACTTGATGTACCTATTATGATCCTTATGACATATGAAACTTTACTCTGCTTTTGATTGGTTTTACGACTTACATGTATGTTTAAATCTTGCCCACACTCTTAGATTTATAATATGACACGAACGGTGTTAGACGTAGTCGAGATTGTGCTTGAGAATATTGACCACCCTGGGGTCTTGGAGGCGACCAGGGATCGTGACCAAATCGAGAGCTTGGTGTTGAAGTTGGGATCCAATGTTTGGTTACCCATTTGATATATTAATACTGTGAGACTTGGGTTAGTGAAAGAAAATCTTTGGTAGATTTGATGAGCATAATGATTGAGGGATCGGATATCACATTTGGAATGGAAGCTTGAGGGTACATATATATATATATATATATATATATATATATATATAGATTATCGAGACTTGAACGATGTGACCATTAAGAACAAATACTCCATTGTCTCACATAGCCGGGGATTTTGACCAATGGCAAGGAGCCGTGATATTATTCAAATTGAATTTAAAGTAGAGCTATTACCAGTTGAAGATCCTAGAAACTGATGTATTTAAAATCACTTCCAATTCAAGATAGGGACACTTTGAACTTTCAATTATGCCATTGGGTTGACCAATGCACTAGTAGCAATTATGACCTGAATGTATCGGGGTTTTAAATCGTAATTGGATTAATTTGTGGTGGCATTTATTGATGATATATCGGTATACTCTAAGGTTTGAGGAGATCATGAGAGATACTTGGTGATGTTTTACAAACCTCAAGAATGCACTAACTTTCGTTAAGTTTGACAAATGTGAGTTCGATTGGAAGGAAATAGCCTTTCTAGGTTATACAATATCTAAGGAAGGAATTGTTGTTGACTCAACTACAGTGGAAGTTGTTTAAGAGGAAATGACTAGAAAATCCTACTGAAATTTGGAGTTCTTGGAGGTTGTTGAACCTTTCCTTTGGTCTGATCAAGGAATTTTCTAAGAGTGCAAGACTTGGCAAGTTATTTGGGATTTTAAATGTGAGGAAGAATTTTAAAAGTGAATGGTGTTTAACCGATGCACTTGTGTTAGCCCTACCGAGCGGAGAAGGTAGAGTTGTGATTTATCCATATGCTTTAAAGGGTAGATTAGAATGTATACTAACGATACAAGATGAAGCGATTGTGTATGTCTATAGAAAGTTAATATATCACGAGAGGAAGTAGCCAACTCATGATTTGGAATTAGTAGCGGTAATAGTAGCATTAAGAGTGAAGATGTTACCTATGTGAGGTAGACATAAGGCCGATTATGTTGCCCTATGACCTGAAAATTAAAATATCTAATGAGGAAAAATCAAGGTTTGATTGCTAGTTGAATGAATAGAAATTGTGCAGCAAGGGTTGGCAAACGTAAGTTAGTGATTGATCTGGTAGATTTAACCATTACGAGAATGATATTGTCCTAGGTGTGAATTTCGAGGACGAAATTTCTTTTAAGGAGGGGAGGATGTGAGGACCCGAAAATTTTCTTATTTATCGAATATTACAAGTTTACTTAAATATTTATTTACTCATTTTCTCTGAATTATTTATTTCGACCCTTTAAAAAAAACCCAGTTATATGGAACAACGCCTCTTTTATATTTTAAAACGTTTTGTTGGAAAATTGACTTTTTGAAAATTCGTTTAGTTCGGAATAACGAGTACACATTTTTCGAGGCTATACTTGAATTGGGAGTGTATTAATATTAGAGAATTAAGAATGATCAATAGTAGATTAAGAAAGGTTAATCGATGAATTAATACTAGACTCCTGTGAGGCATCAAAACCATAGCCCTAGGCTGGCAGATTACTTTTACTCACACCTATAGGGAAGCAAATGCAGTTGCGGATGCCCTTGCAAATCTAGCAAGTTCCACGCATACTTGTCAGAGATTTTCTCCTTTTGAAATCCCGGAATATATAAAGGGGTTAGCCCGCCTAGATAAGTTACAGATGCCTTATGTACGCTTGGCATAGGTTGCGTAGAGCTGTTATGTTACTGGCAGATTGTTAGCCTTGCCCACCGCAAACTTTTGGATTTTTGAATAAATTTTGGAGTGGCGCCCGCCCCCGTTTACGGGGTTAGCCAAAAAAAAAAAAAAAACTAGACTCCTGTGAGGACTTGCAAAATTTATTATTTTAAATTCCTATTTCGAGCTTATTTGAATATTTAATTGCTCATTTATTCTGAATATTATTTTCTAACCTCTTTAGATCTAATTACATGGATCCATAGCTTAGCTATATTTTTAAAGTGACTCGCGTCAAAATTTAATTTCTGAAGGCTCGTTAAGTGAAAATAGTGAATACGCGTTTTTATGCGCGTGAGTAATTGAGGAGCCTTAGACCATTATTTTGAAACAATTAAGAGTGAATAATAATAATATGAATGTAAGTGCATTAGAAGTTTAGTGCACTAGTGCAATAAACTCGCAAGGAATCGAGCACAAAACGCACGCGCACGTGCATTATTTTAGTGGCCAGTTTTGAGTACAATTGAGCCACACGTTTTAAGCTTACCTTAGAAGCTCATACCATCAGCATTTCCTTCCTCTCATACTCTCAAACAGCCGAGCAACAAAGGAAGAACAAGACCAGAAAATTCCTCCACTCTCTCTCCTCAATTCCTTGCTCAAATTACCTCCAAATTTTACACACAACCCTCAAATCACTTGGTGATCAAGATAAGCTAGGAAAGGAATTGACTCTCACGGATTTTCTTCAGTTCAAAGTGATCTAAAATTTCTGTCTTGGCTCTCCAAGAAAGTAAGTAATGATCAACCACTTAATTCTTGATTTATGGAAGATAGATTACACTCATGAGCTCTTGGATTCTCATGGGCAGCTTTAAATTGTTGGAAAATTGGTGAGTGGGCTCTATGAAATCCCACAATAACTTGGATGATCTGATTTGATAGGATTGGATGCTAATTGTGTTGATTAAGTGCTAATTTAGTAGAGTTAAGTGACAAACATGAAAAGGAAGTCAAATGAAGGGTTGCATGTGAAGGTGCCGATTCTGCCCTGCCATTTTCGTGCATTTTAGTGTACTTTCTTGAAGTCCAATTGACTTGTTTCTGATGCAAATGTGAAATATAGGTTGTGTTTAAAGTTTCCTCAAAATTTTACGTGATTTGGGTGAGTGCATGTTGAGATTTAGAAAATCTGCCAAAACTGGAAAATGATTCCCGTCACTACCAGACAGCCATCTTATTTCGGCTATAATTCATCGCTCCGATGTCGGAATCGAGTGCCGTTTGTGGCACTGGACACTAGACATTCCCAGCTTTCATTTGGTATAAAATTCAATCCCTAATTTCACTCGAGTGCCCCGTACCAACCATTTAAAGATGACTGCCCTGCTTCTCTGTTTTCCTGGAATGAAGTTCAGAAGCTACAACTTGAGGCTCGAATTTGAGCTAGTTGTGTGCTGAATTTCAAAATGATTTCTTCTGTGAAATGTATTTTCCAACGCCACCAACTATGCTCAATTCCGAGTTGAATTGAGTGATTTGTGATCAAAATACGAAACCTGCCCTGTTCTTGAAAACCCTAAATTTTGGACAGAATTGATGCTAGACTTGGTGTGGACTTACCAATTGAGTTTTTTGGAGTTAAAACACTTACCAAATGTACCATGAATGTTTCTTAGGCTTTTTCTACACAAATGAACCATGTTTGAAGGATTTTCCTTGGCCAAATGTTTGGAATGGAAAACAAAAAGCTCAAGACAGTTTTGCCTTAGGATTTTCCGAAACTTTTGTTGTTTGGTTGACTACCTTTCCGAAGTTATTTCTCCATGAAATTCGGTAGAGGGACAACCCTTATATGGTAGTATTATACTACTAATTATGGTGTTATTCCGAGGCTATTTCATGGCTCAAATAAATTACCAAAATTCATGACTCGAGTTTGGAAAACCCATGTTTCACAAGGGAATTTTGGTAATTTTGAGTTGCCATATCTTAGTACTCAAAACTCCATTTCTCATTCCGCTTGTTTTGTTGTAAACTTGGATTGTGACTCTAAAAGTGTTTCAAATTTCAAAAGCTAGTTCTAATGAAGTGAATTTTGCCGAATTTTCAAAATTGGCCAAAAATCAACTTAAATCTGCCTTATGAACCAAAACAGCGACTTTGAGCTTATTTTTGAATATTTTCAGTTGGAATCTTAGAAAAATGTAATCTAGGAACTTTTAGTACCTTGGAAGAGGTTTCCAACGGTACCAAGTTTTTCAATTTTGAACTTGTAAAATGTGAGATACGATTTTTCAAAAATCTCGTAACAAAACTGAAATTTCCGAATCTTAAGGAAATGGAGTTTTTCGAATTCTCCTTATTCCTTCGATATTACCTAAATGTTTTATACTTGATTTCAAAGATGAAAACTTGATTTCTCTTGTACTTTAAAACCCCACTTTTGATGTGAGAACCCGTAATTTTCATTTTCTAAGTTTTATTATTTTTCATGACTTGTTTTCTGCATTTTCGTGATTCGAAAATTTTTCTAGATAAATTTAAGGAGCAGATATAATTTTTAGATGATTTTTCTAGTATCAAATAGATTTTGAGAAATTAAGAGCAGATACCGGACGTGGGACCCACTAGTGCGATAAGTCCGGAAAAATTCGGCCAACTAGATTAAGTTTTGAATACTGGAATTAATTTATCAGGTGTTAAGAGATAAGTAGAGAGTGCTAAATGGATTGATATAAGGGAGACAAGGTAGGTGAGCATTTAATTAAAGGTGACAAGTGTCACCATTTGATTGGGCTACCTTAAGACTTTCTTACCATTGACTTAAATAACCAAAAATGACCCAAAAATCATCAAAATTCCTCCAAGGGTGGCCGACTTTCTTGAAGCTCAAAGGAAAGAAAACTCTTCACAATTTTGGTCTCCAATCTTGCTCAATCTCTCAAATCAACCGATTAATCTTCCAATTGTTCCATAAAACTCCTCCACTTAGTGATTTTGAGGTGATTGGTGAAGTTATTTGGAAATTTAAGGTGGTCCATAGCTCTCTCTCTCTTGTTTTAAAGGTAAGTTGTGAAGAACCACCCTCCTTCTTTAATCGATGCTCAAATCATGCTTAGTGGAAGTAGAAGATGCAAATTTATGGATTAATTCTTGATTTGTGGTTGAATTGATGACTTTTTATTATTTTTGGGGATTTTCTGTTTTAATTCAAGCATGATGGTGTGGCTATCTATGATGTATGGAAATGGTCTATAATGACTTAAGGAGGTGGGAAAAGTGATTAATTGCAACCAATTTCTGTTTTGGAAGAAAATTGGAAAATCTAGGGTTCTTAAGGGTACATTCTGTCCGAATTTTTAGGTACTAGATAGAGGCCGAATTGGCCTTAGCTCAAAACATGAAAGTTGTAGGGAATGACATTTTAAAGGTGCCTACAAAATTTCAGGTCAATCGGAGTTGTGTGGAGTGAGATATGTCGATTTTACTATTGCTGATCTGGGTTGCTCAGAATGTGAAAACTGCGCTTGTAATCGTTTGTTTTGACTGGAATTGGTTTGGATTTTGAAGTTGGTGTCTTCTGATGAAATGTAGCTGGATGTCCTAGCTAACATATGCCTTTGGAATTTCGGCATTTGGACCTGTATAGACTGAGTTATAGTAATTACAGCATTATGTGATTTGTAAACCTGTTTTTAGTGTTTCCGGTTGAGTATTTGGCACATTTGACCTAGTTGTGCTAGGATTTAGACTGAGTGACCTTCTACATTGTTGTAGCCCTATCTTTTAGCTTCGATATGGTGGGTCTTGTACCCTCATCCGATACTCGTAGTGGAATTTGTGCTATTACCGCAAAATGACGTGAAAACTGTATTTTTCCGGGCCAATGCTAGTTACATTTCCGAAATTTCTGGTTTCCTCTATTGTTTGTAAATGTTTATGGAACCTTATTGGGGTCATGTTTGGCCTTGGTTTATGACTCGTTATCGAGTCTCATTGTATTTGTTTGCATGTTTTTAGGGCGTGACGGTGGTGCACAACGTTCTTTTGACTAAAGTGTTTGAAACCACATTGTGCTAGCTTGGTGAGTGTACTACTCACTTATGTGCTATTACATGGCTTTGATCTTTGTACTTGAGATGTTGAATGTTGATTGATCCAAGTGAGAGTGTACTTTATCACTTTCACTTATTGTTTCGCATGTTATTGGAAAGTTATATGAAATGTTATATGAAATGAAATACATGACTTCAAATATTATCCATGAGCTCAACCCCATTGGTTATTGATTGAATCGAGCCGGCGAGGGCTTGGTCGTGCCAATTAATGTGCCTTGGGGCAACATCATAGGGAATCTTGTAGTATGAGAGACTCTTGATTCCGGTTTACTCGAGTAATACCACAATGCAAGTGTTTGGATTTCGGGCCCGGTTGAGGAATGTTAGGAGGAAGGGAATGGAAGTTAAGAGGAGTCTACGGTTGGTTACCTTTCAGACATTGACGGAGAGTCAATGAGACCTGATCAAGAATTCAAACGAGGAAAAGGGCTCTTGAGAGCCACCCGTATCCTTTTATCCTCATTATTAATGTGTGGCTTTATTTATTTTGGTAAATTGGACTGTTAAACTTGATGTATCCATGAACTTGGTTGCTTGAGTTGTATTCTCACTGGGCAATTAGCTCACCCCGTTCCTTTTGTTTTCCTTACAGGAATGTGACTCTTTTGGAATGAATTTTGATAAATGGTTGCCGAATGAACTAGATGAATGACTCTTTTGTATTGTATATAAAATGGGACCCTAAATGTATCATTAGGGTCGTTTTCACTTTTGTTTTGGCAAACCATATATGTAGTGACTTTTGTATCACTTTTAAATGTCATTTTTGGTTTGTAAAGGCTAAATGTTATGTGGTATATGTAATTCGGTGTTTGGTTGGGTTCGGACGAGTCGGTTACTATTCATGGCCGACTCCGGATTTCATTTTCTTTTATTTTGGGTTATTTTGCCCTTTTGCCTTATTTGCGCTCGTTATAAGTTCCGAAACGTGAAAGATCGCTCTATACTGCACCGTTAGTCCTGGCGAGAGCTGGGCAGGCAGTCCGCTAACCTCTTTGGTTCACCTTAGGGGAAGGTGGGGCTGTCACAGGTGGTATCAGAGCCACTTCGCATGGTCTCTGCGCGGAGTGAGCCTAGGGCCAAGTGGTGTTATGGTCCTGATTTCATGGAGATGTCTAAGTGCTCGTTTGAGCGTAAGTTATGAATGGGGCATGTTATAAGTGTAAAAATCTTTATTATGCAACTTGAGGAAGATAGATATGTATGTCGGGTAGGAATCTATAATATGGATGATTTACGCTTGGGACCGGCCGGCTCGAGTTGTGAATTATCTTGAATGGGATTCTTGCTCCCGGATACGAAAGAGACGAGAGTCTAGGTTAGAAAGAATGGGGCGAACTAGAAATTGCGATTCTATGGATGACTTTATATGTACTTGACTGACTGTTCTGTATACATGTTGATACTGTTATGTGTTCTCTGTATATGTGTTATGTGTTTAAATGCTCGACGAGGGAGTGGAGTAGTTATTTGTTCTTGTTTACTTGTTCCTGTTTCGGGCTGCGAAAAGGAGGGGTTAGGTGACCATTGCCCATTAACAGTATATTTATTTTGTGACCTAGATCGACTTAGATTGTATGGACGGCACACGTAGTGGACGGGGCCGTGGGCGCGGGAATAGGCAACCTACGCCAGACCGGGGTACTGGAGAAACCTCCTCTGGACCCCATCCTGAACCGAGAGTTGACCCTAATGTACAGATAGCTGCCGCTATGCAGCAAATGACAAACCTGTTGGCACAAGTGGTGCAGCAACAAGGCCAGAATCCAAACCCTAATCCTGGAAACCCTGGAAATCCTGGCAATCATGTTGAGAGCGAAGACAGAGCTCTGGAACGATTTCAAAAGTTTGCCCCACCGAAGTTCATCGGGGGACCTGATCCGGATGTTGCCGAAAGGTGGCTCGAAAAGATGGTCGATATTTTTGCCGCCCTGTACTATACCGAAGAACGGCAGGTGACTTTTGCCGTTTTCCAGCTAGAAGAGGCGGCCCGCTCCTGGTGGAATGTCATTCGGCAAAAATGGGAGAGGGAACAAACGCCCAGGACTTGGGTAAATTTTATGAGGGAGTTTAACGCGAAATTCTTCCCTCCTCTGGTTCAGGAAAGGAAGGAAGATGAGTTCATCCGACTCCGCCAAGGAGCTCAATCGGTGGCGGAATACGAGAGCCAGTTCACCCGCCTGTCCAAATTTGCGCCTGAGTTGATTGTGACGGAGCAACGGCGAATTAGGCGTTTTATCCAGGGCCTAAACGTGGAGATTCAGAAGGACCTCGCAGTGGCTCAAATCAATGCTTTTAGCGAGGCCGTTGAGAAGGCCCAACGGATAGAGAGTGCCAGATTGCAAGTAAGAAATTTCCAGGCGAAAAAGCGAGGATTTCCTAGAAATAATTCGGGGCAGGGGAATGAGAGTACCCCTTCCAAGTTTGGGCGAGGAATTGGGGAAGAAAGGGTACCGGGAGTGTCACGAAAGAGCCCGTCACGAGGCAGCCAGTTGGGGAGAGGCCAGAGAGGAGGCTCGGCTTCTGCAGCACGCGGACCTTGCGGGTATTGCGGAAAGTCGAATCATTCTGAAGACAATTGCTGGAAGAAAGGAGGCAAATGTCTGCGTTGTGGAAGCGCAGACCACAAGCTTGCTACCTGCCTACTTATGACGCAAGAAGGAAGGGGAGCTCAAACTATGTCAAAGACCAACACGGGACCGGATAAGGGGAATGGAACGAAACCTAAGGTAGCAGCTCGAGTGTATTCACTGGAGCCACAACAGGTCCCCGATTCTCCTGAGATTGAGGAAGGTACGATTACGGTATTTCTGCGGAAACATTAGTAGATCCCGGTGTTACTCATCCATTTGTCAGTCCCAATTCTGATGGACGAAATAGATATCACGCCTACCTGAAAGTAGTAATCCTTTGGGGAAAATCATCGTTCGAGTCTTGGTATGGTTTGTAAGGATCGCAAGGTTTGGGTAGGAGAGAGAATAGTGTTCGCGAAGAAAAAAAATCATGGGATAGAAAAGGCTACCTGGGAGGTGGAAAAAAACAACACCCTGAGCTATTTGTGAACCATGGTGAGAAATTTCGAGGACGAAATTCTTTTAAGGGGGAGAGAGTGTGAGAACCCGTAATTTTCATTTTCTAAGTTTTATTATTTTTCATGACTTGTTTTCTGCATTTTCGTGATTCGAAAATTTTTCTAGATAAATTTAAGGAGCAGATATAATTTTTAGATGATTTTTCTAGTATCAAATAGATTTTGAGAAATTAAGAGTAGATACCGGACGTGGGACCCACTAGTGCGATAAGTCCGGAAAAATTCGGCCAACTAGATTAAGTTTTGAATACTGGAATTAATTTATCAGGTGTTAAGAGATAAGTAGAGAGTGCTAAATGGATTGATATAAGGGAGACATGGTAGGTGAGCATTTAATTAAAGGTGACAAGTGTCACCATTTGATTGGGCTACCTTAAGACTTTCTTACCATTGACTTAAATAACCAAAAATGACCCAAAAATCATCAAAATTCCTCCAAGGGTGGCCGACTTTCTTGAAGCTCAAAGGAAAGAAAACTCTTCACAATTTTGGTCTCCAATCTTGCTCAATCTCTCAAATCAACCGATTAATCTTCCAATTGTTCCATAAAACTCCTCCACTTAGTGATTTTGAGGTGATTGGTGAAGTTATTTGGAAATTTAAGGTGGTCCATAGCTCTCTCTCTCTTGTTTTAAAGGTAAGTTGTGAAGAACCACCCTCCTTCTTTAATCGATGCTCAAATCATGCTTAGTGGAAGTAGAAGATGCAAATTTATGGATTAATTCTTGATTTGTGGTTGAATTGATGACTTTTTATTATTTTTGGGGATTTTCTGTTTTAATTCAAGCATGATGGTGTGGCTATCTATGATGTATGGAAATGGTCTATAATGACTTAAGGAGGTGGGAAAAGTGATTAATTGCAACCAATTTCTGTTTTGGAAGAAAATTGGAAAATCTAGGGTTCTTAAGGGTACATTCTGTCCGAATTTTTAGGTACTAGATAGAGGCCGAATTGGCCTTAGCTCAAAACATGAAAGTTGTAGGGAATGACATTTTAAAGGTGCCTACAAAATTTCAGGTCAATCGGAGTTGTGTGGAGTGAGATATGTCGATTTTACTATTGCTGATCTGGGTTGCTCAGAATGTGAAAACTGCGCTTGTAATCGTTTGTTTTGACTGGAATTGGTTTGGATTTTGAAGTTGGTGTCTTCTGATGAAATGTAGCTGGATGTCCTAGCTAACATATGCCTTTGGAATTTCGGCATTTGGACCTGTATAGACTGAGTTATAGTAATTACAGCATTATGTGATTTGTAAACCTGTTTTTAGTGTTTCCGGTTGAGTATTTGGCACATTTAACCTAGTTGTGCTAGGATTTAGACTGAGTGACCTTCTACATTGTTGTAGCCCTATCTTTTAGCTTCGATATGGTGGGTCTTGTACCCTCATCCGATACTCGTAGTGGAATTTGTGCTATTACCGCAAAATGACGTCAAAACTGTATTTTTCCGGGCCAATGCTAGTTACATTTCCGAAATTTCTGGTTTCCTCTATTGTTTGTAAATGTTTATGGAACCTTATTGGGGTCATGTTTGGCCTTGGTTTATGACTCGTTATCGAGTCTCATTGTATTTGTTTGCATGTTTTTAGGGCGTGACGGTGGTGCACAACGTTCTTTTGACTAAAGTGTTTGAAACCACATTGTGCTAGCTTGGTGAGTGTACTACTCACTTATGTGCTATTACATGGCTTTGATCTTTGTACTTGAGATGTTGAATGTTGATTGATCCAAGTGAGAGTGTACTTTATCACTTTCACTTATTGTTTCGCATGTTATTGGAAAGTTATATGAAATGTTATATGAAATGAAATACATGACTTCAAATATTATCCATGAGCTCAACCCCATTGGTTATTGATTGAATCGAGCCGGCGAGGGCTTGGTCGTGCCAATTAATGTGCCTTGGGGCAACATCATAGGGAATCTTGTAGTATGAGAGACTCTTGATTCCGGTTTACTCGAGTAATACCACAATGCAAGTGTTTGGATTTCGGGCCCGGTTGAGGAATGTTAGGAGGAAGGGAATGGAAGTTAAGAGGAGTCTACGGTTGGTTACCTTTCAGACATTGACGGAGAGTCAATGAGACCTGATCAAGAATTCAAACGAGGAAAAGGGCTCTTGAGAGCCACCCGTATCCTTTTATCCTCATTATTAATGTGTGGCTTTATTTATTTTGGTAAATTGGACTGTTAAACTTGATGTATCCATGAACTTGGTTGCTTGAGTTGTATTCTCACTGGGCAATTAGCTCACCCCGTTCCTTTTGTTTTCCTTACAGGAATATGACTCTTTTGGAATGAATTTTGATAAATGGTTGCCGAATGAACTAGATGAATGACTCTTTTGTATTGTATATAAAATGGGACCCTAAATGTATCATTAGGGCCGTTTTCACTTTTGTTTTGGCAAACCATATATGTAGTGACTTTTGTATCACTTTTAAATGTCATTTTTGGTTTGTAAAGGCTAAATGTTATGTGGTATATGTAATTCGATGTTTGGCTGGGTTCGGACGAGTCGGTTACTATTCATGGCCGACTCCGGATTTCATTTTCTTTTATTTTGGGTTATTTTGCCCTTTTGCCTTATTTGCGCTCGTTATAAGTTCCGGAACGTGAAAGATCGCTCTATACTGCACCGTTAGTCCTGGCGAGAGCGCAGGCAGTCCGCTAACCTCTTTGGTTCGCCTTAGGGGAAGGTGGGGCTGTCACATTTGAGCCTTAATTCGTGAGTAATTTAGGCTTATTTTAGTAAAATTTTCTAGGATTGCACAAGTGTGCAAGCTTTCTTGATAATTGGGGTTTATAAGTGATTATTCACTATTAATTGCTCAGGGTCGCAAGAGGACATTCAAGAGGATCCTACGGTAGATGCTTGAACTTCAAGTAACATTTCTCCTTGGTTGACTTGGTGAGTGTCAAGTGTATGTTTACTTGTACTTCACTTGAGATCTGTTGCCTACATGAACTCTACTTGAACTTGTTGTTACATGAACTATACTTATTGAGAGAAGTGTGTACTTTACCGCAGTTCATCTCCTTTACTTGGATCAGTACATGACTTGCTACATGAAATTACTAGATTTTATATGTACATGACTTGAGGTCGAATGCAGAGAAAATCTCATCAACTAAAACTTGATTTGTTTCTGAAGACCTGACCTGTGGGGACACCCAAAACCCAATGGTTAAACCTCGTAATCTCGCAGCCAATCGTGAGGTCTTGGTCAAGAAAACTTGGTAAACCTTGGGACCTGAAACTTGATCTTTTGAGATCTTGCTTGGCATACTTGTATAGTATCGCCTTTACATGCCTGTTGGTTATGGATCCGAGGGGGTGAAAGGATGGATGGAGGGAAGTGAGTGGAGATCTACCAATTGGAAATACCGACCCGGTTGACGGAGAGTTATCGCGGGAAGGTATACGAATGACCCTGGCAATGCAAGTGGAACTTAGCTCCTAAGAGCTACCATATCCTTGAATTGTTTCTGTTTACATTTCATTAGAATTGACGATTACTTGTACTTTATCATTTGACCTGTTAATTGAGCTTGTTACCTAGATTATGTGCTTGCATGTGTGTCCTTGGCCTCACGAGCATTTTGCTCACCCTGTAGATTTGTTTTCCTTAACAGGATTGGGCATGGAATGAGACTTGGAGGAACCTTTTGATACACTTCTGCCTTTGGGTTTCTAATATATTTTGGGCTAGACCTCTTATTGGTTGTACTTTGGAAACCTAATGTATGATTTGGATATCTGATGTACCCGGATGTAGTATATTTTGGGTATTGATGTAACTTTGGGAATTTAATGTAAGGGTTACATAATCGTTATATATATATATTGTCAAGTTTGGAAGTTTTCCGCACTTTCTTACTTATCTAGTGTTGTTGAATGGTTTTGCTTTAAGCTTGAATGGAAACTGCTTGAGTCCTGGCGAGAGTTGGGCAGGCGTCCCGCAGATACCCTCTAGTTTGCCTTAGGGAGAAGTGGGAGCGTCACAGTTTCTTGTACTTAGATTACTTGTGTAAGGTTGTAATAGCATATTTTTTTACTAAAGTCTATTCTAATGCATATAATATTTTATTCTCAATGCAGTCCAGTTTCATATTGATCACGAGGAGACTGTTGGATATGATGATAGAGATGGTTGAAGTCTGACATTGGTGGTGCAATCTTTACTTTAGTTTAGAAATCTAGTACTCTATTTTTTGGGAAGGATACATATTGGCCATTAGTGCTTGAATTGATTATGTGGGTTTTGGGACACAATATTTCTGGTTAACTTCTATTTTGATGAATTTACAAATGTTTATGGCCATATATATGAATTTGTAGCTTCATTCTACATTAATTTTGTCTTTTGTCAAATTGAATGTTCTACTATAATTTGTTGAAATTGCTATAACAATGTTATATTTGTAATGGTTAATTTTAACTCTTCAAAACAAAGCTCAGTGACACTGACATGCAAGTTCACTAAGTGACTATTATTTTTGTCACTAAATAATAAGACTGATAGTGACAAACTCAGATCGTCACTGTAGACTTCAAATTTGTGAATACTTTTGCTATATCTATGACAAAAATATAGCCGAAACAGTGATAAGAAAAGCCATCACAGAATGATATCCATTAGTGACGACTTTCCCCTTGTAATTGAATAACAAGATTCTGTGACGACCTTCGAAAGGTTGTCACTTGGACCCATTTGTGACATAGAATCTGTGACAACCACGTGACAACGGAAAAAAGTCGTCACTATATCCATATAATGATGACTTTTTGGCTTTCAGTGATGACTTTTTATTGTCACAAAAGTCCAATTTTCTTGTAGTGACCCTAGTGTGTGTCTCAAGCTTAGAGCTTTGCTTTTGGTGGTTTGTTTTGGTAGTTCAAGCTTCACATATCAAGTGTTATATCAAGTGTTTGAAGTTTTGATGGCAAACTAGGAGTTGTTTGGATGGTATTTGTGGTGAAACTTCTTGAACTAAACAAGAGTTAGTAGGGTTGGTTGGTTTGCCTACCATGTGTTTGATATTTTGTCTAATCCTTGTTCATGGTTTTTCTTGAAGTATTAACATGTTTGGACTTTTTTTTGAGTTAAGGATAACACTTGGTAAGATGATAAGTTAATTGCAATGAAAGGATGTAAGTTGGTGATGCAAGTGAACTTGTGGACTGTTTTTCTTTCTCTTGGCTGACCAGTTTTGTAGGGGAGGTTTCTCCTTGATTTTGTGGTTCATTTGCACCTTAATTAAGTCTAAAAAACTTGGCTAAACATTGGTTTAAGGTTTGGTGTGAGTGAAAATAGAAATGAAACAAGCAAAGTAGTTGTTTGGACAACTAGTGGACCGTTTTGGTTCTTTTGTTGGCAAGATTGTTTTGCTTCTTTTAATTATGTTGTGTATTGCATTTTAAGGTTCAATGGTGCTAGATAACTTGGTTCCTTGAATCACTAGTACTGATATGAGACGAACTAGAGTCTAAATTTGGTACTGTTAGAAAGCTCTTCGAGTCTAGTTTCCAACGCCACTAACGGCACCTGATTCCGACCTTTCTACAGTGAGACATGGCTGTTTTCCCAAGACTGCATGGGCACGACTGTTTTACCCACGAAGAAGGCTTTGAGATTGAATGAAAATTTTCTTTTGCTCAACTTTCTTGCACTTGTCAATAAACTCCATGTAGCCCTAAAGAATGAACACATTCGGGCAGTGTAACGTATGTACATGATTGAACACTGTTATATATATACATGGTTGCAACTTTACAAATCAAAATGGAATTTGTCTGATCAAAATACATTCAAGGTTTCCATCCATTGAGGAGCTATACAAAAGAATATATAACTAGCTCAACTCATGCTTCCAAATATCATAGTTCCCAAAAGATTTTCCTATAAGGAAAACAAGGATAACGAAACGGGGTGAGCTATAAGCTCAATAAGGTACCAAAAATAATAACAGTCAAGGACCAAGAAATTTCATGCTCAATTAATCACATAAGGGTACCAAATAAAGAGATAAGTAAACAACTTAGATAGAAAGGATACAGATGGCTCTCAGGAGCCAATTTCCCATTGCAATACTTGATCCGACTATGTTGGCTAGAAGTGGCAAAATGGATTCATATCCACCAATCCATCCATATAAACCAACCTTAAATGGATTTGGATTATCCATATAAATTCAATGGTTTTAAATGGATAACCATTTAAATCCAATTATGTTGGTGGATTTAAATGGATTATCCATCTTATCCATATACATCCATTTAACTTAAAAAATAGAAAACACATTTATAAAAATGTGAGATAAAATCTTGTGGGACCATCTATTCTTTTCTTCATAACTTCCTCATATGTCAAATTAATTTTGTGGGACCACCTATTCTTTCTTTCATAACTTCCTCACATGCCAAGTTGCCAATAACATTAATTACATTTTATTTGCTTCTAGTTCCTAGACTTCTTCCATACTTTTCAAAATTATATTTTAGTCTCTACTCTTGTTTTTTTTTAATTAAACTCTCATGTAGTAATAATTGCAAACATTTATATTCTTAAGTAAAGAAAAAGCGAGAATGCATCATGCAGTGTCAAAATAATTTTTAATTTTTTAATTCTTTTAATTATAAAAGAATTTTTCTAACGAGTGTCCCCGCAACATTGGTTAAGATATGTAAATGACACCTTTTTTTTTCCCAAATCTTCATACTTTCAATCCCTCTCCCCTTATCATCCAACCCAACTATCCAAAAAATATATATATACCTAATTTACTAAGTAATATAAGGTAGCTTGTATATCAATGGTATAATAAGGAGTTTTATATATGTTTAGGTACTACGTGCACATGTGATGAAAATATTTTACTTGTCAAATAACATAAGATTTCTTATTAGAACTCCACTTTTATTCAAGACAATCACTCTTGAACAGGAGTGTAAAAAATTGGAAACGTAAACTTTTTTTCACTGTAAAGCCGTATTCAATTCATTCAAAAGTTATAAAAATATAGCTAAGTTCTTAATTGTTCATTACTTTACAAAATGATACTTAAAGTAATGACGAAAGGTTAAATTGACCACAGCAGTTAAATTTTCTTGGAACTAAACTAATTTTATGAAGAACTGAAATAAAGTAATAGTACAAGCATTTGTTATTACCAAAAGGTTTTAGGTAATTTAAGGATAAAACTTTGGGGATCTGTATTTTTTAGAAAAAAATATTTGGATCTTAAATTTAGGATTTGGAAGAGTAAATGGATAAATGGATGGATCATGGTTTACACTATCCATTTAAATGACATCCATTTAGATCCATTTATTAAATGGTTTTAATTGGATTGGATCAATTTGATCCACTATCCATTTAACTAAAACCATTTATCAACCATATATCCATTTTGCCACTTCTAATGTTGGCCCTCCGTCAACTTTCAAATAAAGAAAACCAATCCAGTAGAACACCGCTTTAACGCCAAATCCCGTTCACCATTCATACCCCCTTACCGGGCCCGAACGCCAAATAAAAACAGGAATGGTAATACTGGAGTATACCGGAATCAAGAGTCTCAATACTCAAAGATTCCATAAAAACAGGCACCCATGGATTGTCAATTTCCTCGACCAAGCCCTTGCATGGCTCGATTTAATTAACTCCCCGTGAGATTGAGCTCAGGTTGAACAAGGAGGTCGTTGGACACACTTCCAAATGACATTATAACAAGTGCAAGTAACAGGCTCAAGTTCATAACAAGTACAAGAAATAAATTCAGTTGGTACAACACAGGCAAGAGAACGAGTGGTGCACTCACCAGATCAAAGAAGGATAATTTCAAAAGTTTCCTTTCCACGTGTGGCTTTACTTGCCGGCACCTCCTAGAACAATCATGGCAAACACTTAAGACTTGACTCTAAAACCTAATAAATGGAATTTGCAAGTAAAACGCGGTTATAAGCCATGTGCCTATCCAAATGAACCATTAATGCAAAGAAAATGCGACTTCGGAGTGAAAAGGGTAACAATTAGTCTTAAAGGTATGAACAACCTCAAAACTCTACCTATAATGATTGACCAACTCCAAATTTGAAGTAGAAAATGAAAGTAAGAGCATTACTAGAAAACAGGATTTTTCCAGTTTCGCGCAACCCTATATGAAAAATCATATCTCAAGTTTTCCAAGTCCAAAATTTATAAAAGTTATACCGTTGGAAAATACATTCAAAGAGCTATAACTTTCCAGAAAACACCATCTTAAGATTCAGAATGCAAGTCAGTCAAATTTAAGCCTCAAGTTACTGCTTTAACCATCACAAGACAGAACAGGTATACAATTTTTAGTTAACTTTTGAAAAATCACCATAAATTGCACAGACAGAAACAGGGTCTTAAATTTACATGGATTATAGCCCTATGAGTCTAGTTTAAAACGCAACAAATGGAACTCAATTCTGATATTCCTACATCAAGATATAGGAAATTTCCCAAGACTGCATAGGAGCTCTTACGAAAATTTTGACAGCACTTCCCTTAGTTTTCCTTATTTTTCCAACCAAACCTCAATACCAATTCACTCCTCAATTTCACCACAATTTCCCCCACAAATCGCAAGGTATAAAACACCTTTAATTAGGACCACAAGATCCTTCAAATGCAACCAAGTAAAGGATCAAAATATAAACCCTAAAACTGGAAATTTTGCTACAAAAGCTGAAATTCTTTAAAGGCAAGCAACACTAACATTCTCAAGCTCAAAATTGCCCATAACAACTACCAAATCATGCCCAAACATTAATCATCATTTGAGGACAGAAATGTTTCTACAAAAACTGAAATTCACCATACCTCTACTTAAAACCATAAACTTAGCCACAAAACTACGCATTTAACCTCTCCAATCCACTAATTTGCAAGTATTAGGAGTAAAAGGAAATTTCAAGGTAGTTTACCTTGAAACTTAAGGCAAGATGATAGCTTAGAGTTCCTCCTCCAAGAATCACTCCACCAATCTCTTAAACCCCTCCTAGCTAGCACTTGTACGGAATAGATTTAAAATCTAACGGTGAAATCTCAAGTTTTGAACAAAAATAGAAGATAGAAAAGAAGAGCTTTTCTTTCTCGTCTCTTGATGCATGGTTGAGCAGGGAAGAAAATGAGATATTTTGGGGCCAAAAAGGTGATAAGAAGGAAGAAAAAGCAGCCAGTCAAAGTTGACTGCCGGAGGTGACGTCACAATCCGGCCGGATTCCAGGCCGGATATGTGCCACGTCACAATTCGGGCGGTTTCTGGCCGGATTTTTGGCCGGATATAAGGCAGAGACGAAACCAAATTTTTTTCAAAACCCTCAAACAATCCGGCCAAAAACTGACCGGATTCTCTGCCGGATTTGGTACCAAGCAATTGTAACAAAAAATTTCTTTTCCAAGCTCACACGCCGTGTTCGTCCGTACTTCCAATGAATATAGATATATGTATAAATTCACACAAAAATACTTAATACACACAAACGCACTTTCGTATATATGAAATGAAACCCTCCTTAGTGATAGGTAACAAATTCTTTTTATTTTCAAAAAGGAAAGTAAGAATAAATAAAATGCTGAGAAAATATGAAAATTTTAGGGATCTCACACTCTCTCCCCTTTAAAAGAATTTCGTCCTCGAAATTCCTATCATCGCCTTCTCCAAGATACAAAATTTTACTACTTTCTTCCCACAGTCAAATTGAGCATCATACTTAGCTAACCAATCCATACCCCTTCACTAGCAAGGCCCATTGAATTCTTTGGTATAGTCTCTTCTTCCTTCCTAAGTTACAATTCTTATACCCCATTCTAGTACGCAAACAGTGGAATACTAGAATCTTACCTTCCACGTCCTCATACGGGTTAGAGACTTTATGTTTCTCTAGGGCATACACCCGAGCCGACACCTTTGGTCCATTCTTTTCCCCTTTTGACTGGTCAGGGTTGGTCGTGGTTGGCTGTTGGCGCCTATTCGCTTCTCGAGATCGGCCTGGGCAATTTGCGATTTGATGATCTGCGTTCCCACAACGCAGGCATTTTCTTCCTTTCTTCCAGCAGACATCCTCCGTATGATTCGGCTTCCCACAGTACCTGCAGGGACCATGGGAAGCGGAGACTGAGCCTCTCTGTGAGGCACCACTCGACATCCCAGGTAGTTGTACTCCTCCGTTTCCCCTTCCAATCTTAGGAGGCGTACTTTTATCTCCTTGCTTCGAACTGCTTCCAGGGAATCCCATTTTCTTGACTTGAAAATTCTTAACTTGTAACCTCATACTTTCAACTCGTTGAGCTCTCTCTACCGCATCACTAAAAGTATTAAGCTGGGCCACGGCCAAGTCCTTCTGAATCTCAACGTTTAATCCTTGGACAAAACGCCTTATCCGCCTTTAGTCAGTCACGATTAGCTCGGGAGCGAACTTGGACAATCTGGTGAACTGGCTCTCATATTCGGCGACGGTTTGAGTTCCCTGGCAGAGCCTAATGAACTCATCTTCTTTCTTTTCCTGGATCAGAGGTGGAAAATACTTCGTGTTGAACTCTCTCATGAAATTCACCCACGTCTTTGGGGTTTGTTCTCTTTCCCATTTCAACCTTATGATATTCCACTAAGAACGGGCTGCTCCTTCCAGTTGGAAGACATCAAATGTGACCTGTCGCTCCTCGGTATAATGTAACGCGGCAAATATATCAATCATCTTCTCTATCCATCTCTCGGCCACGTCGGGGTCGGGTCCTCCAAGAAATTGCGGTAGGGAGAACTTCTGAAATCGTTTGAGGGCTTTATCCTCACCCTCTATATGATTACCAGGGTTGCTCGGCTGATTAACAGGATTTTGGCCCTGATGTTCCACAACATGGGCCAATAAGTCAGTCATACGCTGGATGGCGGCAGCTACCTGAACATTAGGATATGTTCTAGGTTCAGGGTTAGGTTCAGGCATTGATTCTCGATTTCCCCCTCCAATCGAGGGTTGCTTTTGGCCGTGCCCCCGGCCTCGTCCTCTACGGGTATTCTCCATTGCTTTAACCACTCCAGGGTCGAAACGCAAATACAATATTAAAGCAAATGCAAGTAGGTACGAGTAACAAAAGTGGATACAACTTAAAAGGGCATATATATAGAACACAACTTGATCCAGCAAATCACACAGTATCAGTCAGATGTAAGCAAAAGTAAGTCCAGGAAAGTAACGAAATCAAATCCAAAATACACTAGACAAACTAGGCCCAGAAGTATAAAACATCCAACTAAAACTTTCCATTCGCTCTATCCATAACCTACAGGAATACATAGTTTATATCTTAATCAGGACTAATCACACTTAATGAAATCTTAATATATCACACGAAGTTCTGAAAATCAAATTCCTAATTGGCCTAAGTGATTTCTAACCAAGGCACTCATCTATTTAGTAGTCGGGTACAAGAATCCCAAAATAAGATAATTTCATAACTCAGGCTGGCCAGTCCCAAGAGTAATTCATCTACAATCGAGATTCTTACCTGACCTACAGATCTATTGTCTCCAAGTACCATGATAAAGGTTTAGAACCTATAACATTTCACGATCCAAAGCTTATGCCCAAAAGAGCACTTAAACATTTGTACACATTCATGTAGTCAGGACCATAACACCACTTGGCCCAATCTCATTCCGTGCAGAGACCACGCGAAGCAGCTATAGGTTTTATCCCTTAATCGCTTAACTTTCAAATCAAATCGAATCCCACAGTCCGACATCCTAAACTTTAAGCCTAGGATACAATACAGAGATCCGAAGTCTAAACTCTGATATCACCTGTGACAGCCCCACCTCCCCCTAAGGCGAACCAAAGGGTTCGGCAGACCGCCTGCCCAGCTCTCGCCGGGACTACGGGGTCAAAACACTCATAACTCTATAGTACGTGTGATAGAAACAAAAAAAAAATGAACAATTCGGAAGCCACCAAGTTAAACTAACTCACCGAACCATAATATTATTGGAAACCCCGGCCAAATTGTTTTTTTTCTTTTCCTTTTCACACTTGAATACGATACCCGTCCGAAACCTCCGTAACTTCAATAAACTCCATTTAGCCCTAAAGAATGAACATGTTCAGGCAGTGTAACGCATGTACAAGATTGAACACTGTTATATATATACATGGTTGCAACTTTACAAATTAGAATGGAATTTGTCTGATCAAAATACATTCAAGGTTTCCATCAATTGAGGAGCTATACAAAAGAATATATAACTAGCTCAACTCATGCTTCAAAATATCATAGTTCCCAAAAGATTTTCCTGTAAGAAAAACAAGGATAACGAAACGGGATGAGCGATAAGCTCAATGAGGTACCAAAAACAATAACAGTGAAGGACCAAGAAATTTCATGCTCAATTAATCACATAAGGATGCCAAATAAAGAGATAAGTAAACAACATAGATAGAAAGGATACAGATGGCTCTCAGGAGCCAATTTCCCGTTGCAATACTTGATCCGACTATGTTGGCCCTCCGTCAACTTTCAAATAAAGAAAACCAATCCAGTAGAACACCGCTTTAACGCCAAATCCTGTTCACCATTCATACCCCCTTACCGGGCCCGAACGCCAAATAAAAACAGGAATGGTAATACTGGCGTATACCGGAATAAAGAGTCTCAATACTCAAATATTCCATAAAAACAGGCACCCACAGATTGTCAATTTCCTCGACCGAGCACTTGCATGGCTCGATTTAATTAACACCCCATGAGGTTGAGCTCAGGTTTAACAAGGAGGTCGTTGCACACACTTCCAAACGACATTATAACATGTGCAAGTAACAGTCTCAAGTTCATAACAAGTACAAGAAATAGATTTCAGTTGGTACAACACAGGCAAGAGAACGAGTGTGATATAGTACACCCTCGTCTCAATCAAACTAAACAGGATTCATAGTCATTCATGTCATAGATTTCAAGTACAGACAACTCAAATAGCAACAATGCAAGGGAATGGTACACTCACCAGATCAAACAAGGATAATTTCAAAAGTTTCCTTTCCACGTGTGGCTTTACTCGTCGGCACCTCCTAGAACAATCATGGCAAGCACTTAAGACTTGACTCTAAAACCTAATAAAAGGAATTTGCAAGTAAAACTCGGTTACAAGTCATGTGCCTATCCAAATGAACCATTAAAGAAAAGAAAATGCGACTTCGGAGTGACAAGGGTAACAATTAGTCTTAAAGGCATGAACAACCTCAAAACCCTACCTATAATGATTGACCAACTCCAAATTTGAAGTAGAAAATGAAAGTAAGAGCATTACTAGGAAAATAGGATTTTTCCAGTTTCGCGCAACCCTATATGAAAAATCATATCTCAAGTTTTGTAAGTCCAAAATTTATAAAAGTTATACCGTTGGAAAATATATTCAAAGAGCTATAACTTTCCAGAAAACACCATCTTAAGATTCAGAACGCAAGTCAGTCGAATTTAAGCCTCAAGTTACTGCTTTAACCATCACAAGACAGAACAGGTATACAATTTTCAGTTAGCTTTTGAAAAATCACCATAAATTACACAGACAGAAACAGGGTCTTAAATTTACACGGATTATAACCCTATGAGTCTAGTTTAAAACGCAACAAATGGAACTCAATTCCTATATTCCTACATCAAGATATAGGAAATTTCCCAAGACTGCGCAGGAGCTCTTACGACAATTTTGACAGCACTTCCCGTAGTTTTCCTTACTTTTCCAACCAAACCTCAATACCAATTCACTCCTCAATTTCACCACAATTTCCCCCACAAATCACAAGCTATAAAACACCTTTAATTAGGACCACAAGATCCTTCAAATGCAACCAAGTAAAGGATCAAAATATAAACCCTAAAACTGGAAATTTTGCTACAAAAGCTGAAATTCTTTAAAGGCAAGCAAAACTAACATTCTCAAGCTCAAAATTGCCCATAACAACTACCAAATCATGCCCAAACATTAATCATCATTTGAGGACAGAAATGTTTCTGTAAAAACTGAAATTCACCATACCTCTACTTAAAACCATAAACTTAGCCACAAAACTACGCATTTAACCTCTCCAATCCACTAATTTGCAAGTATTAGCAGTAAAAAGAAATTTCTAGGTAGTTTAACTTGAAACTAAAGGAAAGATGATAGCTTAGAGTTCCTCCTCCAAGAATCACTCCACCAATCTCTGAAACCTCCTAGCTAGTACTTGTATGGAATAGATTTAAAATCTAACGGTGAAATCTCAAGTTTTGAGCAAAAATAGAAGATAGAAAAGAAGAGCTTTTCTTTCTGCTCTCTTGATGCACGGTTGAGCCGGGAAGAAAATGAGATATTTTGGGGCAAAAAAGGTGATAAGAAGGAAGAAAAAGCAGCCAGTCAAAGTTGATTGCCGGAGTTGATGTCACAATCCAGCTAGAATCTGGCAGGATTTCAGGCCGGATTCCAAGCCGGATACGTGCCACATCACAATCCGGCCGGTTTCTAGCCGGTTTTTCGGCCGGATTCCAGGTCAGATATAAGGCAGAGACGAAACCAAATTTTTTTTCAAAACCCTCAAACAATCCGGCCAACAACTGGCCGGATTAGGTACGAAGCAATTTTAACCAAAAATTTCTTTTCCAAGCTCACACGCCGTGTTCGTCCGTACTTCCAATGAATATAGATATATGTATAAATTCACACAAAAATACTTAATACACACAAACGCGCTTTCATATATATTAAATGAAACCCTCCTTAGTGATAGGTAACAAATTCTTTTTATTTTCAAAAAGGAAAGTAAGAATAAATAAAATGCTGAGAAAATATGAAAATTTTAGGGTTCTCACACTCTCTCCCCCTTAAAAGAATTTCGTCCTCGAAATTCCTATCATCGCCTTCTCCTAGATACAAAATTTTACTACTTTCTTCCCATAGTCAAATTGAGCATCATACTTAGCTAACCAATCCGTACCCCTTCACTAGCCAGGCCCATTGATTTCTTTGGTATAGTCTCTTCTTCCTTCCTAAGTTGCAATTCTTATAGCCCATTCTAGTACGCAAACGGTGGAATACTAGAATATTACCTTCCACGTCCTCATACGGGTCAGAGACTTGATGTTGCTCTAGGGCATACACCCGAGCCGACATCTTTGGTCCATTCTTTTCCCCCTTTGACTGGTCAGGGTTGGTCGTGGTTGGCTGTTGGCTCCTATTCTCTTCTCGAGATCGGCTCGGGCAATTTGCGATTCGATGATCTGCGCTCCTACAACGAAGGCATTTTCTTCATTTCTTGCAGCAGACATCCTCCGTATGATTCGGCTTCCCACAGTACCTGCAGGGACCACGGGAAGCGGAGACTGAGCCACTCTGTGAGGCACCACTCGACATCCCAGGTAGTTGTACTCCACCGTTTCCCCTTCCAATCTTAGGAGGCGTCCTTTTATCTCTTTGCTTCGAACTGCTTCCAGGGAGTCCCCTTTTCTTGAATTGAAAATTCTTAACTTGTAACCTCGCGCTTTCAACTCGTTGAACTTTCTCTACCGCATCACTAAAAGTATTAAGCTGGGCCACGGCCAAGTCCTTCTGAATCTCAACGTTTAATCCTTGGACAAAACGCCTTATCCGCCTCTGCTTAGTCACGATTCCCTTGGGAGCGAACTTGGACAATCTGGTGAACTGGCTCTCATATTTGGCGACGGTTTAAGTTCCCTGGCGGAGCCTAATGAACTCATCTTCTTTCTTTTCCTGGATCAAAGGAGGAAAATACTTCGTGTTGAACTCTCTCATGAAATTCATGCACGTCTTTGGGGTTTGTTCTCTTTCCCATTTCAACCTTATGATATTCCACCAAGAACAGGCTGCTCCCTCCAGTTGGAAGACAGCAAATGTGACCTGTCGCTCCTCGGTATAATGTAACGTGGCAAATATATCAATCATCTTCTCTAGCCATCTCTCGGCCACTTCGGTGTCGGGTCCTCCAAGAAATTGCGGTGGGGAGAACTTCTGAAATCGTTCGACGGCTTTATCCTCACCCTCTATATGATTACTAGGGTTGCCCGGCTGATTAACAGGATTTTGGCCCTGATGTTCCACTATATGGGCCAATAAGTCAGTCATACGCTGAATGGCGGCAGCTACCTGAACATTAGGATGTGTTCTAGCTTCAGGGTTAGGTTCAAGCATTGATTCTCGATTTCCCCTCCAATCGAGGGTTGCTTATGGCCGCACCCTCGGCCTCGTCCTCTACGCATATTCTCCATTGGTTTAACCACTCTAGGGTCGAAACGCAAATACAATATTAAAGCAAATGCAGGTAGGTACGAGGAACAAAAGTAGATACAACTCAAAAGGGTATATATATAGAACATAACTTGATCTAGCAAATCACACAGTATCAGTCAAATGTAAGCAAAAGTAAGTCCAGGAAAGTAACGAAATCAAATCCAAAATACACTAGACAAACTAGGCCTAGAAGTATAAAACATCCAACTAAAACTTTCCATTCGCTCTATCCATAACCTACAGGAATACATAGTTTATATCTTAATCAGGACTAATCACTCTTAATGAAATCTTAATATATCACACGAAGTTCCGAAAATCAAATTCCTAATTGGCCTAAGCGATTTCTAACCCAGGCTCTCATCTATTTAGTAGTCGGGTACAAGAATCCCAAAATAAGATAATTTCACAACTCAGGCTGGCCAGTCCCAAGAGTAATTCATCTACAATCGAGATTCTTACCTGACCTACAGATCTATTGTCTCCAAGTACCATGATAAAGGTTTAGAACCTATAACATTTCATGATCCAAATCTTATGCCCAAAAGAGAACTTAAACATTTGTACACATTCACGTAGTCAAGACCATAACACCACTTGGCCCAAGCTCACTCCTCGCAGAGACCATGCGAAGCAGCTATAGGTTTTATCCCTTAATCGCTTAACTTTCAAATCAAATCGAATCCCACAGTCCGACATCCTAAACTTTAAGCCTAGGATACAATACAGAGATCCGAAGTCTAAACTCTGATATCACCTGTGACAGCCCCACCTCCCCCTAAGGCGAACCAAAGGGTTCGGCAGACCGCCTGCCCAGCTCTCGCCGGGACTACGGGGTCAAAACACTCATAACTCTATAGTACGTGTGATAGAAACAAAAAAAATGAACAATTCGGAAGCCACCAAGTTAAACTAACTCACCGAACCATAATATTATCGAAAACCCCTGACAAATTGTTTTTTTTCTTTTCCTTTTCACACTTGAATACGATACCCGTCTGAAACCTCCGTAACTTCAATAAACTCCATGTAGCCCTAAAGAATGAACACGTTCGGGCAGTGTAACGCATGTACATGATTGAACACTGTTATATATATACATGGTTGCAACTTTACAAATCAAAAGGGAATTTGTCTGATCAAAATACATTCAAGGTTTCCATCCATTGAGGAGCTATACAAAAGAATATATAACTAGCTCAACTCATGCTTCCAGATATCATAGTTCCCAAAAGATTTTCCTGTAAGGAAAACAAGGATAACGAAACGGGGTGAGCTATAAGTTCAATGAGGTACCAAAAATAATTACAGTCAAGGACCTAGAAATTTCATGCTCAATTAATCACATAAGGATACCAAATAAAGTGAAAAGTAAACAACTTAGATAGAAAGGATACAGATGGCTCTCAGGAGCCAATATCCCATTGCAATACTTGATCCGACAACGTTGACCCTCCGTCAACTTTCAAATAAAGAAAACCAATCCAGTAGAACACCGCTTTAACGCCAAATCCCGTTCACCTCATACCCCCTTACCGGGCTCAAACGCCAAATAAAAACAGGAATGGTAATACTCGAGTATACTGGAATCAAGAGTCTCAATACTCAAAGATTCCATAAAAACAGGCACCCACGGAATGTCAATTTCCTCGATCAAGCCCTTGCACGGCTCGATTTAATTAACTCCCCATGAGGTTGAGCTCAGGTTTAACAAGGAGGTCGTTGGACACACTTCCAAACGACATTATAAAAAGTGCAAGTAACAGGCTCAAGTTCATAACAAGTACAAGAAATAGATTTCAGTTGGTACAACACAGGCAAGAGAACGAGTGAGATAAAGTACACCCTCGTCTCAATCAAACTAAACAGGATTCATAGTGATTCATGTCATAGATTTCAAGTACAGACAACTCAAATAGCAACAATGCAAGGGAGTGGTACACTCACCAAATCAAACTAGGATAATTTCAAAAGTTTCCTTTCCACGTGTGGCTTTACTCGTCGACACCTCCTAGAATAATCATGGCAAACACTTAAGACTTGACTCTAAAACCCAATAAATGGAATTTGCAAGTAAAACTCGGTTACAAGTCATATGCCTGTCCAAATGAACCATTAATGCAAAGAAAATGCGACTTCGGAGTGAAAAGGGTAACAGTGAGGACCTGAAAATTTTCTTATTTTTATAGAATATTACTGGGTTATTTAAATAATTATTCACTCATTTTCTCCGAATTATTTATTTTTGACCATTTTAAATCCATTTATATGGAACAACGTCTCTTTTATAGTTTTAAAGCGTTTTGTTGGAAAATCTACTTTTAAAAATTCCTTTAGTTCGGAATAACGAGTGCACGTTTTCGAGGCTACACTTGAATCGGGAGTGTATCAACATTGGAGAATTAAAAATGCTCAATAGTAGATCAAGAAAGATTAATTGAGAAATTAATACTAGACTCATGTGAGGACTCGTAAAATTCTTATTTTTAAAAACCCTATTTTTGGCTCATTTAATTATTTATTTGGATATTTGCCCCGAATATTATTTTCTATCCTTATTAGACCTAAATACATGGAATTATAGTTTCATTATATTTTTAAAGTGACTTGTTTCAAAGAATTTATTTTTTTTGGAAGCTCGGTTAATGTAAATAGTGAAAACGTGTCTGAAAACTTTAGCCATTTTGGAGTACAATAAGCTTGAAAATTTGGAGACATGTACAATGGTCCTAAAATAGGTAATTTTAGGTTTAAATACTCAAATGATAGTTAGTAGTACGATCGTTACAAGAATTTGTTGAAGGTTTCACTTTATCGTGCCTAAATTGGAAATACGCGTTTTCACGCGCGCGATTAATTGAGGGATTTTGGGCCATTATTTTGGGACAATTAAGAGTGAATAATACTTGTATGAATATAAGTGCATTAGAGGTTTAGTACACTAGTGAAACAAATGCGAGAGAAATCGAGCCCAAACGCGCCCTATTGAGAGTTGACTTTGGGGATGATTGTGCACCACACAGTGTGTCTTCCTTAAGAAGCTAAATTTGGACCAAACACTCTCTCTCTTAGTCTCTCTCTTGGCCGAATTCTTAGCAGCAAAACACAACACAAAGTTGTCATTTTTTCATCCTCAATTCTTGCACAAAACCTTCATAGATTCACACCAAAATTGAAGACCACTTAGCTTGTCACTTGGAGAGCTCATCTAGCTATCAAAAGGAGGAGTTTTCACGGTTTTCTTGAAGCTTCTAAGGACCAAAAATTCTGCCTTGGCCTTCATCTAAATTAGGTAATGATCTAACACTCTTGGGTTGGAAAAATTGTTGGAAAAATTGGAAAGTGGGCTCTATGAACTCCCACTCTTGGGTTGTTGCTGATTTTGTGGTTGATGATATTTATAATGTTGGTTTAGCGTTTGAAATGGTGGATTAATGGCGTATAATTAGTAGAAACTTCAAGGAACTCATGGGATAGAAATTTCCGATTTTACCCCTGCCTTGTTCGGTTATTTTAAGGCCAATTTTTGATGATCTAATGGCTTGAATATGATGTTTATATGTTGTATTAGTTGTGTAAAAATTTTCATTGGAAAATATTGAGGTTTGGTTGGGCAAATGAATTTCTTTGTGAAACTAGTCAAGCTGGAAAACTGTTTCCGTGTAGCTCTGTCCAGCGATAGTGTTTCGGCCGTAACTCTGTCCTCCGACGTTGAAATCGAGTGTCGTCAGTGACATTTGAAACTAGACATCCAAACCTTTTCAATGGTATGAAATTCACATTTTGGTTCCAAGCGTGTGAGCCAAACGAATCGTTTTAGGAAGGCTGCCCTGTTTCTCTGTTCTGCTGGAACGATTTGATGATGCTGCACCTTTAGGCTTAATTTCGAGCCAGTTGCATGCTGAATCTTAAAACCATTTCTTCTGTTAAATTATAGATCTATGAATGTATTTTCCAACACTATCAACCATGCTCAATTTCTAATTAAATTGAGTGAGTCATGATCAAAATACAGTGACTGCCTTGTTCTTGAAAACCCTTGGATTTGGACAGATTTGATGTGAGACTTGTTGTAGTCTTACTAAATGAATTTCTTGGCGCTAAACACCTAACAAATGTACCATGTATGTTCCTTAGACTTTTCTTGCACAAATGAACCATGTTTGGAGGTTTTCCTTAGCCGAATGTTTGGAAACGGAGAGAAATAGAGCTAAAGGCAGTTTTCCCTTAGTAATTTCAAAACTTTGGTTGATTGGTTAACCACCTTTCCGAAGGTATTTTTCCACGAAATTTGATATAGAGATACCATTCATAAAGGAGTACTATACTGCAAAATTTGGCACCAATCCAAGTCCATTTCGACACTTAACTAAAGGTCCAAAGTCGGAAACCCGAATCTGGAAATTGTTCAACAGTCTTGAATTTTCCCCAACTTTGAGCTACCATATCTTGGTGCTCGAAACTCCGATTCTCGATCCACTTGTTCTGTCCTAAACCTTACTTGCACCTCTAATCGAGTTACGAATTTCAAGGGCTGGTTTGCAACGAGAGAATTCTTCCGAATTTCCAAAGTTAGTGAAAAACCAACCCCAGCTCAATCCTGAACATTTTGGAACAGTGATTTCAAGCTCATTTTTGAGTACTTTTCACTTAGATTCGTGGAAAAGTATCTTCAAATAACTTTTAGTACTTTCCAAGAGGTTTCCAACGGTATAAAGTTTTCCAATTTTTGACATGTAGAGAGTAAGATACGATTTTTCAAAACATCGTATCAAAACTGAAAATTTTCCGAATTCCAAAGGAGGGGAGTTTCAAGCACTCCTTATTCCTTCGATATTACTTGAACGTTTTATACTTGATTTTCCAAAATGAAAACTCGATCGCTCTTGTACTTTAAAAAACTCTAGTTGAACCTCGATTTACGAGTAATTGAGGTTCGTTTTCAAGAAATTTCCTTAGGTTGTACTAGTGTACAATCTTCCTTGATAATTGGGATATATGAGTGATGCTTCACTATTATTTGCTCAGGCGCACACGAGGACCATCAAGAGGATCCTACAGTGAACACTTGAACTTCCGGAAAATATTTCTTATTGATTTGCTCGGTGAGTGTCAAGTGTATGACTACTTGAACTCTATGGAATTGATTCATGCTTGGCTTACCTGATTACATGCTTAGCCTACCTGGTTTTGAAAAATGCAGTCGAGTGTGTACTTTATAGCACTCGTTCTCATTTGAAACAAATGACTCATGTTTAACATGGTTTGCTTGGTTTACATGACCTAAAATACATGCTCGAACCTGTCAAATGCTTGAATACATGACATGGTATGCTATGGCTGCATACGTCGTTGGAGTGAATCTCCTCGACACTTACATGATACATGGGGGACGCCCAAACTCATAGGCCGACCTTGGAACTCAAGCCGGCATGGGTTTGGTCGGGAACCTTGGTGAGCCATGAGAATTACATGATAAGCTTGATCTATTTGAGAGATCTTGCTTGGCATACTCGTGGAGTATAGCCTTCTAAATGTCGTGCGGGCCCGGAGCGGTGTATGGTGGACGGATGAGAAGTAAGTGGTGATCTACGGATTAGAAATATCAACCCGGTTGACGGAGAGTCATCGGGGGGAGATATACGAATGACATCGGCAAAACAAGTGGAACTTAGCTCCTGAGAGCTATCATATCCTTGAATTGTTTCTGTTTACATTTTGTTGGCATTGTTAATTACTTGCAAGTTATCACTTGAACTGTTACTTGGGCTTGTTACCTGAACTATGTGCCTGCATGTGTGTTCTTGGCCTCACGAGCGTTTTGCTCACCCTGTAGATTTGTTTTCCTTAACAGGGTTGAACTTGAAGGTGTGCTGGAGAAACCCTCCTAACGTGCTTTTGTTTAGGATTTCTATTATTTTTTTGGCTGTGCCCTTGATTTTCGGTTGTACTTCTGGAATTGAAATGTAACTTTTGTGGCGTGATGTATATTTGGGATTCAGGATGTACTTTGACCACCCGACGTGCGGGTTGGTTAATGGATGAATATTGTTAAGCTTGAACGCTTCCGTATTTGCTATATTTAAGTTATTTACTTGTGTTGTGTAGACTGGTAATAAGTTTGAATAGAATTGCTTGAGTCCTGACGAGAGTTGGGCAGGCGTCTCGCGGATACCCTTTGGTTCGCCTTAGGGAGAAGTGGGGGTGTCACAGTTGGTATCAGAGCTTAGGCTTTAGATCTCTGTAGTGTATCCTAAGCTTAAAAGTTTAGGATGCCGGACTGTGGAACAGGTTGGGAAGTTAAGTGACAGCTTGTGAAAATGAAAACTAGAACCTATGTTTGAATTAGTGGATGGTAAGGAGTCTTGATCTTGTGTGATACATGTGGGATAGTACGAAATGATCAGATCTAGTTTATTGAATATATCTGGACCTACATGAGCTTTTACTTTTAAGGGTAAGCTATGGGAGGTAAGGGTGATAATAAATGGTCTCGGGATGCCTTCCGGTGGTTCATTATCGAGAATGACCTAAGGGAGCATTGGAGAGATAATCCAATTCACAGAACTAGAAATTTATGTATTTTCAAAGGACTTGCTCGCGCCCAAATAATGGAGTGTTAATAGTGGTCGATCATTAAAAATAGCTATCCGAGGAAATTAGGGTGATTCGAGGGAATAATCGGAAAATGAGGGCAATTGCGGATGCCTAGACTACTAGAATTCTTGAAGTGGAGATTGAGATACTTAAGGAGCGAGGAAGACAAAGGCTCCTTGTGAGAAGTTTTAAAAGGTTAAGACCCGACTTGTTAGGATTGTGCCTAAAATTAAAGATAAGATGGATAAGTCGATGGTTGGGTGTGTTACCTTGGTTGAACAAGTGGAGAATTACAAGATATTCGATAAGGGACATGAGATCTAAAACTCCTAATGCTGGAAATGAAAATAATCCTACGGAGGTAGTGAAGACTTTTGGCCTGCCAATCACTAAGTTAGTGATTTAAACTATTTTAATAGTTCTGCCAAAGATAGACGGGGTGACGCTCGCTTAAAAGGCCATTGTATCTTGTATCTTGTTTCACTATGTTTCCTATCTTTTGAGGCAATTAAACGTTACTCATGACTTGTTTGACTTTACTGCTTTATGAATTCAAATCCATGATTGGGTTGTATACGTTTGTGATTATTTTGGTGTCTTCCCTTTTGCTCTTGTATTTGTTTGGCGTGATAAAAGTGTCACTTTTCAAACTCTGTTTAGGTGCACTCACTTTATGTCATGCCTTTAAACATGTTACATTTATGGGTAGCCAAAGGAGTGAAAAAAAAGATCGAGGGCGAGGGGTTAAGCAACTCCAAACCCAAGTGGGCAATTATAGAGCGACTGCTAGACTGAACCAAAACCCTAGAAATGAAGGAAAATAATCACGTGGTTATTGCTATTAACTAGATGATTGATGCCCTAGCACGATTAGTAGAGCACTAAAGTTCTAAACCAATCAACCACTCTGGGGACCAAGAGAGATGTGAAAATGGAATGATTCTTGATGTCCGCCTATCTAGGTTTTACGGAGAACCTAACCTCGAAATAATAAGATTGAATTGAAAGGATACAATAAGGCACTAATGAGACCAAGAGATTATGATCTCTTCTTGAACAACTTCATAGACAAGTATTGGAGAGTGAGGTAAGACCTAAAAACTCTATATCAAGGAATAGAGTCCCCGTATCTTGTTGTATTCGTGAGTAATGGTAGTAAATTTATGGAGACTTAAGAGCTCACCCATGTTTAGAAGAGAATAGCTAAGATTTATATTTCGGGACGACTCTAAGCGAAAGAATGAAAGAGTAATATGGCTCGAATTTCCTTTGATCCTTTGATTTGCCTGGTAGGCTAGCATTTGAGTTAAGCCAACTGGTGAGATAACAACTTTGTAAGAAATGCGTAAGGAAATGGATATTCTTCGAAATGAGGTAAAATTTCAAAAGAAATTGGCTGACTACTGGGAAGGACAGTGGAAACAAGAATACGCAGAGAAAACTGAGCTGCTACGTAAAAATATAGAACTGGAGAAGGAATACAAGGAAAATTCTCAAACTGGTCGAGCCATCACTTTTCACACAAAATGTGGATACTGTGGGAAGATGAATCACACTGAGGATAAGTGTTGGATAAAGCAAGGAAAGTGTCTGTGGTGCGGTAGTATCAAGCATAAGATTTCGAATTGCCCTGGTAACCCTTACTAAAAGAGGAAATACTCAGCAGCCAGCTAGGCCCGCTACAAAGCTATCAAGTGCCAGATGGAAGTAATTAATACTAGTGGTTATGAAGGGGGGAAGTTTTACTAGAGTGAGAATGTTTGACTACACTCGAGGGATAGGGGTTGTAGTACCCTAGACTAGACTAGCACTTTTGGGGATTTAATCTTTTGTGTAAAGGAAAGTCTTTTGTTATTTTGTATCTTGGCAACTTGACACGTTTTTGTACAATCTTATTGTTTTCCTTTTCCTTTTGAAATGATTTGATAAACCTATCCTGAATTGATACAACTATTACAATTTTTCCATGACATATGGAGATGTACCTTGTTTTTAATTAATCTCATGGTTTATTTATATACAGTTACATTTTGCCCTATACCTTTAGACTGCTAATAAGACATGAACAGTAGTAGACGTGATCGAGATTGTACATGAGAGAGTAGGCAAACTTGAGATCTTGGAGATGACCAAGGACCGTGACCGAATTGAGAACTTGTTGTTGAAGTTGAAACCCAATGTTTGATTGCCAATTTAATATATTAATACTGCGAGACTTGGGTTAGTGAAAAGAAATCCTTTGTAGATTTGATGAGCATAATGATTGAGGGATCGAATATCATATTTGGAATGGAAGCTTGAGGCTATATATATATATATATATATATATATATTTATATATAGGTTAATCGAGATTTGAACGATATGACCATTAAGAACAAATACTCCATTGTCTCACATAGCCAGGGATTTTGACCAATGGTAAGGAGCCGTGATATTATTCAAGTTGAATCTAAAGTCGAACTATTGCCGGTTGAGGATCCTAAAAATTGATGTGTTTAAAATCACTTCCAATTCAAGATAGGGACACCTTGAACCTTCAATTACGCCGTTGGGTTGACCAATGCACTAGCAACAACTATGACCTGAATGCATCGGGGTTTAAATCGTAATTGGATTAACCTGTGGTGGTATTTATCGATGATATGTCGGTATATTCTAGGGTTTGAGAAAATCATGGAAGACACTTGATAATAGTTTTACAAGTCTTGAGAAAGCACCAACTTTCGTTAAGTTCAATACACAGGAGTTCGATTGGAAGAAATTGCCTTTCTATGTTATACAATATCTAAGAAAGAAATTGTTATTGACTCAGCTAAAGTAGAAATTGTTTAAGAGGAAACGATCAAAAAATCCTATTGACATTTGGAGTTCTTAGAGGTAGCTGAATGTTACCTTTGGTTTATCAAGGATTTTTCTAGGAGTGCAAGACTTGGTAAGTGACTTGGGATTCTAAATGTTAGGAAGAATTTTAAAAGTGAAAAGGTGTTTAACCGATGCACTTGTGTTAGCCTACCGAGCGGAGGAGGTAGAGTTGTCATTTATCCAGATGCTTTAAAGGGTAGATTAGAATGTATACTAACGATACAGGATGAAACGATTGTTTATGTCTCTAGAAAGTTAATATATCACGAGAGGAAGTAGCCAACTCATGATTTGGGATTAGTGGGGTAATAGTGGCATTAAGAGTGAAGACGTTACCTATGTGAGGTAGACATAAGGCCGATTATGTTGTCTTATGACTAGAAATTTAAAATATCTAATGAGGAAAAATCAAGGTTTGATTGCTAGTTGAATGAATAGAAATTGTGAAGAATGGGTTGGAGAACATAAGTTGGTGATTCATTTGGTAGACTGAACCATTTATTGTCCCATGTGTGAATTTCGAGGACGAAATTCCTTTTAAGGAGGGGTGGATGTGAGGACCTGAAAATTTTCTTATTTTTATAGAATATTACTGGATTATTTAAATAATTATTCACTCATTTTCTCCGAATTATTTATTTTCGACCATTTTAAATCTATTATATGGAACAACGTCTCTTTTATAGTTTTAAAGCGTTTTGTTGGAAAATCTACTTTTAAAAATTCCTTTAGTTCGGAATAACGAGTGCACGTTTTCGAGGCTACACTTGAATCGGGAGTGTATCAACATTGGAGAATTAAGAATGATCAATAGTAGATCAAGAAAGATTAATTGAGGAATTAATACTAAACTCATGTGAGGACTCGTAAAATTCTTATTTTTAAAAACTCTATTTTTGGCTCATTTAATTATTTATTTGGATATTTGCCTCAAATATTATTTTCTATCCTTATTAGACCTAAATACATGGAATTATAGTTTCATTATATTTTTAAAGTGACTTGTTTCAAAAAATTTATTTTTTTTTGGAAGCTCGATTAATGTAAATAGTGAAAATGTGTCTGAAAACTTTAGCCATTTTGGAGTACAATAAGCTTGAAAATTTGGAGACATGTACAATGGTCCTAAAATAGGTAATTTTAAATGATAGTTAGTAGTACGATCGTTACAAGAATTTCTTGAAGGTTTCACTTTATCGTGCATAAATTGAAAATACGCGTTTTCACACGCGCGATTAATTGAGGGACTTTGGGCCATTATTTTGGGACAATTAAGAGTGAATAATACTTGTATGAATATAAGTGCATTAGAGGTTTAGTACACTAGTGAAACAAATGCGAGAAAAATCGAGCCCAAACGTGCCCTATTGAGAGTTGACTTTGGGGATGATTGTGCACCACACAGTGTGTCTTCCTTAAGAAGCTAAATTTGGACCAAACACTCTCTCTCTTAGTCTCTCTCTTGGCCGAATTCTTAGCAGCAAAACACAACACAAAGTTGTCATTTTTTCATCCTCAATTCTTGCACAAAACCTTCATAGATTCACACCAAAATTGAAGACCACTTAGCTTGTCACTTGGAGAGCTCATCTAGCTATCAAAAGAGGAGTTTTCACGGTTTTCTTGAAGCTTCTAAGGACCAAAAATTCTGCCTTGGCCTTCATCTAAATTAGGTAATGATCTAACACTCTTGGGTTGGAAAAATTGTTGGAAAAATTGGAAAGTGGGCTCTATGAACTCCCACTCTTGGGTTGTTGCTGATTTTGTGGTTGATGATATTTATAATGTTGGTTTAGCGTTTGAAATGGTGGATTAATGGCGTATAATTAGTAGAAACTTCAAGGAACTCATGGGATAGAAATTTCCGATTTTACCCCTGCCTTGTTCGGTTATTTTAAGGCCAATTTTTGATGATCTAATGGCTTGAATATGATGTTTATATGTTGTATTAGTTGTGTAAAAATTTTCATTGGAAAATATTGTGGTTTGGTTGGGCAAATGAATTTCTTTGTGAAACTAGTCAAGCTGGAAAACTGTTTCCGTGTAGCTCTGTCCAGCGATAGTGTTTGGCCGTAACTCTGTCCTCCGATGTCAAAATCGAGTTCGTCAGTGACATTTGAAACTAGACATCCACACCTTTTCAAGGTATAAATTCACGTTTTGGTTCCAAGTGTGTGAGCCAAACAATCGTTTTAGGAAGGCTGCCCTGTTTCTCTGTTCTGCTGGAACAATTTGATGATGCTGCACCTTTAGGCTTAATTTCGAGCCAGTTGCATGCTGAATCTTAAAATATTTCTTCTGTAAAATTATAGATCTATGAATGTATTTTCCAACACTATCAACCATGCTCAATTCGAGTTAAATTGAGTGAGTCATGATCAAAATACAGTGACTGCCTTGTTCTTGAAAACCCTTGGATTTGGACAGATTTGATGTGAGACTCGTTGTAGTCTTACTAAATGAATTTCTTGGTGCTAAACACCTAAAAATGTACCATGTATGTTCCTTAGACTTTTCTTGCACAAATGAACCATGTTTGGAGGTTTTCCTTAGCCGAATGTTTGGAAACGGAGAGAAATGAGCTAAAGGCAGTTTTCCCTTAGTAATTTCAAAACTTTGGTTGATTGGTTAACCACCTTTCCGAAGGTATTTTTCCACGAAATTTGATAATAGACCATTTAAAGGAGTACTATACTGCAAAATTTGGCACCAATCCAAGTCCATTTCGACACTTAACTAAAGGTCCAAAGTCGGAAACCCGAATCTGGAAATTGTTCAACAGTCTTGAATTTTCCCCAACTTTGAGCTACCATATCTTGGTGCTCGAAACTCCGATTCTCGATCCACTTGTTCTGTCCTAAACCTTACTTGCACCTCTAATCGAGTTACGAATTTCAAGGGCTGGTTTGCAACGAGAGAATTCTTCCGAATTTCCAAAGTTAGTGAAAAACCAACCCAGCTCAATCCTGAACATTTTGGAACAGTGATTTCAAGCTCATTTTTGAGTACTTTTCACTTAGATTCGTGGAAAAGTATCTTCTAATAACTTTTAGTACTTTCCAAGAGGTTTCCAACGGTATAAAGTTTTCCAATTTTTGACATGTAGAGTGTAAGATACGATTTTTCAAAAACATCGTATCAAAACTGAAAATTTTCCGAATTCCAAAGGAGGGGAGTTTCAAGCACTCCTTATTCCTTCGATATTACTTGAACGTTTTATACTTGATTTTCCAAAATGAAAACTCGATCGCTCTTGTACTTTAAAAAACTCTAGTTGAACCTCGATTTACGAGTAATTGAGGTTCGTTTTCATGAAATTTCCTTAGGTTGTACTAGTGTACAATCTTCCTTGATAATTGGGATTATGAGTGATGCTTCACTATTATTTGCTCAGGCGCACACGAGGACCATCAAGAGGATCCTACAGTGAACACTTGAACTTCCGGAAAATATTTCTTATTGATTTGCTCGGTGAGTGTCAAGTGTATGACTACTTGAACTCTATGGAATTGATTCATGCTTGGCTTACCTGATTACATGCTTAGCCTACCTGGTTTTGAAAAATGCAGTCGAGTGTGTACTTTATAGCACTCGTTCTCATTTGAAACAAATGACTCATGTTTAACATGGTTTGCTTGGTTTACATGACCTGAAATACATGCTCGAACCTGTCAAATGCTTGAATACATGACATGGTATGCTATGGCTGCATACGTCGTTGGAGTGAATCTCCTCGACACTTACATGATACATGGGGGACGCCCAAACTCATAGGCCGACCTTGGAACTCAAGCCGGCATGGGTTTGGTCGGGAACCTTGGTGAGCCATGAGAATTACATGATAAGCTTGATCTATTTGAGAGATCTTGCTTGGCATACTCGTGGAGTATAGCCTTCTAAATGTCGTGCGGGCCCGGAGCGGTGTATGGTGGACGGATGAGAAGTAAGTGGTGATCTACGGATTAGAAATATCAACCCGGTTGACGGAGAGTCATCGGGGGGAGATATACGAATGACATCGGCAAAACAAGTGGAACTTAGCTCCTGAGAGCTATCATATCCTTGAATTGTTTCTGTTTACATTTTGTTGGCATTGTTAATTACTTGCAAGTTATCACTTGAACTGTTACTTGGGCTTGTTACCTGAACTATGTGCCTGCATGTGTGTTCTTGGCCTCACGAGCGTTTTGCTCACCCTGTAGATTTGTTTTCCTTAACAGGGTTGAACTTGAAGGTGTGCTGGAGAAACCCTACTAACGTGCTTTTGTTTAGGATTTCTATTATTTTTTTGGCTGTGCCCTTGATTTTCGGTTGTACTTCTGGAATTGAAATGTAACTTTTGTGGCGTGATGTATATTTGGGATTCAGGATGTACTTTGACCACCCGACGTGCGGGTTGGTTAATGGATGAATATTGTTAAGCTTGAACGCTTCCGTATTTGCTATATTTAAGTTATTTACTTGTGTTGTGTAGACTGGTAATAAGTTTGAATAGAATTGCTTGAGTCCTGGCGAGAGTTGGGCAGGCGTCTCGCGGATACCCTTTGGTTCGCCTTAGGGAGAAGTGGGGGTGTCACAGTTGGTATCAGAGCTTAGGCTTTAGATCTCTGTAGTGTATCCTAAGCTTAAAAGTTTAGGATGCCGGACTGTGGAACAGGTTGGGAAGTTAAGTGACAGCTTGTGAAAATGAAAACTAGAACCTATGTTTGAATTAGTGGATGGTAAGGAGTCTTGATCTTGTGTGATACATGTGGGATAGTACGAAATGATCAGATCTAGTTTATTGAATATATCTGGACCTACATGAGCTTTTACTTTTAAGGGTAAGCTATGGGAGGTAAGGGTGATAATAAATGGTCTCGGGATGCCTTCCGGTGGTTCATTATCGAGAATGACCTAAGGGAGCATTGGAGAGATAATCCAATTCACAGAACTAGAAATTTATGTATTTTCAAAGGACTTGCTCGCGCCCAAATAATGGAGTGTTAATAGTGGTCGATCATTAAAAATAGCTATCCGAGGAAATTAGGGTGATTCGAGGGAATAATCGGAAAATGAGGGCAATTGCGGATGCCTAGACTACTAGAATTCTTGAAGTGGAGATTGAGATACTTAAGGAGCGAGGAAGACAAAGGCTCCTTGTGAGAAGTTTTAAAAGGTTAAGACCCGACTTGTTAGGGTTGTGCCTAAAATTAAAGATAAGATGGATAAGTCGATGGTTGGGTGTGTTACCTTGGTTGAACAAGTGGAGAATTACAAGATATTCGATAAGGGACATGAGATCTAAAACTCCTAATGCTGGAAATGAAAATAATCCTACGGAGGTAGTGAAGACTTTTGGCCTGCCAATCACTAAGTTAGTGATTTAAACTATTTTAATAGTTCTGCCAAAGATAGACGGGGTGACGCTCGCTTAAAAGGCCATTGTATCTTGTATCTTGTTTCACTATGTTTCCTATCTTTTGAGGCAATTAAACGTTACTCATGACTTGTTTGACTTTACTGCTTTATGAATTCAAATCCATGATTGGGTTGTATACGTTTGTGATTATTTTGGTGTCTTCCCTTTTACTCTTGTATTTGTTTGGCGTGATAAAAGTGTCACTTTTCAAACTCTGTTTAGGTGCACTCACTTTATGTCATGCCTTTAAACATGTTACATTTATGGGTAGCCAAAGGAGTGAAAAAAAGATCGAGGGCGAGGGGTTAAGCAACTCCAAACCCAAGTGGGCAATTATAGAGCGACTGCTAGACTGAACCAAAACCCTAGAAATGAAGGAAAATAATCACGTGGTTATTGCTATTAACTAGATGATTGATGCCCTAGCACGATTAGTAGAGCACTAAAGTTCTAAACCAATCAACCACTCTGGGGACCAAGAGAGATGTGAAAATGGAATGATTCTTGATGTCCGCCTATCTAGGTTTTACGGAGAACCTAACCTCGAAATAATAAGATTGAATTGAAAGGATACAATAAGGCACTAATGAGACCAAGAGATTATGATCTCTTCTTGAACAACTTCATAGACAAGTATTGGAGAGTGAGGTAAGACCTAAAAACTCTATATCAAGGAATAGAGTCCCCGTATCTTGTTGTATTCGTGAGTAATGGTAGTAAATTTATGGAGACTTAAGAGCTCACCCATGTTTAGAAGAGAATAGCTAAGATTTATATTTCGGGACGACTCTAAGCGAAAGAATGAAAGAGTAATATGGCTCGAATTTCCTTTGATCCTTTGATTTGCCTGGTAGGCTAGCATTTGAGTTAAGCCAACTGGTGAGATAACAACTTTGTAAGAAATGCGTAAGGAAATGGATATTCTTCGAAATGAGGTAAAATTTCAAAAGAAATTGGCTGACTACTGGGAAGGACAGTGGAAACAAGAATACGCAGAGAAAACTGAGCTGCTACGTAAAAATATAGAACTGGAGAAGGAATACAAGGAAAATTCTCAAACTGGTCGAGCCATCACTTTTCACACAAAATGTGGATACTGTGGGAAGATGAATCACACTGAGGATAAGTGTTGGATAAAGCAAGGAAAGTGTCTGTGGTGCGGTAGTATCAAGCATAAGATTTCGAATTGCCCTGGTAACCCTTACTAAAAGAGGAAATACTCAGCAGCCAGCTAGGCCCGCTACAAAGCTATCAAGTGCCAGATGGAAGTAATTAATACTAGTGGTTATGAAGGGGGGAAGTTTTACTAGAGTGAGAATGTTTGACTACACTCGAGGGATAGGGGTTGTAGTACCCTAGACTAGACTAGCACTTTTGGGGATTTAATCTTTTGTGTAAAGGAAAGTCTTTTGTTATTTTGTATCTTGGCAACTTGACACGTTTTTGTACAATCTTATTGTTTTCCTTTTCCTTTTGAAATGATTTGATAAACCTATCCTGAATTGATACAACTATTACAATTTTTCCATGACATATGGAGATGTACCTTGTTTTTAATTAATCTCATGGTTTATTTATATACAGTTACATTTTGCCCTATACCTTTAGACTGCTAATAAGACATGAACAGTAGTAGACGTGATCGAGATTGTACATGAGAGAGTAGGCAAACTTGAGATCTTGGAGATGACCAAGGACCGTGACCGAATTGAGAACTTGTTGTTGAAGTTGAAACCCAATGTTTGATTGCCAATTTAATATATTAATACTGCGAGACTTGGGTTAGTGAAAAGAAATCCTTTGTAGATTTGATGAGCATAATGATTGAGGGATCGAATATCATATTTGGAATGGAAGCTTGAGGCATATATATATATATATATATATATATATATATATAGGTTAATCGAGATTTGAACGATATGACCATTAAGAACAAATACTCCATTGTCTCACATAGCCAGGGATTTTGACCAATGGTAAGGAGCCGTGATATTATTAAGTTGAATCTAAAGTCGAACTATTGCCGGTTGAGGATCCTAAAAATTGATGTGTTTAAAATCACTTCCAATTCAAGATAGGGACACCTTGAACCTTCAATTACGCCGTTGGGTTGACCAATGCACTAGCAACAACTATGACCTGAATGCATCGGGGTTTAAATCGTAATTGGATTAACCTGTGGTGGTATTTATCGATGATATGTCGGTATATTCTAGGGTTTGAGAAAATCATGGAAGACACTTGATAATAGTTTTACAAGTCTTGAGAAAGCACCAACTTTCGTTAAGTTCAATACACAGGAGTTCGATTGGAAGAAATTGCCTTTCTATGTTATACAATATCTAAGAAAGAAATTGTTATTGACTCAGCTAAAGTAGAAATTGTTTAAGAGGAAACGATCAAAAAATCCTATTGACATTTGGAGTTCTTAGAGGTAGCTGAATGTTACCTTTGGTTTATCAAGGATTTTTCTAGGAGTGCAAGACTTGGTAAGTGACTTGGGATTCTAAATGTTAGGAAGAATTTTAAAAGTGAAAGGTGTTTAACCGATGCACTTGTGTTAGCCTACCGAGCGGAGGAGGTAGAGTTGTATTTATCCAGATGCTTTAAAGGGTAGATTAGAATGTATACTAACGATACAGGATGAAACGATTGTTTATGTCTCTAGAAAGTTAATATATCACGAGAGGAAGTAGCCAACTCATGATTTGGGATTAGTGGGGTAATAGTGGCATTAAGAGTGAAGACGTTACCTATGTGAGGTAGACATAAGGCCGATTATGTTGTCTTATGACCTAGAAATTTAAAATATCTAATGAGGAAAAATCAAGGTTTGATTGCTAGTTGAATGAATAGAAATTGTGAAGAATGGGTTGGAGAACATAAGTTGGTGATTCATTTGGTAGACTGAACCATTTATTGTCCCATGTGTGAATTTCGAGGACGAAATTCCTTTTAAGGAGGGGTGGATGTGAGGACCTGAAAATTTTCTTATTTTTATAGAATATTACTGGATTATTTAAATAATTATTCACTCATTTTCTCCGAATTATTTATTTTCGACCATTTTAAATCTATTTATATGGAACAACGTCTCTTTTATAGTTTTAAAGCGTTTTGTTGGAAAATCTACTTTTAAAAATTCCTTTAGTTCGGAATAACGAGTGCACGTTTTCGAGGCTACACTTGAATCGGGAGTGTATCAACATTGGAGAATTAAGAATGATCAATAGTAGATCAAGAAAGATTAATTGAGGAATTAATACTAAACTCATGTGAGGACTCGTAAAATTCTTATTTTTAAAAACTCTATTTTTGGCTCATTTAATTATTTATTTGGATATTTGCCTCAAATATTATTTTCTATCCTTATTAGACCTAAATACATGGAATTATAGTTTCATTATATTTTTAAAGTGACTTGTTTCAAAAAATTTATTTTTTTTTGGAAGCTCGATTAATGTAAATAGTGAAAATGTGTCTGAAAACTTTAGCCATTTTGGAGTACAATAAGCTTGAAAATTTGGAGACATGTACAATGGTCCTAAAATAGGTAATTTTAAATGATAGTTAGTAGTACGATCGTTACAAGAATTTCTTGAAGGTTTCACTTTATCGTGCATAAATTGAAAATACGCGTTTTCACACGCGCGATTAATTGAGGGACTTTGGGCCATTATTTTGGGACAATTAAGAGTGAATAATACTTGTATGAATATAAGTGCATTAGAGGTTTAGTACACTAGTGAAACAAATGCGAGAAAAATCGAGCCCAAACGTGCCCTATTCAGAGTTGACTTTGGGGATGATTGTGCACCACACAGTGTGTCTTCCTTAAGAAGCTAAATTTGGACCAAACACTCTCTCTCTTAGTCTCTCTCTTGGCCGAATTCTTAGCAGCAAAACACAACACAAAGTTGTCATTTTTTCATCCTCAATTCTTGCACAAAACCTTCATAGATTCACACCAAAATTGAAGACCACTTAGCTTGTCACTTGGAGAGCTCATCTAGCTATCAAAAGGAGGAGTTTTCACGGTTTTCTTGAAGCTTCTAAGGACCAAAAATTCTGCCTTGGCCTTCATCTAAATTAGGTAATGATCTAACACTCTTGGGTTGGAAAAATTGTTGGAAAAATTGGAAAGTGGGCTCTATGAACTCCCACTCTTGGGTTGTTGCTGATTTTGTGGTTGATGATATTTATAATGTTGGTTTAGCGTTTGAAATGGTGGATTAATGGCGTATAATTAGTAGAAACTTCAAGGAACTCATGGGATAGAAATTTCCGATTTTACCCCTGCCTTGTTCGGTTATTTTAAGGCCAATTTTTGATGATCTAATGGCTTGAATATGATGTTTATATGTTGTATTAGTTGTGTAAAAATTTTCATTGGAAAATATTGAGGTTTGGTTGGGCAAATGAATTTCTTTGTGAAACTAGTCAAGCTGGAAAACTGTTTCCGTGTAGCTCTGTCCAGCGATAGTGTTTCGGCCGTAACTCTGTCCTCCGACGTTGAAATCGAGTGTCGTCAGTGACATTTGAAACTAGACATCCAAACCTTTTCAATGGTATGAAATTCACGTTTTGGTTCCAAGCGTGTGAGCCAAACGAATCGTTTTAGGAAGGCTGCCCTGTTTCTCTGTTCTGCTGGAACGATTTGATGATGCTGCACCTTTAGGCTTAATTTCGAGCCAGTTGCATGCTGAATCTTAAAACCATTTCTTCTGTTAAATTATAGATCTATGAATGTATTTTCCAACACTATCAACCATGCTCAATTTCTAGTTAAATTGAGTGAGTCATGATCAAAATACAGTGACTGCCTTGTTCTTGAAAACCCTTGGATTTGGACAGATTTGATGTGAGACTTGTTGTAGTCTTACTAAATGAATTTCTTGGCGCTAAACACCTAACAAATGTACCATGTATGTTCCTTAGACTTTTCTTGCACAAATGAACCATGTTTGGAGGTTTTCCTTAGCCGAATGTTTGGAAACGGAGAGAAATAGAGCTAAAGGCAGTTTTCCCTTAGTAATTTCAAAACTTTGGTTGATTGGTTAACCACCTTTCCGAAGGTATTTTTCCACGAAATTTGATATAGAGATACCATTCATAAAGGAGTACTATACTGCAAAATTTGGCACCAATCCAAGTCCATTTCGACACTTAACTAAAGGTCCAAAGTCGGAAACCCGAATCTGGAAATTGTTCAACAGTCTTGAATTTTCCCCAACTTTGAGCTACCATATCTTGGTGCTCGAAACTCCGATTCTCGATCCACTTGTTCTGTCCTAAACCTTACTTGCACCTCTAATCGAGTTACGAATTTCAAGGGCTGGTTTGCAACGAGAGAATTCTTCCGAATTTCCAAAGTTAGTGAAAAACCAACCCCAGCTCAATCCTGAACATTTTGGAACAGTGATTTCAAGCTCATTTTTGAGTACTTTTCACTTAGATTCGTGGAAAAGTATCTTCTAATAACTTTTAGTACTTTCCAAGAGGTTTCCAACGGTATAAAGTTTTCCAATTTTTGACATGTAGAGTGTAAGATACGATTTTTCAAAACATCGTATCAAAACTGAAAATTTTCCGAATTCCAAAGGAGGGGAGTTTCAAGCACTCCTTATTCCTTCGATATTACTTGAACGTTTTATACTTGATTTTCCAAAATGAAAACTCGATCGCTCTTGTACTTTAAAAAACTCTAGTTGAACCTCGATTTACGAGTAATTGAGGTTCGTTTTCATGAAATTTCCTTAGGTTGTACTAGTGTACAATCTTCCTTGATAATTGGGATATGAGTGATGCTTCACTATTATTTGCTCAGGCGCACACGAGGACCATCAAGAGGATCCTACAGTGAACACTTGAACTTCCGGAAAATATTTCTTATTGATTTGCTCGGTGAGTGTCAAGTGTATGACTACTTGAACTCTATGGAATTGATTCATGCTTGGCTTACCTGATTACATGCTTAGCCTACCTGGTTTTGAAAAATGCAGTCGAGTGTGTACTTTATAGCACTCGTTCTCATTTGAAACAAATGACTCATGTTTAACATGGTTTGCTTGGTTTACATGACCTGAAATACATGCTCGAACCTGTCAAATGCTTGAATACATGACATGGTATGCTATGGCTGCATACGTCGTTGGAGTGAATCTCCTCGACACTTACATGATACATGGGGGACGCCCAAACTCATAGGCCGACCTTGGAACTCAAGCCGGCATGGGTTTGGTCGGGAACCTTGGTGAGCCATGAGAATTACATGATAAGCTTGATCTATTTGAGAGATCTTGCTTGGCATACTCGTGGAGTATAGCCTTCTAAATGTCGTGCGGGCCCGGAGCGGTGTATGGTGGACGGATGAGAAGTAAGTGGTGATCTACGGATTAGAAATATCAACCCGGTTGACGGAGAGTCATCGGGGGGAGATATACGAATGACATCGGCAAAACAAGTGGAACTTAGCTCCTGAGAGCTATCATATCCTTGAATTGTTTCTGTTTACATTTTGTTGGCATTGTTAATTACTTGCAAGTTATCACTTGAACTGTTACTTGGGCTTGTTACCTGAACTATGTGCCTGCATGTGTGTTCTTGGCCTCACGAGCGTTTTGCTCACCCTGTAGATTTGTTTTCCTTAACAGGGTTGAACTTGAAGGTGTGCTGGAGAAACCCTCCTAACGTGCTTTTGTTTAGGATTTCTATTATTTTTTTGGCTGTGCCCTTGATTTTCGGTTGTACTTCTGGAATTGAAATGTAACTTTTGTGGCGTGATGTATATTTGGGATTCAGGATGTACTTTGACCACCCGACGTGCGGGTTGGTTAATGGATGAATATTGTTAAGCTTGAACGCTTCCGTATTTGCTATATTTAAGTTATTTACTTGTGTTGTGTAGACTGGTAATAAGTTTGAATAGAATTGCTTGAGTCCTGACGAGAGTTGGGCAGGCGTCTCGCGGATACCCTTTGGTTCGCCTTAGGGAGAAGTGGGGGTGTCACAGTTGGTATCAGAGCTTAGGCTTTAGATCTCTGTAGTGTATCCTAAGCTTAAAAGTTTAGGATGCCGGACTGTGGAACAGGTTGGGAAGTTAAGTGACAGCTTGTGAAAATGAAAACTAGAACCTATGTTTGAATTAGTGGATGGTAAGGAGTCTTGATCTTGTGTGATACATGTGGGATAGTACGAAATGATCAGATCTAGTTTATTGAATATATCTGGACCTACATGAGCTTTTACTTTTAAGGGTAAGCTATGGGAGGTAAGGGTGATAATAAATGGTCTCGGGATGCCTTCCGGTGGTTCATTATCGAGAATGACCTAAGGGAGCATTGGAGAGATAATCCAATTCACAGAACTAGAAATTTATGTATTTTCAAAGGACTTGCTCGCGCCCAAATAATGGAGTGTTAATAGTGGTCGATCATTAAAAATAGCTATCCGAGGAAATTAGGGTGATTCGAGGGAATAATCGGAAAATGAGGGCAATTGCGGATGCCTAGACTACTAGAATTCTTGAAGTGGAGATTGAGATACTTAAGGAGCGAGGAAGACAAAGGCTCCTTGTGAGAAGTTTTAAAAGGTTAAGACCCGACTTGTTAGGTTGTGCCTAAAATTAAAGATAAGATGGATAAGTCGATGGTTGGGTGTGTTACCTTGGTTGAACAAGTGGAGAATTACAAGATATTCGATAAGGGACATGAGATCTAAAACTCCTAATGCTGGAAATGAAAATAATCCTACGGAGGTAGTGAAGACTTTTGGCCTGCCAATCACTAAGTTAGTGATTTAAACTATTTTAATAGTTCTGCCAAAGATAGACGGGGTGACGCTCGCTTAAAAGGCCATTGTATCTTGTATCTTGTTTCACTATGTTTCCTATCTTTTGAGGCAATTAAACGTTACTCATGACTTGTTTGACTTTACTGCTTTATGAATTCAAATCCATGATTGGGTTGTATACGTTTGTGATTATTTTGGTGTCTTCCCTTTTACTCTTGTATTTGTTTGGCGTGATAAAAGTGTCACTTTTCAAACTCTGTTTAGGTGCACTCACTTTATGTCATGCCTTTAAACATGTTACATTTATGGGTAGCCAAAGGAGTGAAAAAAAAGATCGAGGGCGAGGGGTTAAGCAACTCCAAACCCAAGTGGGCAATTAAGAGCGACTGCTAGACTGAACCAAAACCCTAGAAATGAAGGAAAATAATCACGTGGTTATTGCTATTAACTAGATGATTGATGCCCTAGCACGATTAGTAGAGCACTAAAGTTCTAAACCAATCAACCACTCTGGGGACCAAGAGAGATGTGAAAATGGAATGATTCTTGATGTCCGCCTATCTAGGTTTTACGGAGAACCTAACCTCGAAATAATAAATTGAATTGAAAGGATACAATAAGGCACTAATGAGACCAAGAGATTATGATCTCTTCTTGAACAACTTCATAGACAAGTATTGGAGAGTGAGGTAAGACCTAAAAACTCTATATCAAGGAAAGAGTCCCCGTATCTTGTTGTATTCGTGAGTAATGGTAGTAAATTTATGGAGACTTAAGAGCTCACCCATGTTTAGAAGAGAACTAAGATTTATATTTCGGGACGACTCTAAGCGAAAGAATGAAAGAGTAATATGGCTCGAATTTCCTTTGATCCTTTGATTTGCCTGGTAGGCTAGCATTTGAGTTAAGCCAACTGGTGAGATAACAACTTTGTAAGAAATGCGTAAGGAAATGGATATTCTTCGAAATGAGGTAAAATTTCAAAAGAAATTGGCTGACTACTGGGAAGGACAGTGGAAACAAGAATACGCAGAGAAAACTGAGCTGCTACGTAAAAATATAGAACTGGAGAAGGAATACAAGGAAAATTCTCAAACTGGTCGAGCCATCACTTTTCACACAAAAGTGGATACTGTGGGAAGATGAATCACACTGAGGATAAGTGTTGGATAAAGCAAGGAAAGTGTCTGTGGTGCGGTAGTATCAAGCATAAGATTTCGAATTGCCCTGGTAACCCTTACTAAAAGAGGAAATACTCAGCAGCCAGCTAGGCCCGCTACAAAGCTATCAAGTGCCAGATGGAAGTAATTAATACTAGTGGTTATGAAGGGGGAAGTTTTACTAGAGTGAGAATGTTTGACTACACTCGAGGGATAGGGGTTGTAGTACCCTAGACTAGACTAGCACTTTTGGGGATTTAATCTTTTGTGTAAAGGAAAGTCTTTTGTTATTTTGTATCTTGGCAACTTGACACGTTTTTGTACAATCTTATTGTTTTCCTTTTCCTTTTGAAATGATTTGATAAACCTATCCTGAATTGATACAACTATTACAATTTTTCCATGACATATGGAGATGTACCTTGTTTTTAATTAATCTCATGGTTTATTTATATACAGTTACATTTTGCCCTATACCTTTAGACTGCTAATAAGACATGACAGTAGTAGACGTGATCGAGATTGTACATGAGAGAGTAGGCAAACTTGAGATCTTGGAGATGACCAAGGACCGTGACCGAATTGAGAACTGTTGTTGAAGTTGAAACCCAATGTTTGATTGCCAATTTAATATATTAATCTGCGAGACTTGGGTTAGTGAAAAGAAATCCTTTGTAGATTTGATGAGCATAATGATTGAGGGATCGAATATCATATTTGGAATGGAAGCTTGAGGCTATATATATATAAATATATATATAATATATATAGTGGTTAATCGAGATTTGAACGATATGACCATTAAGAACAAATACTCCATTGTCTCACATAGCCAGGGATTTTGACCAATGGTAAGGAGCCGTGATATTATTGAAGTTGAATCTAAAGTCGAACTATTGCCGGTTGAGGATCCTAAAAAATTGATGTGTTTAAAATCACTTCCAATTCAAGATAGGGACACCTTGAACCTTCAATTACGCCGTTGGGTTGACCAATGCACTAGCAACAACTATGACCTGAATGCATCGGGGTTTAAATCGTAATTGGATTAACCTGTGGTGGTATTTATCGATGATATGTCGGTATATTCTAGGGTTTGAGAAAACATGGAAGACACTTGATAATAGTTTTACAAGTCTTGAGAAAGCACCAACTTTCGTTAAGTTCAATACACAGGAGTTCGATTGGAAGAAATTGCCTTTCTATGTTATACAATATCTAAGAAAGAAATTGTTATTGACTCAGCTAAAGTAGAAATTGTTTAAGAGGAAACGATCAAAAAATCCTATTGACATTTGGAGTTCTTAGAGGTAGCTGAATGTTACCTTTGGTTTATCAAGGATTTTTCTAGGAGTGCAAGACTTGGTAAGTGACTTGGGATTCTAAATGTTAGGAAGAATTTTAAAAGTGAAAGGTGTTTAACCGATGCACTTGTGTTAGCCTACGAGCGGAGGAGGTAGAGTTGTCATTTATCCAGATGCTTTAAAGGGTAGATTAGAATGTATACTAACGATACAGGATGAAACGATTGTTTATGTCTCTAGAAAGTTAATATATCACGAGAGGAAGTAGCCAACTCATGATTTGGGATTAGTGGGGTAATAGTGGCATTAAGAGTGAAGACGTTACCTATGTGAGGTAGACATAAGGCCGATTATGTTGTCTTATGACCTAGAAATTTAAAATATCTAATGAGGAAAAATCAAGGTTTGATTGCTAGTTGAATGAATAGAAATTGTGAAAATGGGTTGGAGAACATAAGTTGGTGATTCATTTGGTAGACTGAACCATTTATTGTCCCATGTGTGAATTTCGAGGACGAAATTCCTTTTAAGGAGGGTGATGTGAGGACCTGAAAATTTTCTTATTTTTATAGAAATTACTGGATTATTTAAATAATTATTCACTCATTTTCTCCGAATTATTATTTTCGACCATTTTAAATCTATTTATATGGAACAACGTCTCTTTTATAGTTTTAAAGCGTTTTGTTGGAAAATCTACTTTTAAAAATTCCTTTAGTTCGGAATAACGAGTGCACGTTTTCGAGGCTACACTTGAATCGGGAGTTCATCAACATTGGAGAATTAAGAATGATCAATAGTAGATCAAGAAAGATTAATTGAGGAATTAATACTAAACTCATGTGAGGACTCGTAAAATTCTTATTTTTTAAAAACTCTATTTTTGGCTCATTTAATTATTTATTTGGATATTTGCCTCAAATATTATTTTCTATCCTTATTAGACCTAAATACATGGAATTATAGTTTCATTATATTTTTAAAGTGACTTGTTTCAAAAAATTTATTTTTTTTTGGAAGCTCGATTAATGTAAATAGTGAAAATGTGTCTGAAAACTTTAGCCATTTTGGAGTACAATAAGCTTGAAAATTTGGAGACATGTACAATGGTCCTAAAATAGGTAATTTTAAATGATAGTTAGTAGACAATCGTTACAAGAATTTCTTGAAGGTTTCACTTTATCGTGCATAAATTGAAAATACGCGTTTTCACACCGCGATTAATTGAGGGACTTTGGGCCATTATTTTGGGACAATTAAAGTGAATAATACTTGTATGAAATAAGTGCATTAGAGGTTTAGTACACTAGTGAAACAAATGCGAGAAAAATCGAGCCCAAACGTGCCCTATTCGAGAGTTGACTTTGGGATGATTGTGCACCACACAGTGTGTCTTCCTTAAGAAGCTAAATTTGGACCAAACACTCTCTCTCTTAGTCTCTCTCTTGGCCGAATTCTTAGCAGCAAAACACAACACAAAGTTGTCATTTTTTCATCCTCAACTTGCACAAAACCTTCATAGATTCACACCAAAATTGAAGACCACTTAGCTTGTCACTTGGAGAGCTCATCTAGCTATCAAAAGGAGGAGTTTTCACGGTTTTCTTGAAGCTTCTAAGGACCAAAAATTCTGCCTTGGCCTTCATCTAAATTAGGTAATGATCTAACACTCTTGGGTTGGAAAAATTGTTGGAAAAATTGGAAAGTGGGCTCTATGAACTCCCACTCTTGGGTTGTTGCTGATTTTGGGTTGATGATATTATAATGTTTGGTTTAGTCTTAAATGGTGGATTAATGGCGTATATGTAGAAACTTCAAGGAACTCATGGGATAGAAATTTCCGATTTTACCCCGCCTTGTTCGGTTATTTTAAGGCCAATTTTGATGATCTAATGGCTTGAATATGATGTTTATATGTTGTAATTTTGTAAAAATTTTCATTGGAAAATATTGAGGTTTGGTTGGGCAAATGAATTTCTTTGTGAAACTAGTCAAGCGGAAAACTGTTTTCCGTGTAGCTCGTCCAGCGATAGTGTTTCGGCCGTAACTCTGTCCTCCGACGTTGAAATCG
>CM071922.1:35797541-36010756 GCA_036785865.1 Coffea canephora | reverse complement strand
TTTTGGGACAATTTAACCGAGGTGAATTAATACTTGTATGGAATATATAGTGCATTAAGAGGTTTAGTAACAAACAAATGCGAGAAAAATCGAGCCAACGTGCCCTATTCAGAGTTGACTTTGGGATGATTGTGCACCACACAGTGTGTCTCCTTAAGAAGCTAAATTTGGACCAAACACTCTCTCTCTTAGTCTCTCTCTGGCCGAATCTTAGCAGCAAAACACAACACAAAGTTGTCATTTTTTCATCCTCAATTCTTGCACAAAACCTTCATAGATTCACACACAAAATTGAAGACCACTTAGCTTGTCACTTGAGAGCTCATCTAGCTATCAAAAAGGAGGGTTTTCACGGTTTTTCTTGTGAAGCTTCTAAGACCAAAAATTCTGCCTGCCTTCATCTAAAATTAGTAATGATCTAACACCTCTTGGGTTGGAAAATTGTTGGAAAAATGGAAAGTGGGCTCTATGAACTCCCACTCTTGGGTTTTGCTGATTTTGTGGTTGATGATATTTATAATGTTGGTTTAGCGTTTGAAATGGTGGATTAATGGCGTATAATTAAAGAAACTTCAAGGAACTCATGGGATAGAAATTTCCGATTTTACCCTGCCTTGTTCGGTTATTTTAAGGCCAATTTTTGATGATCTAATGGCTTGAATAGATGTTTATATGTTGTATTAGTTGTTAAAAATTTTCATTGGAAAATATTGAGGTTTGGTTGGGCAAATGAATTTCTTTGTGAAACTAGTCAAGCTGGAAAACTGTTTCCGTGTAGCTCTGTCCAGCGATAGTGTTTCGGCCGTAACTCTGTCCTCCGACGTGAAATCGAGTGTCGTCAGTGACATTTGAAACTAGACATCCAAACCTTTTCAATGGTATAAAATTACGTTTTGGTTCCAAGGTGTGAGCCAAACAATCGTTTTAGGAAGGCTGCCCTGTTTCCTGTTCTGCTGGAACGATTTGATGATGCTGCACCTTTAGGCTTAATTTCGAGCCAGTTGCATGCTGAATCTTAAAAACCATTTCTTCTGTAAATTATAGATCTATGAATGTATTTCCAACACTATCAACCATGCTCAATTTCTAGTTAAATTGAGTGAGTCATGATCAAAATACAGTGACTGCCTTGTTCTTGAAAACCCTTGGATTTGGACAGATTTGATGTGAGACTGTTGTAGTCTTACTAAATGAATTTCTTGGCGCTAAACACCTACAAATGTACCATGTATGTCCTTAGACTTTTCTTGCACAAATGAACCATGTTTGGAGGTTTTCCTTAGCCGAATGTTTGGAAACGGAGAGAAATAGAGCTAAAGGCAGTTTTCCCTTAGTAATTTCAAAACTTTGGTTGATTGGTTAACCACCTTTCCGAAGGTATTTTTCCACGAAATTTGATATAGAGATACCATTCATAAAGGAGTACTATACTGCAAAATTTGGCACCAATCCAAGTCCATTTCGACACTTAACTAAAGGTCCAAAGTCGGAAACCCGAATCTGGAAATTGTTCAACAGTCTTGAATTTTCCCCAACTTTGAGCTACATACTTGGTGCTCGAAACTCCGATTCTCGATCCACTTGTTCTGTCCTAAACCTTACTTGCACCTCTAATCGAGTTACGAATTTCAAGGGCTGGTTTGCAACGAGAGAATTCTTCCGAATTTCCAAAGTTAGTGAAAAACCAACCCAGCTCAATCCTGAACATTTTGGAACAGTGATTTCAAGCTCATTTTTGAGTACTTTTCACTTAGATTCGTGGAAAAGTATCTTCTAAATAACTTTTAGTACTTTCCAAGAGGTTTCCAACGGTATAAAGTTTTCCAATTTTTGACATGTAGAGTGTAAGATACGATTTTTCAAAACATCGTATCAAAACTTGAAAATTTTCCGAATTCCAAAGGAGGGAGTTTCAAGCACTCCTTATTCCTTCGATATTACTTGAACTTTATACTTGATTTTCCAAAATGAAAACTCGATCGCTCTTGTACTTTAAAAAACTCTAGTTGAACCTCGATTTACGAGTAATTGAGGTTCGTTTTTCATGAAATTTCCTTAGGTTGTACTAGTGTACAATCTTCCTTGATAATTGGGAATATGATGATGCTTCACTATTATTGCTCAGGCGCACACGAGGACCATCAAGAGGATCCTACAGTGAACACTTGAACTTCCGGAAAATATTTCTTATTGATTTGCTCGGTGAGTGTCAAGTGTATGACTACTTGAACTCTATGGAATTGATTCATGCTTGGCTTACCTGATTACATGCTTAGCCTACCTGGTTTTGAAAAATGCAGTCGAGTGTTACTTTATAGCACTCGTTCTCATTTGAAACAAATGACTCATGTTTAACATGGTTTGCTTGGTTTACATGACCTGAAATACATGCTCGAACCTGTCAAATGCTTGAATACATGACATGGTATGCTATGGCTGCATACGTCGTTGGAGTGAATCTCCTCGACACTTACATGATACATGGGGGACGCCCAAACTCATAGGCCGACCTTGGAACTCAAGCCGGCATGGGTTTGGTCGGGAACCTTGGTGAGCCATGAGAATTACATGATAAGCTTGATCTATTTGAGAGATCTTGCTTGGCATACTCGTGGAGTATAGCCTTAAATGTCGTGCGGGCCCGGAGCGGTGTAGGTGGACGGATGAGAAGTAAGTGGTGATCTACGGATTAGAAATATCAACCCGGTTGACGGAGAGTCATCGGGGGAGATATACGAATGACATCGGCAAAAATGGAACTTAGCTCCTGAGAGCTATCATATCCTTGAATTGTTTCTGTTTACATTTTGTTGGCATTGTTAATTACTTGCAAGTTATCACTTGAACTGTTACTTGGGCTTGTTACCTGAACTATGTGCCTGCATGTGGTTCTTGGCCTCACGAGCGTTTTGCTCACCCTGTAGATTTGTTTTCCTTAACAGGGTTGAACTTGAAGGTGTGCTGGAGAAACCCTCCTAACGTGCTTTTGTTTAGGATTTCTATTATTTTTTTGGCTGTGCCCTTGATTTTCGGTTGTACTTCTGGAATTGAAATGTAACTTTGTGGCGTGATGTATATTTGGGATTCAGGATGTACTTTGACCACCCGACGTGCGGGTTGGTTAATGGATGAATATTGTTAAGCTTGAACGCTTCCGTATTGCTATATTTAAGTTATTTACTTGTGTTGTGTAGACTGGTAATAAGTTTGAATAGAATTGCTTGAGTCCTGACGAGAGTTGGCAGGCGTCTCGCGGATACCCTTTGGTTCGCCTTAGGAGAAGTGGGGTGTCACAGTTGGTATCAGAGCTTAGGCTTTAGATCTCTGTAGTGTATCCTAAGCTTAAAAGTTTAGGATGCCGGACTGTGGAACAGGTTGGGAAGATAAGTGACAGCTTGTGAAAATGAAAACAAGAACCTATGTTTGAATTAGTGGATGGTAAGGAGTCTTGATCTTGTGTGATACATGTGGGATAGTACGAAATGATCAGATCTAGTTTATTGAATATATCTGGACCTACATGAGCTTTTACTTTTAAGGGTAAGCTATGGGAGGTAAGGGTGATAATAAATGGTCTCGGGATGCCTTCCGGTGGTTCATTATCGAGAATGACCTAAGGGAGCATTGGAGAGATAATCCAATTCACAGAACTAGAAATTTATGTATTTTCAAAGGACTTGCTCGCGCCCAAATAATGGAGTGTTAATAGTGGTCGATCATTAAAAATAGCTATCCGAGGAAATTAGGGTGATTCGAGGGAATAATCGGAAAATGAGGGCAATTGCGGATGCCTAGACTACTAGAATTCTTGAAGTGGAGATTGAGATACTTAAGGAGCGAGGAAGACAAAGGCTCCTTGTGAGAAGTTTTAAAAGGTTAAGACCCGACTTGTTAGGGTTGTGCCTAAAATTAAAGATAAGATGGATAAGTCGATGGTTGGGTGTGTTACCTTGGTTGAACAAGTGGAGAATTACAAGATATTCGATAAGGGACATGAGATCTAAAACTCCTAATGCTGGAAATGAAAATAATCCTACGGAGGTAGTGAAGACTTTTGGCCTGCCAATCACTAAGTTAGTGATTTAAACTATTTTAATAGTTCTGCCAAAGATAGACGGGGTGACGCTCGCTTAAAAGGCCATTGTATCTTGTATCTTGTTTCACTATGTTTCCTATCTTTTGAGGCAATTAAACGTTACTCATGACTTGTTTGACTTTACTGCTTTATGAATTCAAATCCATGATTGGGTTGTATACGTTTGTGATTATTTTGGTGTCTTCCCTTTTACTCTTGTATTTGTTTGGCGTGATAAAAGTGTCACTTTTCAAACTCTGTTTAGGTGCACTCACTTTATGTCATGCCTTTAAACATGTTACATTTATGGGTAGCCAAAGGAGTGAAAAAAAAGATCGAGGGCGAGGGTTAAGCAACTCCAAACCCAAGTGGGCAATTATAGAGCGACTGCTAGACTGAACCAAAACCCTAGAAATGAAGGAAATAATCACGTGGTTATTGCTATTAACTAGATGATTGATGCCCTAGCACGATTAGTAGAGCACTAAAGTTCTAAACCAATCAACCACTCTGGGGACCAAGAGAGATGTGAAAATGGAATGATTCTTGATGTCCGCCTATCTAGGTTTTACGGAGAACCTAACCTCGAAATAATAAGATTGAATTGAAAGGATACAATAAGGCACTAATGAGACCAAGAGATTATGATCTCTTCTTGAACAACTTCATAGACAAGTATTGGAGAGTGAGGTAAGACCTAAAAACTCTATATCAAGGAATAGAGTCCCCGTATCTTGTTGTATTCGTGAGTAATGGTAGTAAATTTATGGAGACTTAAGAGCTCACCCATGTTTAGAAGAGAATAGCTAAGATTTATATTTCGGGACGACTCTAAGCGAAAGAATGAAAGAGTAATATGGCTCGAATTTCCTTTGATCCTTTGATTTGCCTGGTAGGCTAGCATTTGAGTTAAGCCAACTGGTGAGATAACAACTTTGTAAGAAATGCGTAAGGAAATGGATATTCTTCGAAATGAGGTAAAATTTCAAAAGAAATTGGCTGACTACTGGGAAGGACAGTGGAAACAAGAATACGCAGAGAAAACTGAGCTGCTACGTAAAAATATAGAACTGGAGAAGGAATACAAGGAAAATTCTCAAACTGGTCGAGCCATCACTTTTCACACAAAATGTGGATACTGTGGGAAGATGAATCACACTGAGGATAAGTGTTGGATAAAGCAAGGAAAGTGTCTGTGGTGCGGTAGTATCAAGCATAAGATTTCGAATTGCCTGGTAACCCTTACTAAAAGAGGAAATACTCAGCAGCCAGCTAGGCCCGCTACAAAGCTATCAAGTGCCAGATGGAAGTAATTAATACTAGTGGTTATGAAGGGGGGAAGTTTTACTAGAGTGAGAATGTTTGACTACACTCGAGGGATAGGGGTTGTAGTACCCTAGACTAGACTAGCACTTTTGGGGGATTTAATCTTTGTGTAAAGGAAAGTCTTTTGTATTTTGTATCTTGGCAACTTGACACGTTTTTGTACCAATCTTATTGTTTTCCTTTTCCTTTTGAAATGATTTGATAAACCTATCCTGAATTGAACAACTATTACAATTTTTCCATGACATATGGAGATGTACCTTGTTTTTAATTAATCTCATGGTTATTTATATACAGTTACATTTTGCCCTATACCTTTAGACTGCTAATAAGACATGAACAGTAGTAGACGTGATCGAGATTGTACATGAGAGAGTAGGCAAACTTGAGATCTTGGAGATGACCAAGGACCGTGACCGAATTGAGAACTTGTTGTTGAAGTTGAAACCCAATGTTTGATTGCCAATTTAATATATTAATACTGCGAGACTTGGGTTAGTGAAAAGAAATCCTTTGTAGATTTGATGAGCATAATGATTGAGGGATCGAATATCATATTTGGAATGGAAGCTTGAGGCTATATATATATATATATATATATATATTTATATATAGGTTAATCGAGATTTGAACGATATGACCATTAAGAACAAATACTCCATTGTCTCACATAGCCAGGGATTTTGACCAATGGTAAGGAGCCGTGATATTATTCAAGTTGAATCTAAAGTCGAACTATTGCCGGTTGAGGATCCTAAAAATTGATGTGTTTAAAATCACTTCCAATTCAAGATAGGGACACCTTGAACCTTCAATTACGCCGTTGGGTTGACCAATGCACTAGCAACAACTATGACCTGAATGCATCGGGGTTTAAATCGTAATTGGATTAACCTGTGGTGGTATTTATCGATGATATGTCGGTATATTCTAGGGTTTGAGAAAATCATGGAAGACACTTGATAATAGTTTTACAAGTCTTGAGAAAGCACCAACTTTCGTTAAGTTCAATACACAGGAGTTCGATTGGAAGAAATTGCCTTTCTATGTTATACAATATCTAAGAAAGAAATTGTTATTGACTCAGCTAAAGTAGAAATTGTTTAAGAGGAAACGATCAAAAAATCCTATTGACATTTGGAGTGCTTAGAGGTAGCTGAATGTTACCTTTGGTTTATCAAGGATTTTTCTAGGAGTGCAAGACTTGGTAAGTGACTTGGGATTCTAAATGTTAGGAAGAATTTTAAAAGTGAAAGGTGTTTAACCGATGCACTTGTGTTAGCCTACCGAGCGGAGGAGGTAGAGTTGTGATTTATCCAGATGCTTTAAAGGGTAGATTAGAATGTATACTAACGATACAGGATGAAACGATTGTTTATGTCTCTAGAAAGTTAATATATCACGAGAGGAAGTAGCCAACTCATGATTTGGGATTAGTGGGGTAATAGTGGCATTAAGAGTGAAGACGTTACCTATGTGAGGTAGACATAAGGCCGATTATGTTGTCTTATGACCTAGAAATTTAAAATATCTAATGAGGAAAAATCAAGGTTTGGTTGCTAGTTGAATGAATAGAAATTGTGAAGAATGGGTTGGAGAACATAAGTTGGTGATTCATTTGGTAGACTGAACCATTTATTGTCCCATGTGTGAATTTCGAGGACGAAATTCCTTTTAAGGAGGGTGGATGTGAGGACCTGAAAATTTTCTTATTTTTATAGAATATTACTGGATTATTTAAATAATTATTCACTCATTTCTCCGAATTATTATTTTCGACCATTTTAAATCTATTTATATGGAACAACGTCTCTTTTATAGTTTTAAAGCGTTTTGTTGGAAAATCTACTTTTAAAAATTCCTTTAGTTCGGAATAACGAGTGCACGTTTTCGAGGCTACACTTGAATCGGGAGTGTATCAACATTGGAGAATTAAGAATGATCAATAGTAGATCAAGAAAGATTAATTGAGGAATTAATACTAAACTCATGTGAGGACTCGTAAAATTCTTATTTTTAAAAACTCTATTTTGGCTCATTTAATTATTTATTTGGATATTTGCCTCAAATATTATTTTCTATCCTTATTAGACCTAAATACATGGAATTATAGTTTCATTATATTTTTAAAGTGACTTGTTTCAAAAAATTTATTTTTTTTTGGAAGCTCGATTAATGTAAATAGTGAAAATGTGTCTGAAAACTTTAGCCATTCTGGAGTACAATAAGCTTGAAAATTTGGAGACATGTACAATGGTCCTAAAATAGGTAATTTTAAATGATAGTTAGTAGTACGATCGTTACAAGAATTTCTTGAAGGTTTCACTTTATCGTGCATAAATTGAAAATACGCGTTTTCACACGCGCGATTAATTGAGGGACTTTGGGCCATTATTTTGGGACAATTAAGAGTGAATAATACATGTATGAATATAAGTGCATTAGAGGTTTAGTACACTAGTGAAACAAATGCGAGAAAAATCGAGCCCAAACGTGCCCTATTGAGAGTTGACTTTGGGGATGATTGTGCACCACATAGTGTGTCTTCCTTAAGAAGCTAAATTTGGACCAAACACTCTCTCTCTTAGTCTCTCTCTTGGCCGAATTCTTAGCAGCAAAACACAACACAAAGTTGTCATTTTTTCATCCTCAATTCTTGCACAAAACCTTCATAGATTCACACCAAAATTGAAGACCACTTAGCTTGTCACTTGGAGAGCTCATCTAGCTATCAAAAGGAGGAGTTTTCACGGTTTTCTTGAAGCTTCTAAGGACCAAAAATTCTGCCTTGGCCTTCATCTAAATTAGGTAATGATCTAACACTCTTGGGTTGGAAAAATTGTTGGAAAAATTGGAAAGTGGGCTCTATGAACTCCCACTCTTGGGTTGTTGCTGATTTTGTGGTTGATGATATTTATAATGTTGGTTTAGCGTTTGAAATGGTGGATTAATGGCGTATAATTAGTAGAAACTTCAAGGAACTCATGGGATAGAAATTTCCGATTTTACCCCTGCCTTGTTCGGTTATTTTAAGGCCAATTTTTGATGATCTAATGGCTTGAATATGATGTTTATATGTTGTATTAGTTGTGTAAAAATTTTCATTGGAAAATATTGTGGTTTGGTTGGGCAAATGAATTTCTTTGTGAAACTAGTCAAGCTGGAAAACTGTTTCCGTGTAGCTCTGTCCAGCGATAGTGTTTTGGCCGTAACTCTGTCCTCCGATGTCAAAATCGAGTTCTGTCAGTGACATTTGAAACTAGACATCCACACCTTTTCAACGGTATAAAATTCACGTTTTGGTTCCAAGTGTGTGAGCCAAACCAATCGTTTTAGGAAGGCTGCCCTGTTTCTCTGTTCTGCTGGAACAATTTGATGATGCTGCACCTTTAGGCTTAATTTCGAGCCAGTTGCATGCTGAATCTTAAAATGATTTCTTCTGTAAAATTATAGATCTATGAATGTATTTTCCAACACTATCAACCATGCTCAATTCCGAGTTAAATTGAGTGAGTCATGATCAAAATACAGTGACTGCCTTGTTCTTGAAAACCCTTGGATTTGGACAGATTTGATGTGAGACTCGTTGTAGTCTTACTAAATGAATTTCTTGGTGCTAAACACCTAAAAAATGTACCATGTATATTCCTTAGACTTTTCTTGCACAAATGAACCATGTTTGGAGGTTTTCCTTAGCCGAATGTTTGGAAACGGAGAGAAATGGAGCTAAAGGCAGTTTTGCCTTAGTAATTTCAAAACTTTGGTTGATTGGTTAACCACTTTCCCGAAGGTATTTTTCCTTGAAATTTGATATAGGAGTACTATACTGCAAAATTTGGCACCAATCCAAGTCCATTTCGACACTTAACTACAGGTCCAAAGTCGGAAACCCGAATCTGGAAATTGTTCAACAGTCTTGAATTTTCCCCAACTTTGAGCTACCATATCTTGGTGCTCGAAACTCCGATTCTCGATCCATTTGTTCTGTCCTAAACCTTACTTGCACCTCTAATCGAGTTACGAATTTCAAGGGCTGGTTTGCAACGAGAGAATTCTTCCGAATTTCCAAAGTTAGTGAAAAACCAACCCCAGCTCAATCCTGAACATTTTGGAACAGTGATTTCAAGCTCATTTTTGAGTACTTTTCACTTAGATTCGTGGAAAAGTATCTTCTAAGAACTTTTAGTACTTTCCAAGAGGTTTCCAACGGTATAAAGTTTTCCAATTTTTGTCATGTAGAGTGTAAGATACGATTTTTCAAAATATCGTATCAAAATTGAAAAGTTTCCGAATTCCAAAGGAAGGGAGTTTCAAGCACTCCTTATTCCTTCGATATTACTTGAACGTTTTATACTTGATTTTCCAAAATGAAAACTCGATCGCTCTTGTACTTTAAAAAACTCTAGTTGAACCTCGATTTACGAGTAATTGAGGTTCATTTTCATGAAATTTCCTTAGGTTGTACTAGTGTACAATCTTCCTTGATAATTGGGATATATGAGTGATGCTTCACTATTATTTGCTCAGGCGCACACGAGGACCATCAAGAGGATCCTACAGTGAACACTTGAACTTCCGGAAAATATTTCTTATTGATTTGCTCGGTGAGTGTCAAGTGTATGACTACTTGAACTCTATGGAATTGATTCATGCTTGGCTTACCTGATTACATGCTTAGCCTACCTGGTTTGAAAAATGCAGTCGAGTGTGTACTTTATAGCACTCGTTCTCATTTGAAACAAATGACTCATGTTTACCATGGTTTGCTTGGTTTACATGACCTGAAATACATGCTCGAACCTGTCAAATGCTTGAATACATGACATGGTATGCTATGGCTGCATACGTCGTTGGAGTGAATCTCCTCGACACTTACATGATACATGGGGGACGCCCAAACTCATAGGCCGACCTTGGAACTCAAGCCGGCATGGGTTTGGTCGGGAACCTTGGTGAGCCATGAGAATTACATGATAAGCTTGATCTATTTGAGAGATCTTGCTTGGCATACTCGTGGAGTATAGCCTTCTAAATGTCGTGCGGGCCCGGAGCGGTGTATGGTGGACGGATGAGAAGTAAGTGGTGATCTACGGATTAGAAATATCAACCCGGTTGACGGAGAGTCATCGGGGGGAGATATACGAATGACATCGGCAAAACAAGTGGAACTTAGCTCCTGAGAGCTATCATATCCTTGAATTGTTTCTGTTTACATTTTGTTGGCATTGTTAATTACTTGCAAGTTATCACTTGAACTGTTACTTGGGCTTGTTACCTGAACTATGTGCCTGCATGTGTGTTCTTGGCCTCACGAGCGTTTTGCTCACCCTGTAGATTTGTTTTCCTTAACAGGGTTGAACTTGAAGGTGTGCTGGAGAAACCCTCCTAACGTGCTTTTGTTTAGGATTTCTATTATTTTTTTGGCTGTGCCCTTGATTTTCGGTTGTACTTCTGGAATTGAAATGTAACTTTTGTGGCGTGATGTATATTTGGGATTCAGGATGTACTTTGACCACCCGACGTGCGGGTTGGTTAATGGATGAATATTGTTAAGCTTGAACGCTTCCGTATTTGCTATATTTAAGTTATTTACTTGTGTTGTGTAGACTGGTAATAAGTTTGAATAGAATTGCTTGAGTCCTGACGAGAGTTGGGCAGGCGTCTCGCGGATACCCTTTGGTTCGCCTTAGGGAGAAGTGGGGGTGTCACAGTTGGTATCAGAGCTTAGGCTTTAGATCTCTGTAGTGTATCCTAAGCTTAAAAGTTTAGGATGCCGGACTGTGGAACAGGTTGGGAAGTTAAGTGACAGCTTGTGAAAATGAAAACTAGAACCTATGTTTGAATTAGTGGATGGTAAGGAGTCTTGATCTTGTGTGATACATGTGGGATAGTACGAAATGATCAGATCTAGTTTATTGAATATATCTGGACCTACATGAGCTTTTACTTTTAAGGGTAAGCTATGGGAGGTAAGGGTGATAATAAATGGTCTCGGGATGCCTTCCGGTGGTTCATTATCGAGAATGACCTAAGGGAGCATTGGAGAGATAATCCAATTCACAGAACTAGAAATTTATGTATTTTCAAAGGACTTGCTCGCGCCCAAATAATGGAGTGTTAATAGTGGTCGATCATTAAAAATAGCTATCCGAGGAAATTAGGGTGATTCGAGGGAATAATCGGAAAATGAGGGCAATTGCGGATGCCTAGACTACTAGAATTCTTGAAGTGGAGATTGAGATACTTAAGGAGCGAGGAAGACAAAGGCTCCTTGTGAGAAGTTTTAAAAGGTTAAGACCCGACTTGTTAGGGTTGTGCCTAAAATTAAAGATAAGATGGATAAGTCGATGGTTGGGTGTGTTACCTTGGTTGAACAAGTGGAGAATTACAAGATATTCGATAAGGGACATGAGATCTAAAACCCCTAATGCTGGAAATGAAAATAATCCTACGGAGGTAGTGAAGACTTTTGGCCTGCCAATCACTAAGTTAGTGATTTAAACTATTTTAATAGTTCTGCCAAAGATAGACGGGGTGACGCTCGCTTAAAAGGCCATTGTATCTTGTATCTTGTTTCACTATGTTTCCTATCTTTTGAGGCAATTAAACGTTACTCATGACTTGTTTGACTTTACTGCTTTATGAATTCAAATCCATGATTGGGTTGTATACGTTTGTGATTATTTTGGTGTCTTCCCTTTTACTCTTGTATTTGTTTGGCGTGATAAAAGTGTCACTTTTCAAACTCTGTTTAGGTGCACTCACTTTATGTCATGCCTTTAAACATGTTACATTTATGGGTAGCCAAAGGAGTGAAAAAAAAGATCGAGGGCGAGGGGTTAAGCAACTCCAAACCCAAGTGGGCAATTATAGAGCGACTGCTAGACTGAACCAAAACCCTAGAAATGAAGGAAAATAATCACGTGGTTATTGCTATTAACTAGATGATTGATGCCCTAGCACGATTAGTAGAGCACTAAAGTTCTAAACCAATCAACCACTCTGGGGACCAAGAGAGATGTGAAAATGGAATGATTCTTGATGTCCGCCTATCTAGGTTTTACGGAGAACCTAACCTCGAAATAATAAGATTGAATTGAAAGGATACAATAAGGCACTAATGAGACCAAGAGATTATGATCTCTTCTTGAACAACTTCATAGACAAGTATTGGAGAGTGAGGTAAGACCTAAAAACTCTATATCAAGGAATAGAGTCCCCGTATCTTGTTGTATTCGTGAGTAATGGTAGTAAATTTATGGAGACTTAAGAGCTCACCTATGTTTAGAAGAGAATAGCTAAGATTTATATTTCGGGACGACTCTAAGCGAAAGAATGAAAGAGTAATATGGCTCGAATTTCCTTTGATCCTTTGATTTGCCTGGTAGGCTAGCATTTGAGTTAAGCCAACTGGTGAGATAACAACTTTGTAAGAAATGCGTAAGGAAATGGATATTCTTCGAAATGAGGTAAAATTTCAAAAGAAATTGGCTGACTACTGGGAAGGACAGTGGAAACAAGAATACGCAGAGAAAACTGAGCTGCTACGTAAAAATATAGAACTAGAGAAGGAATACAAGGAAAATTCTCAAACTGGTCGAGCCATCACTTTTCACACAAAATGTGGATACTGTGGGAAGATGAATCACACTGAGGATAAGTGTTGGATAAAGCAAGGAAAGTGTCTGTGGTGCGGTAGTATCAAGCATAAGATTTCGAATTGCCTTGGTAACCCTTACTAAAAGAGGAAATACTCAGCAGCCAGCTAGGCCCGCTACAAAGCTATCAAGTGCCAGATGGAAGTAATTAATACTAGTGGTTATGAAGGGGGGAAGTTTTACTAGAGTGAGAATGTTTGACTACACTCGAGGGATAGGGGTTGTAGTACCCTAGACTAGACTAGCACTTTTGGGGATTTAATCTTTTGTGTAAAGGAAAGTCTTTTGTTATTTTGTATCTTGGCAACTTGACACGTTTTTGTACAATCTTATTGTTTTCCTTTTCCTTTTGAAATGATTTGATAAACCTATCCTGAATTGATACAACTATTACAATTTTTCCATGACATATGGAGATGTACCTTGTTTTTAATTAATCTCATGGTTTATTTATATACAGTTACATTTTGCCCTATACCTTTAGACTGCTAATAAGACATGAACAGTAGTAGACGTGATCGAGATTGTACATGAGAGAGTAGGCAAACTTGAGATCTTGGAGATGACCAAGGACCGTGACCGAATTGAGAACTTGTTGTTGAAGTTGAAACCCAATGTTTGATTGCCAATTTAATATATTAATACTGCGAGACTTGGGTTAGTGAAAAGAAATCCTTTGTAGATTTGATGAGCATAATGATTGAGGGATCGAATATCATATTTGGAATGGAAGCTTGAGGCTATATATATATATATATATATATATTTATATATAGGTTAATCGAGATTTGAACGATATGACCATTAAGAACAAATACTCCATTGTCTCACATAGCCAGGGATTTTGACCAATGGTAAGGAGCCGTGATATTATTCAAGTTGAATCTAAAGTCGAACTATTGCCGGTTGAGGATCCTAAAAATTGATGTGTTTAAAATCACTTCCAATTCAAGATAGGGACACCTTGAACCTTCAATTACGCCGTTGGGTTGACCAATGCACTAGCAACAACTATGACCTGAATGCATCGGGGTTTAAATCGTAATTGGATTAACCTGTGGTGGTATTTATCGATGATATGTCGGTATATTCTAGGGTTTGAGAAAATCATGGAAGACACTTGATAATAGTTTTACAAGTCTTGAGAAAGCACCAACTTTCGTTAAGTTCAATACACAGGAGTTCGATTGGAAGAAATTGCCTTTCTATGTTATACAATATCTAAGAAAGAAATTGTTATTGACTCAGCTAAAGTAGAAATTGTTTAAGAGGAAACGATCAAAAAATCCTATTGACATTTGGAGTTCTTAGAGGTAGCTGAATGTTACCTTTGGTTTATCAAGGATTTTTCTAGGAGTGCAAGACTTGGTAAGTGACTTGGGATTCTAAATGTTAGGAAGAATTTTAAAAGTGAAAGGTGTTTAACCGATGCACTTGTGTTAGCCTACCGAGCGGAGGAGGTAGAGTTGTGATTTATCCAGATGCTTTAAAGGGTAGATTAGAATGTATACTAACGATACAGGATGAAACGATTGTTTATGTCTCTAGAAAGTTAATATATCACGAGAGGAAGTAGCCAACTCATGATTTGGGATTAGTGGGGTAATAGTGGCATTAAGAGTGAAGACGTTACCTATGTGAGGTAGACATAAGGCCGATTATGTTGTCTTATGACCTAGAAATTTAAAATATCTAATGAGGAAAAATCAAGGTTTGGTTGCTAGTTGAATGAATAGAAATTGTGAAGAATGGGTTGGAGAACATAAGTTGGTGATTCATTTGGTAGACTGAACCATTTATTGTCCCATGTGTGAATTTCGAGGACGAAATTCCTTTTAAGGAGGGGTGGATGTGAGGACCTGAAAATTTTCTTATTTTTATAGAATATTACTGGATTATTTAAATAATTATTCACTCATTTTCTCCGAATTATTTATTTTCGACCATTTTAAATCTATTTATATGGAACAACGTCTCTTTTATAGTTTTAAAGCGTTTTGTTGGAAAATCTACTTTTAAAAATTCCTTTAGTTCGGAATAACGAGTGCACGTTTTCGAGGCTACACTTGAATCGGGAGTGTATCAACATTGGAGAATTAAGAATGATCAATAGTAGATCAAGAAAGATTAATTGAGGAATTAATACTAAACTCATGTGAGGACTCGTAAAATTCTTATTTTTAAAAACTCTATTTTTGGCTCATTTAATTATTTATTTGGATATTTGCCTCAAATATTATTTTCTATCCTTATTAGACCTAAATACATGGAATTATAGTTTCATTATATTTTTAAAGTGACTTGTTTCAAAAAATTTATTTTTTTTTGGAAGCTCGATTAATGTAAATAGTGAAAATGTGTCTGAAAACTTTAGCCATTCTGGAGTACAATAAGCTTGAAAATTTGGAGACATGTACAATGGTCCTAAAATAGGTAATTTTAAATGATAGTTAGTAGTACGATCGTTACAAGAATTTCTTGAAGGTTTCACTTTATCGTGCATAAATTGAAAATACGCGTTTTCACACGCGCGATTAATTGAGGGACTTTGGGCCATTATTTTGGGACAATTAAGAGTGAATAATACTTGTATGAATATAAGTGCATTAGAGGTTTAGTACACTAGTGAAACAAATGCGAGAAAAATCGAGCCCAAACGTGCCCTATTGAGAGTTGACTTTGGGGATGATTGTGCACCACACAGTGTGTCTTCCTTAAGAAGCTAAATTTGGACCAAACACTCTCTCTCTTAGTCTCTCTCTTGGCCGAATTCTTAGCAGCAAAACACAACACAAAGTTGTCATTTTTTCATCCTCAATTCTTGCACAAAACCTTCATAGATTCACACCAAAATTGAAGACCACTTAGCTTGTCACTTGGAGAGCTCATCTAGCTATCAAAAGGAGGAGTTTTCACGGTTTTCTTGAAGCTTCTAAGGACCAAAAATTCTGCCTTGGCCTTCATCTAAATTAGGTAATGATCTAACACTCTTGGGTTGGAAAAATTGTTGGAAAAATTGGAAAGTGGGCTCTATGAACTCCCACTCTTGGGTTGTTGCTGATTTTGTGGTTGATGATATTTATAATGTTGGTTTAGCGTTTGAAATGGTGGATTAATGGCGTATAATTAGTAGAAACTTCAAGGAACTCATGGGATAGAAATTTCCGATTTTACCCCTGCCTTGTTCGGTTATTTTAAGGCCAATTTTTGATGATCTAATGGCTTGAATATGATGTTTATATGTTGTATTAGTTGTGTAAAAATTTTCATTGGAAAATATTGTGGTTTGGTTGGGCAAATGAATTTCTTTGTGAAACTAGTCAAGCTGGAAAACTGTTTCCGTGTAGCTCTGTCCAGCGATAGTGTTTTGGCCGTAACTCTGTCCTCCGATGTCAAAATCGAGTTCTGTCAGTGACATTTGAAACTAGACATCCACACCTTTTCAACGGTATAAAATTCACGTTTTGGTTCCAAGTGTGTGAGCCAAACCAATCGTTTTAGGAAGGCTGCCCTGTTTCTCTGTTCTGCTGGAACAATTTGATGATGCTGCACCTTTAGGCTTAATTTCGAGCCAGTTGCATGCTGAATCTTAAAATGATTTCTTCTGTAAAATTATAGATCTATGAATGTATTTTCCAACACTATCAACCATGCTCAATTCCGAGTTAAATTGAGTGAGTCATGATCAAAATACAGTGACTGCCTTGTTCTTGAAAACCCTTGGATTTGGACAGATTTGATGTGAGACTCGTTGTAGTCTTACTAAATGAATTTCTTGGTGCTAAACACCTAAAAAATGTACCATGTATATTCCTTAGACTTTTCTTGCACAAATGAACCATGTTTGGAGGTTTTCCTTAGCCGAATGTTTGGAAACGGAGAGAAATGGAGCTAAAGGCAGTTTTGCCTTAGTAATTTCAAAACTTTGGTTGATTGGTTAACCACTTTCCCGAAGGTATTTTTCCTTGAAATTTGATATAGGAGTACTATACTGCAAAATTTGGCACCAATCCAAGTCCATTTCGACACTTAACTAAAGGTCCAAAGTCGGAAACCCGAATCTGGAAATTGTTCAACAGTCTTGAATTTTCCCCAACTTTGAGCTACCATATCTTGGTGCTCGAAACTCCGATTCTCGATCCACTTGTTCTGTCCTAAACCTTACTTGCACCTCTAATCGAGTTACGAATTTCAAGGGCTGGTTTGCAACGAGAGAATTCTTCCGAATTTCCAAAGTTAGTGAAAAACCAACCCCAGCTCAATCCTGAACATTTTGGAACAGTGATTTCAAGCTCATTTTTGAGTACTTTTCACTTAGATTCGTGGAAAAGTATCTTCTAAGAACTTTTAGTACTTTCCAAGAGATTTCCAACGGTATAAAGTTTTCCAATTTTTGTCATGTAGAGTGTAAGATACGATTTTTCAAAATATCGTATCAAAATTGAAAAGTTTCCGAATTCCAAAGGAAGGGAGTTTCAAGCACTCCTTATTCCTTCGATATTACTTGAACGTTTTATACTTGATTTTCCAAAATGAAAACTCGATCGCTCTTGTACTTTAAAAAACTCTAGTTGAACCTCGATTTACGAGTAATTGAGGTTCATTTTCATGAAATTTCCTTAGGTTGTACTAGTGTACAATCTTCCTTGATAATTGGGATATATGAGTGATGCTTCACTATTATTTGCTCAGGCGCACACGAGGACCATCAAGAGGATCCTACAGTGAACACTTGAACTTCCGGAAAATATTTCTTATTGATTTGCTCGGTGAGTGTCAAGTGTATGACTACTTGAACTCTATGGAATTGATTCATGCTTGGCTTACCTGATTACATGCTTAGCCTACCTGGTTTTGAAAAATGCAGTCGAGTGTGTACTTTATAGCACTCGTTCTCATTTGAAACAAATGACTCATGTTTAACATGGTTTGCTTGGTTTACATGACCTGAAATACATGCTCGAACCTGTCAAATGCTTGAATACATGACATGGTATGCTATGGCTGCATACGTCGTTGGAGTGAATCTCCTCGACACTTACATGATACATGGGGGACGCCCAAACTCATAGGCCGACCTTGGAACTCAAGCCGGCATGGGTTTGGTCGGGAACCTTGGTGAGCCATGAGAATTACATGATAAGCTTGATCTATTTGAGAGATCTTGCTTGGCATACTCGTGGAGTATAGCCTTCTAAATGTCGTGCGGGCCCGGAGCGGTGTATGGTGGACGGATGAGAAGTAAGTGGTGATCTACGGATTAGAAATATCAACCCGGTTGACGGAGAGTCATCGTGGGGAGATATACGAATGACATCGGCAAAACAAGTGGAACTTAGCTCCTGAGAGCTATCATATCCTTGAATTGTTTCTGTTTACATTTTGTTGGCATTGTTAATTACTTGCAAGTTATCACTTGAACTGTTACTTGGGCTTGTTACCTGAACTATGTGCCTGCATGTGTGTTCTTGGCCTCACGAGCGTTTTGCTCACCCTGTAGATTTGTTTTCCTTAACAGGGTTGAACTTGAAGGTGTACTGGAGAAACCCTCCTGATGTGCTTTTGTTTAGGATTTCTATTATTTTTTTGGCTATGCCCTTGGTTTTGGGTTGTACTTCTAGAATTGAAATGTAACTTTTTGGGGCGTGATGTATATTTGGGATTCAGGATGTACTTTGAACACCCGACGTGCGGGTTGGTTAATGGATTAATATTGTTAGGCTTGAACGCTTCCGCATTTGCTATATTTATGTTATTTACTTGTGTTGTGTAGACTAGTAATAAGTTTGAATAGAATTGCTTGAGTCTTGACGAGAGTTGGGCAGGCGTCTCGCGGATACCCTTTGGTTCGCCTTAGAGAGAAGTGGAGGCGTCACAGTAACAATTAGTCTTAAAGGCATGAACAACCTCAAAACCCTACCTATAATGATTGACCAACTCCAAATTTGAAGTAGAAAATGAAAGTAAGAGCATTACTAGGAAAATAGGATTTTTCCAGTTTCGCGCAACCCTATATGAAAAATCATATCTCAAGTTTTGTATGTCCAAAATTGATAAACGTTATACCGTTGGAAAATACATTCAAAGAGCTATAACTTTCCAGTAAACACAATCTTAAGATTCAGCACGCAAGTCAGTCGAATTTAAGCCTCAAGTTACTGCTTTAACCATCACAAGACAGAAAAGGTATACAATTTTCAGTTAACTTTTGAAAAATCACCATAAATTGTACAGACAGAAACAGGGTCTTAAATTTATGTAGATTATAGCCCTATGAGTCTAGTTTAAAACGCAACAAATGGAACTCAATTCCGATATTCCTACATCAAGATATAGGAAATTTCCCAAGACTGCGCAGGAGCTCTTACGAAAATTTTGACTGCACTTCCCTTAGTTTTCCTTACTTTTCCAACCAAACCTCAATACCAATTCACTCATCAATTTCACCACAATTTCCCCCACACATCACAAGCTATAAAACACCTTTAATTAGGACCACAAGATCCTTCAAATGCAACCAAGTAAAGGATCAAAATATAAACCCTAAAACTGGAAATTTTGCTATAAAAGCTGAAATTCTTTAAAGGCAAGCAAAACTAACATTTTCAAGCTCAAAATTGCCCATAACAACTACAAAATCATGCCCAAACATTAATCATCATTTGAGGATAGAAATGTTTCTATAAAAACTGAAATTCACCATACCTCTACTTAAAACCATAAACTTAGCCACAAAACTACGCATTTAACCTCTCCAATCCACTAATTTGCAAGTATTAGTGGTAAAAGGAAATTTCTAGGTAGTTTACCTTGAAGCTTAAGGAAAGATGATAGCTTAGAGTTCCTCCTCCAAGAATCACTCCACCAATCTCTTAAACCCCTCCTAGATAGAACTTGTACGGAATAAATTTAAAATCTAACGGTGAAATCTCAAGTTTTGAGGAAAAATAGAAGATAGAAAAGAAGAGGTTTTCTTTCTCCTCTCTTGATGCACGGTTGAGCAGGGAAGAAAATGAGATATTTTGGGGCCAAAAAGGTGATAAGAAGGAAGAAAAAGCAGCCAGTCAAAGTTGACTGCCGGAGGTGACGTCACAATCCGGCCAGATTCCAGGCCGGATACGTGCCACGTCACAATCCGGCCGGTTTTTGGCCGGATATAAGGCAGAGACAAAACCAATTTTTTTTCAAAACCCTCAAACAATCCGGCCAAAAACTGGCCGGATTCCCAGCTAGATTTGGTACCAAGCAATTTTAACAAAAAATTTCTTTTCCAAGCTCACACGCCGTGTTCGTCCGTACTTCCAATGAATATAGATATATGTATAAATTCACACAAAAATACTTAATACACACAAACGCACTTTCATATATATGAAATGAAGCCCTCCTTAGTGATAGGTAACAAATTCTTTTTATTTTCAAAAAGGAAAGTAAGAATAAATAAAATGCTGAGAAAATATGAAAATTTTAGGGTTCTCACAGCTCTTATGTACACTCAATTGATCCGACTTTACTAAACACTTGATATCTCCTTCACACATGAACAAGTAACTTGATTTGTATATGACCTGTATATTGACTTGAAATACTTGGAATACTTGAGAATGTGAATTGTTGGACATTACTTGTGACTTGATTTTGGCTAGGCGAGTGTGTCCTTATCGTGCTCAGCTTTCTCTTCCTGAATGATCTTGTACTCGCTTGCACTTGATTGACATGTACTTATGTTGGTGCTTGTGCTTGACTTGTAAGTGCTGAGTGGTAGCATGTACTACACTCCATCTGAGTGGGAGATGCCTCTCATCCCGTCTCAGTACTTTTATCCTGATTAAGTCGATTGGAGAGTTATCTCGTCGACACTAGTGCTGAGCGGTAGCATGTACCACACTCCATCCGAGTGGGAGGTGCCTCTCATCCCGTCTCAGTACCTCTATCCTATTTTGTCGAGTAGAGTGTTATCTTCTCGACTAATTGGTATACTCAAATATTACCACCACTATTTATTTCTGAATACAGAGAGTTAAGTGACAACTAACGTCTCCAAGCATTTACTATGCTGAGCGTTGGATCACAGCCAACGACTCCAATATTGATTATCTGAATACTTGGGGCTATAAGCCATATCCTGAATTACTGAATACTTGGAACTATAAATCCAACCTAGGGTTAGTTGGTCGAATCGAGCCAGCAAGGGTTTGGTCGAGGAGATCGACGTACCTGGGATACTTCTTAGATGTTCGGGCCCGGTAGGGGATTGATCGGTGGACGAAAACTGGTGTAAAATGGAGATTTACGGACGTTATACTTTCATGGTTGACGGAGAGTCAACGGACCTTGATCAATCTACTGTGGAACTTGCTCCTGAGAGCAACCTATATCTTTTGCCATGAATGTGTTCTTTACTGTACATTTTTACATGATCTATTTGACTATTTCCTTAACTATATATTGGGTCATGATCTATTTGAATTTTGACTTGTTTGTTGATATCCGGTGTATGATCTTGCCTGTTATATTACCTGTTTGGTTACTTGGAACCTTACTGGCCTTTTAGCTCATTCCATGCCATTTGTTTTCCTTACAGGGATGAGAGCATTAGAGGTTGAATTGAGGAAAGCCTCGATTTCTTCTAAAATTGTTAGTTACTCAAGCGTGTACTTCACAGATATCTAGTCAGCTTGTTTGGTTCGATTTTGTAAGTCTAATTCTTTGATTGTATTTATAGGTTGTGTGGATGTTGGAGGGCCATGAGTGTATATGATAAAGGTTGTGATAACTATCATTTTTTTTATTGAGGGTTTTTATTTGTAAGTTTTCATGAATTGTGACTGAGCCCTGGCAAGAGTTAGGCAGGTGGTCCGCCAAACCCTTGGGTACACCCTAGGGGGAGATGGGGCTATCATAGGTGGTATCAGAACTACTTCGCGTGGTCTCTGCGCTGAGTAAGCATGGGGCCAAGTGGTGTTATGGTCTCAATTATGTGAATAAGTGGAAAGGACTAGGTGCTCTTCTTGGGCGTAAGTTATGAATCATGACTATTATAAACATAAATCCTTTATCGTGATACTTGGGGAAGATAGGTATGTGCGTCAGGTAGGAATCTCTAATATGAGTGATTTACTCTTGGAACCGCCCGGCTCGAGTTGTGAATTATCTTATTATGGATTCTTATACTTGAGTACCAAAAAGTGGAGAGTACTAGAATAAGGGTCTGTATCTTGATTGCACTTGAGATAAGTTTTGATGGCAAAAGTCAAGGCGCTGATGATTCTATCATTTGACCTAGTAATTGGACTTATCGAGGAGATTGGATCTAGGAGTATTACCATGAACTAATCTAGTGATAGTCTGGTGAGGGTTCAATAGACGGTGGCCAGATTGTAGTGTATGTCGAGAAATTTCACTGAAGACTTGTTTCCTTCTCCTATGACCGTGAGGATTTGATAAGTGTTTATTTGATTTTGAGGCAGTTTAATTGCAACTATATAGGTATTTCTACCCATCTTATGATATCTAATACCGGTAGTTTGGTGCTCGATGGACTACCCTTATTTATACTTCCTTGATACCATCCATTAATGTCAAAATATGGACTTGGCTTGATTATTATCGTGTCGAGATCTAGAGTTTTGGAATTATGTATGAAAATTTGAGAAAATGAATTTGGGTTCTATACATGTATGCAAAAGCTTGAGATGGGGTATGGAACTTTTGATATACGAAGCATGCTTTAGGGTTTCGTTATGTACATAAGTGATAAGTGGCATAGTATTTTAAGATATTACCCTAACTATGTTCTATTTTCTCGTCTATCTCATTTGAGAATATCTAAGTTTAATCTTCCGTGGTTAGATTGGAAGTAAAGGAACTTAACAGTTATATGGTTAGAGTTCCAATTGTACTTAGTTACTTATTTTGATTCATTAATTTGCCTAGCAAGCTATCACTTGAGTTCAAGCGAATCGGAGAGATGACACATATGGCCGATATGTATAAGGAAATAGAGATTTTTCGAAAAGAAATAGAGTTCCAAAAGAGGTCAACTGAGCACTGAGAAAGGCGATAGAAACAAGAATATTTGGAGAAAATTGAGCTACTGCACAAGAACATAGAACTGAAAAAGAAATATGAAAGGATTCCAGAAAAGGTGCGGAGTAAGTTTGAATTAGTGTATTTGTCTAGTTGAATAGCATCTCAAGACATTTCTAGTGATAAAGATAAAAGGGGTGAAGGAATTTCTCGCAATATTAAAGAGAAACGTAAAGAGATGTATGAAGATGAATTTGCTATGAAGGATAAAAAGAGGAAGAAAAAAAAAAGAATGGACACTTCAAGAAGAGATGTATAGTGCCAAGTGTGAAATATGTAACAAAATTCATATGAGAGTATGTTATTTGGAAATTGGTGCATGTCTTAGATGCGGCCAACTTGGATATCAGGTGAGGAACTGCTCGAGACAAATGAATTTTGGGATGGTGAAACTACTTTAATAGGTAAAGTTAGCAATTAGTGATATTTTGACTGAAATAGTTGTATGTATTGAACTATGTGTTATGCAAACTTTATGTAGTAAGTGTATCCCCGATAGAAATAGTGGACTTGGTACCTGATATTTTAATGAGTGATATTATATATTAGTAGTTGGGCAGTATTGGATCTTTATCCATAAATCTCTTACTATAATTTAGTCTTAAAGTTAAGCGAGAATTCTTCATTTGTGGTTTGAAAGGAAGAAATTTTGGCTTAAGAGGGTGATACGGGTCTCGTGATACAATGGTAAAGATGAAAGGGGCTTTACGTTATTGGTGATTGGTCAATGTACAGTGTATGGGTTTAAGAGTTAGCAAGAATAGTAACCAAGTTTTAACTCTTCTTTTCATCGAGATTAAAGTTTGTGTCACTTCTCATCTTTTGATATCTCCCCTGATTTTTCTCAGCATGGTGTTTTAACCATTGCATTGTTAAGATTTTCTCTCTAGGTAAGATTGTGGTAGCAACATCAGTGAAGGGATGCTCTTGAAAGTGGAAGAAAACCCTATAGAATCGAGTTTGCTATGAACACATTGTCTTTACTTTACTTCATTACCTTGATTTCCTAGATATTTTATAAGTGAGTCAAGTTTTAACTCATTTTCTTGGTATACATTAGTACATGTTAAGTGTGAGAACCCTCACTTAAAAATATAACTTCTCCCAAAAATTTCTTGCATTGCTCTAAGATTAAATCACTTATAACAATTTCTTGCATTGCATTTTACTTGAATTGTAACATTTTCTTGAGTTGGCTTTGCTTTATTTCACCACATACACTTTGACTAAATGTCCTTTTATTTGTGGTTGGGACTTTATATAATAGTTTAGAGGTGTTAAATAAACATTGGAACATTTGGAGTGTAGAAACTTCATTAGTCAAATATTAAAGGAAGAAAGGGCCAAGATTGGGCCATGTGGCAAAACCCTAGCTATTAAACCTTTTGACCAAAGGAATTAGAGGAAATTTAAACCATTCTTGGCTCCATTTTCTCCTCTTATGGCAGGCCACTTTGAAGCTTACAAGGGAAGAGAAAAAACTCCATTTTTCTTGCTTTCTAACCCTAGCTTGATCTTGAGCAAAAATCAAAAGAGAAAAGGCTTGAGTTAGTGGAGTGAACAACCTTCAACCCTAGTGTGTGTCTCAAGCTTGGAGCTTTGGTTTTGATGGTTTGTTTTGGTGGTTCAAGCTTCACATAAGAGAGGTACATGACTCTTAAATCCTAGCTTTCCTGTGACAGCCCCACCTTCCCCTAAGGCGAACCAAAGGGTTCGGCGGACCGCCTGCCCAGCTCTCGCCGGGACTACGGATCCGGAACGAGCGTAAACCCTACCAACCGCTCAAAAGAACTTCGAGAAGATAACATTCACTATCCGAAATCCAAACAAGCACAACAACCTTAGATAACCCTAGAAAATAACATTTCCAAACCCAATCAATTTAGGAACATGGTTAAACACTTTTATATACACCTGGTTGCAAATTTACAATTCAAAAGGGAATTGTTTAGTTAAAAATACAGTTAAGGTGTTCCAACCATCGAGGAGCTATACAAAAGAATACTAAAACTAGCTCAACTCATGCTTCAAAATATCAGAGTCTCCAAAAGGTGGTTTCCTGTAAGGAAAACAAGGATAACGAAACGGAGTGAGCTAAAAGCTCAATGAGGTACCAACAGTATAAACAGTAGAATTAGTAGAATTCATGAGAAAGTACTTTGGAGGCACATATCCACGTCAAATACGAGAAATGAATGTACATCACAATGTAAAGGATACAGGTGGCTCTCAGGAGCCAAATCCCCGTTGCCATACTTGATCCAGTCTCGTTGACCCTCCGTCAACGTTCGAATAAAGAAACTAGTCCAATAGAACACTACTTTAACGCCAAAACCCCGTTCACCAAACATACCCCTTACCGGGCCCGAACGCCAAACAGGAACAGGAATGGTAATACTCGAGTATACCGGAATCAAGAGTCTCAATACTCAAAGATTCCCTAGGAACAGGTACCTAAGAATTGTCAATTATCTCGACCAAGCCCTTGCTGGCTCGATTTAATAAACTCCTCATGAGGTTGAGCTCAAGAATAACGGGACGATCAAGTTTAACAGGACGATTGTTGGACACACTTCCAAACGATCTCATAACAAGTGCAAGTAACAAGTTCAAGTACATAACAAGTACAAGTAATAGATTCCAGTTCATTCAGTACAGGCAAGAGAACGAGTGTGATAAAGTACACCCTCGTCTCATACAAGATAAACAGTCAGGAAAGATATTCAAATAGCAAGTTGCAAGTACAGAAAATCAGTTTAGCAATAACTCAGGGGAGTGGTGCACTCACCTAATCAAACAAGGATAATTTCAAAAGTTTCCTTCCCATGTGTGGCTTTACTCGCCGGCACCTCCTAGAACAATCAAGGCAAACACTTAAGATTGGACTCCAAAACCTAATAAGTGGAATTCGCATGTAAAGCTCGATTACAAGTCGGGTGCCTATCCAAATAAACCATTCATGTAAAGCGAAGAGGCGACTTTGGAGTGAAAAGATAACAATTAGTCCTAAAGGCATGCACAACCTCAAAACTCTACCTACAATGATTGACCAACTCCAAATTTGAAGTAAAAAAAATGAAAGTAAGGTCAATACTAGGAAAATAGGATTCTCTAGTTTCGCACAACCCTATACGAAAAATAATATCTCAAGTTTTGTAAGTCCAAAATTAATAAAAGTTATACCGTTGGAAACTACATTCAAAGGGCTATAACTTTCCAGAAAACACCATTGTAAGATTCGGAACGCAAGTCAGTCAAATTGAAGTTGCAAGTTGCTATTTTATCCAATGGAAGATAGAACAGGTACAATATTTCAGTCAAATTTGAAAAATCACCATAAATTACATAGACAGAAACAGGGTTGGAAATTTACACAGTTCATAGCCCTATGAGTCTATTTTAAAATGCAACAAATGGAACTCAATTCTGACATTTCTACATCAAGATATAGCAAATCTCCTGAGACTGCGCAGAAGCTCTCGCGAAAATTTTGACAGCACTTCCCCTAGTCTTCTTTACCTTTCCAACCAAACCTCAACACCCAATCACAAACTATCAAACACCTTTAATTAGAGCCACAATACCCTTCAAAACAACCAAATGGTACCACAACAAAGAAACCCTAGAAAAGCCACAATTATAAACCCTAAAACCAAAAAATAGTTTCGACGTCATTTAGCGGAACGGACACAACTGGAGCTACACTTATCGAATTGGGGTGTAATTTATACCCTTACGAAGCAAAGATAGAGGGATAGAACATTGATGAAGGCTACACAGTCCAGTTTACAATGTTGCTAGGTCAAATTTACCAAAACAACCACAGATTTTCCAATTCGAAATTTACTGTAACAGTCTGGATTCATTCAGCCATATCTCAGCATATACAACTCCAATTCAAGTGATTCCAAAGCCATTAGAAATAAAAGACACAAGGCTAGAATTCTTAAGAAGACATAAACAATCAAATCGGTAGTATTCCTGGTCAAAACAACCAATTATAGAAGCCGATTAGCATGTTCGGATAGAAACAGGGTAGCAGGGGTATTTTAGTCTTTTCATAGGCTACCTTGCTCTGATTGAGCTGAAATTCTACAGGCTAGTATAAAACATCATTCTATACAACTTTCATGTTTTAACCTTAAGATAATTTGGCCTCTAACATCCTCAAATAAAATTAGACAGAACAGGGTCATTCAAAACCCTAACCTGGAATTTCATGCATTCAAGTGCTAATCTTCCACAAAACAACATCTAAAACAATTAAAAATCACTAATAAGCAATTAATTGAAGTAAAGAGGATGTTCTTTGCAAAATACCTTAAAACCCCAAGAAAGTTGGTAGCTTAGTGCTTCTTTTTCCAAAACAACTCCACCAATCCTTCTTAATCCTTTCTAGCAAGAAATTTTATGGATTAATTTGAAGATTAAACGGTTGAATTGAAAGATTGGGCAAGATTAGAGGTAAGAAAGTGGAGAGGTTTTTCTTTTTTTCTTGAAGATGGCTGGGCAAGGAGATGAAGAAAATGAGAAATATTTGGTCAATTTTTGTTTTAATTGGTAAAGTAATGAATAGTGGTCAAAATTCAAGAATAAATCACAAGGTGACACTTGTCACCCTCATAAATGCTAAGCTATCCTTTTGTTTCCTCAACACTCATCCAAATGATATCCTCTAATTATCTCTTAGCACCTAATAAATTAAACCCTGTATACAAAACATAACCTAATTGGCCGAATATTACCGAACTTTCCGCACTAGCGGGTCCCACGCCCGGTATACGCTCCAAAAATCTCATGAACTCAATTATACTAGAAAAATATTTTAAAAACCATATTTACTTATAAAACGAGTTAGAAAATTTTCTAATAAAGAAATTACAGAAAAACGTGCGATTAAATAAAACAAAACCCTAGAAATTACGAAAATTTACGGGTTTTCACACTCTCTCCCCTTTAAAAGAATTTCAACCTCGAAATTCCTTATCATCGTCTTTTTCGGGATACAAAAATTTTACTGCTTCCTTCTCACGGTTAAATTGAGTATCATACTTAGCTAACCAATCTGTACCCCTTCACTAACCAGGCTCATTGAATTCTTTGGTATAGTTCCTTCTTCCTTGCCAAATTGCAATTCTTGTACACCATTCTAGCGGGCAAACGGTGGGATACTAAAATCTTACCTTCCACGTCCTCAAATGGGTCAGTGACTTGATGTTGTTCTAAGGAGTACACCCGAGCTGACACTTTTGATCCACTCTTTTCCACCTTAGACTGGTCAGGGGTTGGTGGTGGTTGGCTGTTGGCTCCTACTCTCTTCTCGAGATCGGCGTGGGCAATTTGCAATTTGATGGTCTGCGCTCCCACAACACAGGCATTTTCTTCCTTTCTTCCAGCAGACGTTCTCCGTGTGATTCGGCTTCCCACTGTACCCGAAGGGACCACGAGAAGCGGAGACTGAGCCTCTCTGTGAGGCACCACTTGACATTCTCGGTAATTGTACTCCCCCGTTTCCCCTTCCAATCTTCGGAGGCGTACCCTTATCCCCTTGCTCTGAGGTACTTCCAGGAAATCCCCTTTTTTTAACTTGAAAGTTTCTAACTTGAAATCTTGCGCTTTCAACTCGTTGAGCTTTCTCTACCGCATCACGAAAGGTATTGAGTTGGGCTACAGCCAGGTCTTTCTGGATCTCAACATTTAATCCTTGGACAAAATGCCTTATCCTCCTTTGCTCAGTGACGATTAGTTTGGGTGCGAACTTGGACAACTTGGTGAACTGGCTGTCATATTCGGTGACGGTTTGAGTTCCCTGGCGGAGCCTAATAAACTCTTCTTCTTTCTTTTCCTGGATCAGGGGTGAAAAATACTTCGTGTTGAACTCTCTCATGAAATTCACCCACGTCTTTGGGGTTTGTTCTCTTTCCCATTCCAGTCTTATGATGTTCCACCAAGAACGGGCTGCTCCCTCCAATTGGAAGATAGCAAATGTGACCTATCGCTCCTCAGTATAATGTAACGCGGCAAATATATCAATCATCTTCTCAAGCCATCTCTCGACCACATCAGGGTCTGGTCCTCCCAGGAATTTTGGTGGTGAGAACTTCTGAAATCGTTCAAGAGCTTTATCCTCACCCTCGGTGTGATTACCAGAGTTTCCCGGCTGATGAATAGGATTTTGACCTTGATGTTCTACTACGTGAGCCAAAAGATCGGCCATTCGTTGAATGGCTATGGCCACTTGTACGTTCGGATCAATCCTGGAGTCAGGGTTCGGTTCAGACGTGGTTCCCCTTGTATCACCTTCAGTCGTGGGTTGCCTAATTCTGCGACCACGACCACGTCCACTACGAGTGCCTTCCATATGGCTTAACCAGTCTAGGGTTGGACAACGAATACGGTATTAAAACCAAAGTATGCAGGTGCAAGTGACAAAAGTTGGCAATATATATATAACACATCAAACACAGACAGATCACACAATAGCAATCAATTAGATACAAGCAAAAGGAACCATCATGAATATTACTCACTAGACCAATGGTACAAGACCAACCAACTAAAAGCTATCCCTCTCTAGGGTTCCAGGCACGATCTACGAGAATAATACAATTTATATCTTAGGCAAGGTTAATCACCCGTAATGAAACCCTAACACATCACATGATGCTCTATAGAATCGAATTTCTAGTCCGCCCAAGTCATTTCCAACCTAGGCTCTCGTCTATTTAGTAGTCGGGCACAAGAATCCTAAAATAAGATAATTCACAACTCGGGCTGGCCAGTTCCAAGAGTAATTCATCTACAATCGAGATTCTTACCAGACCTACAGATCTACTATCCCAAAGCACCATGATAAAGGCTTATATCTTATAACACCTCACGATCCATAGCTTATGCTCAAAGAGCACTTATACATTCGTACACATTCACGGAATCGGGACCATAACACCACTTGGTCCAAGCTTACTCAGTGCAGAGACCATGCGAAACAGCTCTGATATCACCTGTGACAGCCCCACCTTCCCCTAAGGCGAACCAAAGGGTTCGGCGGACCGCCTGCCCAACTCTCGCCTGGACTACGGATCCGGAACTAGCGTAAACCCTACCAACCGCTCAAAAGAACTTCGAGAAGATAACATTCACTATCTGAAACCCAAACAAGCACAACAACTTTAGATAACCCTAAAAAAAAACATTTCCAAACCCAATCACCTTAGGAACATGGTTAAACACTTTTATATACACTTGGTTGCAAATTTACAATTAAAAAGGGAATTGTTTAGTTAAAAATACAGTTAAGGTGTTCCAACCATCAAGGAGCTATACAAAAGAATACTAAAACTAGCTCAACTCATGCTTCAAAATATCAGAGTCTCCAAAAGATGGTTTCCTGTCAAGAAAACAAGGATAACGAAACGGAGTGAGCTAAAAGCTCAATGAGGTACCAACAGTATAAACAGTAGAATTCATGAGAAAGCACTTTGGAGGCACATATCCACGTCAAATACGAGAAATGAATGAACATCACAATGTAAAGGATACAGGTGGCTCTCAGGAGCCAAATCCCCGTTGCTATACTTGATCCAGTCTCGTTGACCCTCCGTCAACGTTCGAATAAAGAAACCAGTCCAGTAGCAAACCACTTTAACGCCAAAACCCTGTTCACCAAACATACCCCTTACCGGTCCCGAACGCCAAACAGGAACAGAAATGGTAATACTCGAGTATACCAGAATCAAGAGTCTCAATACTCAAAGATTCCCTAGGAACAGGTACCCAAGAATTGTCAATTATCACGACCAAGCCCTTGCTGGCTCGATTTAATAAACTCCCCATGAGGTTGAGCTCAAGATTAACGGGACGATCAAGTTTAACAGGACGATCGTTGGACACACTTCCAAACGATCTCATAACAAGTGCAAGTAACAAGTTCAAGTACATAACAAGTACAAGTAATAGATTCCAGTTCGTTCAGTACAGGCAAGAGAACAAGTGTGATAAAGTACACCCTCGTCTCATACAAGATAAATAGTCTGGAAAGATATTTAAATAGCAAGTTGCAAGTACAGAAAATCAGTTTAGCAATAACTCAGGGGAGTGGTGCACTCACCTAATCAAACAAGGATAATTTCAAAAGTTTCCCTCCCATGTGTGGCTTTACTCGCTGACACCTCCTAGAACAATCAAGGCAAACACTTAAGATTGGACTCCAAAACCTAATAAGTGGAATTCGCAAGTAAAGCTCGATTACAAGTCGGGTGCCTATCCAAATAAACCATTCATGTAAAGCGAAGAGGTGACTTTGGAGTGAAAAGATAAAAATTAGTCCTAAAGGCAAGCAGAACCTCAAAACTCTACCTACAATGATTGACCAACTCCAAATTTGAAGTAAAAAAAAATGAAAGTAAGGTCAATACTAGGAAAATAGGATTCTCTAGTTTCGCGCAACCCTATACGAAAAATCATATCTCAAGTTTTGTAGGTCCAAAATTAATAAAATTTATACCGTTGGAAAATACATTCAAAGGGCTATAACTTTCCAAAAAACACCATTGTAAGATTCGGAACACAAGTCAGTCAAATTCAAGTTGCAAGTTGCTATTTTATCCAATGGAAGATAGAACAGGTACAATATTTCAGTCAAATTTGAAAAATCACCATAAATTACATAGATAGAAAAAGCATTGGAAATTTACACGGTTCATAGACCTATGAATCTAGTTTAAAATGCAACAAACGGAACTCAATTCTGACATTTCTACATCAAGATATAGCAAATCTCCTGAGACTGCGCAGAAGCTCCCGCGAAAATTTTGACAGCACTTCCCCTAGTCTTCTTTACCTTTCCAACCAAACCTCAACACCCAATCACAAACTATCAAACACCTTTAATTAGAGCCACAATACCCTTCAAAATAACCAAATGGTACCTCAACAAGGAAACCCTAGAAAAGCCACAATTATAAACCCTAAAACCAAAAGACAGTTTAGACGTCATTTAGCGGATAAGACACAACTGGAGCTACACTTATCAAATTGGGGTGTAATTTATACCCTTACCAAGCTAAGATAGAGGGATACAACTTTGATGAAGGCTACTCAGTCCAGTTTACAATGTTGCTAGGTCAAATTTACCAAAACAACCCCAGATTTTCCAATTCGAAATTTACTGTAACAGTCCTGATTCATTCAGTCATATCTCAGCATATACAACTCCAATTCAAGTGATTCCAAAGCCATTAGAAAGAAAAGACACAAGGCTAGAATTCTTAAGAAGACATAAACAATCAAATCAGTAGTATTCCTGGTCAAAACAACCAATTATAGAAGCTGATTATCATGTTCGGATAGAAACAGGGTAGCAGGGGTATTTTAGTTTTTTCATAGGCTACCTTGCTCCGATTGAGCTGAAATTTGACAGGCTAGTATAAAACATCATTCTATACAACTTTCATGTTTTAACCTTAAGCTAATTTGGCCTCTAACATGCTCAAATAAAATTAGACAGAACAGGGTCATTCAAAACCCTAACCTGGAATTCATGCATTCAAATGCTAATCTTCCCCAAAACAACATCTAAAACAATTAAAAACCACTAATAAGCAATTAATTGAAGTAAAGAGGATGTTCTTTGTAAAATACCTTAAAACCCAAGAAAGTTGGTAGCTTAGTGCTTCTCTTTCCAAAACAACTCCACCAATCCTTCTTAATCCTTTCTAGCAAGAAGTTTTATGGAGTAATTTGAAGATTAAACGGTTGAATTGAAAGATTCGGAAAGATTAGAAGTAAGAAAGTGGAGAGGTTTTTCTTTTTTGCTTGAAGATGGCTAGGCAAGAAGATGAAGAAAATGAGAAATTTTTGGTCAATTTTTGTTTTAATTGGTAAAGTAATGAATAGTGGTCAAAATTCAAGAATAAATCACAAGGTGACATTTGTCACCCTCATAAATGCTAAGCTATCCTTTTGTTTCCTCAACACTCATCCAAATGATATCCTCTAATTATCTCTTAGCACCTAATAAATTAAACCCTGTATACAAAACTTAACCTAATTAGCCGAATATTACCGAACTTTCCGCACTAGCGGGTCCCACGCTCGGTATACGCTCCAAAAATCTCATTATACTAGAAAAATATTTTAAAAACCATATTTACTTATAAAACGAGTTAGAAAATTTTCTAATAAAGAAATTACAGAAAAACGTGCGATTAAATAAAACAAAACCATGGAAATTATGAAAATTTACGGGTTCTCACACTCTCTCCCCTTTAAAAGAATTTCATCCTCGAAATTCCTTATCATCGTCTTCTTCGGGATACAAAAATTTTACTTCTTCCTTCTCACGGTTAAATTGAGTATCATACTTAGCTAACCAATCTGTACCCCTTCACTAACCCGACTCATTGAATTCTTTGGTATAGTTCCTTCTTCCTTGCCAAATTGCAATTCTTGTACACCATTCTAGCGGGCAAACGGTGGGATACTAAAATCTTACCTTCCACGTCCTCAAATGGGTCAGTGACTTGATGTTGTTCTAAGGAGTACACCCGAGCTGACACTTTTGATCCATTCTTTTCCCCCCTTCGACTGGTCAGGGGTTGGTGGTGGTTGGCTGTTGGCTCCTACTCTCTTCTCGAGATCGGCGTGGGCAATTTGCAATTTGATGGTCTGCGCTCCCACAACGCAGGCATTTTCTTCCTTTCTTACAGCAGACGTTCTCCGTGTGATTCGGCTTCCCACTGTACCCGAAGGGACCACGAGAAGTGGAAACCGATCCTCTCTGTGAGGCACCACTTGACATTCTCGGTAATTGTACTCCCCCGTTTCCCCTTCCAATTTTCGGAGGCGTACCCTTCTCCCCTTGCTCTGAGGTACTTCCAGGAAATCCCTTTTTTTTAACTTGAAAGTTTCTAACTTTAAATCTTGCGCTTTCAACTCGTTGAGCTTTCTCTACCGCATCACTAAAGGTATTGAGTTGGGCAACAGCCAGGTCTTTCTGGATCTCAACATTTAATTCGGGTGCGAACTTGGACAACTTGCTCAGTGACGATCAGTTCGGGTGACGAACTTGGACAACTTGGTGAACTGGCTGTCATATTCGGAGACGGTTTGAGTTCCCTAGCGGAGCCTAATAAACTCATCTTCTTTCTTTTCCTGGATCAGGGGTGAAAAATACTTCGTGTTGAACTCTCTCATGAAATTCACCCACGTCTTTGGGGTTTGTTCTCTTTCCCATTGCAGTCTTATGATGTTCCACCAAGAACGGGCTGCTCCCTCCAATTGAAGACAGCAAATATGACCTATCGCTCCTCAGTATAATGTAACGCGGCAAATATATCAATCATCTTCTCAATCCATCTCTCGACCACGTCAGGGTTTGGTCCTCCCAAGAATTTTGGTGGCGAGAACTTCTGAAATCGTTCAAGAGCTTTATCCTCACCCTCGGTGTGATTACCAGAGTTTCCCGGCTGATGAATAGGATTTTGACCTTGATGTTCTACTACGTGAGCCAAAAGATCGGTCATTCGTTGAATGGCTGTGGCCACTTGTACGTTCGGATCAATCCTGGAGTCAGGGTTCGGTTCAGACGTGGTTCCCCTTGTATCACCTTCAGTCGTGGGTTGCCTAATTCCGCGACCACGACCACGTCCACTACGAGTGCCTTCCATATGGCTTAACCAATCTAGGGTTGGACCACGAATACGGTATTAAAACCAAAGTATGCAGGTGCAAGTGACAAAAGTTGGCCATATATATATAACACATCAAACACAGACAGATCACACAATAGCAATCAATTAGATACAAGCAAATGGAACCATCATGAATATTACTCACTAGACCAATGGTACAAGACCAACCAACTAAAAGCTATCCCTCTCTAGGGTTCCAGGCACGATCTACGAGAATAATACAATTTATATCTTAGGCAAGGTTAATCACCCGTAATGAAACCCTAACACATCACATGATGCTCCATATAATCGAATTTCTAGTCCGCCTAAGTCATTTCTAACCTAGGCTCTCGTCTATTTAGTAGTCAGGTACAAGAATCCCAAAATAAGATAATTCACAACTCGGGCTGGCCAGTCCCAAGAGTAATTCATCTACAATCGAGATTCTTACCAGACCTACAGATCTACTATCCCAAAGCACCATGATAAAGGCTTATATCTTATAACACCTCACGATCCATAGCTTATGCTCAAAGAGCACTTATACATTCGTACACATTCACGGAATCGGGACCATAACACCACTTGGTCCAAGCTTACTTAGTGCAGAGACCACGTGAAGCAGCTCTAATACCACCTGTGACAGCCCCACCTTCCCCTAAGGCGAACCAAAGGGTTCGGCGGACCGCCTGCCCAACTCTCGCCTAGACTACGGATCCGAAACTAGCGTAAACCCTACCAACCGCTCAAAAGAACTTCGAGAAGATAACATTCACTATCTGAAACCCAAACAAGCACAACAACTTTAGATAACCCTAAAAAAGAACATTTCCAAACCCAATCACCTTAGGAACTTGGTTAAACACTTTTATATACACTTGGTTGCAAATTTACAATTCAAAAGGGAATTGTTTAGTTAAAAATACAGTTATGGTGTTCCAACCATCAAGGAGCTATACAAAAGAATACTAAAACTAGCTCAACTCATGCTTCAAAATATCAGAGTCTCCGAAAGGTGGTTTCCTGTAAGGAAAACAAGGATAACGAAACGGAGTGAGCTAAAAGCTCAATGAGGTACCAACAGTATAAACAGTAGAATCAGTAGAATTCATGAGAAAGCACTTTGGAGGCACATATCCACGTCAAATACGAGAAATGAATGAACATCACAATGTAAAGGATACAGGTGGCTCTCAGGAGCCAAATCCCCGTTGCTATACTTGATCCAGTCTCGTTGACCCTCCGTCAACGTTCGAATAAAGAAACCAGTCCAATAGAACACCACTTTAACTCCAAAACCCCGTTCACCAAACATACCCCTGACCGGTCCCGAACGCCAAACAGGAATAGGAATGGTATTACTCGAGTATACCAGAATCAATAGTCTCAATACTCAAAGATTCCCTAGGAACAGGTACCCAAGGATTGTCAATTATCACGACCAAGCCCTTGCTGGCTCGATTTAATAAACTCCCCATGAGGTTGAGCTCAAGATTAACGGGACGATCAAGTTTAACAGGACGATTGTTGGACACACTTCCAAACGATCTCATAACAAGTGCAAGTAACAAGTTCAAGTACATAACAAGTACAAGTAATAGATTCCAGTTCATTCAGTACAGGCAAGAGAACGAGTGTGATAAAGTACACCCTCGTCTCATACAAGATAAACAGTCAGGAAAGATATTCAAATAGCAAGTTGCAAGTACAGAAAATCAGTTTAGCAATAAATCAGGGGAGTGGTGCACTCACCTAATCAAACAAGGATAATTTCAAAAGTTTCCTTCCCATGTGTGGCTTTACTCGCCGACACCTCCTAGAACAATCAAGGAAAACACTTAAGATTGGACTCCAAAACCTAATAAGTGGAATTCACAAGTAAAGCTTGATTACAAGTCGGGTGCCTATCCAAATAAACCATTCATGTAAAGCGAAGAGGCGACTTTGGAGTGAAAAGATAACAATTAGTCCTAAAGGCATGCAAAACCTCAAAACTCTACCTACAATGATTGACCAACTCCAAATTTGAAGTAAAAAAAAATGAAAGTAAGGTCAATACTAGGAAAATAGGATTCTCTAGTTTCGCGCAACCCTATACGAAAAATCATATCTCAAGTTTTGTAAGTCCAAAATTAATAAAAGTTTATACCGTTGGAAAGTACATTCAAAGGGCTATAACTTTCCAGAAAACACCATTGTAAGATTCAGAACGCAAGTCAGTCAAATTCAAGTTGCAAGTTGCTATTTTATCCAATGGAAGATAGAACAGGTACAATATTTCAGTCAAATTTGAAAAATCACCATAAATCACATAGAAAGAAACAGGGTTGGAAATTTACACAGTTCATAGCCCTATGAATCTAGTTTAAAATGCAACAAACAGAACTCAATTCTCACATTTCTACGTCAAGATATAGCAAATCTCCTGAGACGGCGCAGAAGCTCCCTCGAAAATTTTGACAGCACTTCCCCTAGTCTCCTTTACCTTTCCAACCAAACCTCAACACCCAATCACAAACTATAAAACACCTTTAATTAGAGCCACAATAGCCTTCAAAACAACCAAATGTTACCTCAACAAAGAAACCCTAAAAAAGCCCCAATTATAAACCCTAAAACCAAAAAACAGTTTCGACGTCATTTAGCGGAACGGACACAACTGGAGCTAAACTTATCGAATTGGGGTGTAATTTATACCCTTACGAAGCTAAGATAGAGGGATACAACTTTGATGAAGGCTACTCAGTCCAGTTTACAATGTTGCTAGGTCAAATTTACCAAAACAACCCCAGATTTTCCAATTCAAAATTTACTGTAACAGTCCTGATTCATTTAGTCATATCTCAGCATATACAACTCCAATTCAAGTGATTCCAAAGCCATTAGAAAGAAAAGACACAAGGCTAGAATTCTTAAGAAGACATAAACAATCAAATCGGTAGTATTCCTGGTCAAAACAACCAATTATAGAAGCTGATTAGCATGTTCGGATAGAAACAGGGTAGCCGGGGTATTTTAGTCTTTTCATAGGCTACCATGCTCCGATTGAGCTGAAATTTTACAGGCTAGTATAAAAAATCATTCTATACAACTTTCGTGTTTTAACCTTAAGCTAATTTGGCCTCTAACATGCTCAAATAAAATCAGACTGAACAGGATCATTCAAAACCCTAACCTAGAATTCATGCATTCAAGTGCTAATCTTCCCCAAAACAACATCTAAAACAATTAAAAATCACTAATAAGCAATTAATTGAAGTAAAGAGGATGTTCTTTGCAAAATACCTTAAAACCCCAAGAAAGTTGGTAGCTTAGTGCTTCTCTTTCCAAAACAACTCCACCAATCCTTCTTAATCCTTTCTAGCAAGAAGTTTTATGGAGTAATTTGAAGATAAAACGGTTGAATTGAAAGATTGGGCAAGATTAGAGGTAAGAAAGTGGAGAGGTTTTTCTTTTTTGCTTGAAGATGGCTGGGCAAGAAGATGAAGAAAATGAGAAATTTTTGGTCAATTTTTGTTTTAATTGGTAAAGTAATGAATAGTGGTCAAAATTCAAGAATAAATCACAAGGTGACACTTGTCACCCTCATAAATGCTAAGCTATCCTTTTGTTTCCTCAACACTCATCCAAATGATATCCTCTAATTATCTCTTAGCACCTAATAAATTAAACCCTGTATACAAAACATAACCTAATTGGCCGAATATTACCGAACTTTCCGCACTAGCGGGTCCCACGCCCGGTATACGCTCCAAAAATCTCATGAACTCAATTATACTAGAAAAATATTTTAAAAACCATATTTACTTATAAAACGAGTTAGAAAATTTTCTAATAAAGAAATTACAGAAAAACGTGCGATTAAATAAAACAAAACCCTAGAAATTACGAAAATTTACGGGTTCTAACACTCTCTCCCCTTTAAAAGAATTTCATCCTCGAAATTCCTTATCATCGTCTTTTTCAGGATACAAAAATTTTACTGCTTCCTTCTCACGGTTAAATTGAGTATCATACTTAGCTAACCAATCTGTACCCCTTCACTAACCAGGCTCACTGAATTCTTTGGTATAGTTCCTTCTTCCTTGCCAAATTGCAATTCTTGTACACCATTCTAGCGGGCAAACGGTGGGATACTAAAATCTTACCTTCCACGTCCTCAAATGGGTCAGTGACTTGATATTGTTCTAAGGAGTACACCCGAGCTGACACTTTTGATCCATTCTTTTCCCCCTTCGACTGGTCAGGGGTTGGTGGTGGTTGGCTGTTGGCTCCTACTCTCTTCTCGAGATCGGCGTGGGCAATTTGCAATTTGATGGTCTGCGCTCCCACAACGCAGGCATTTTCTTCCTTTCTTCCAGCAGACGTTCTCCGTGTGATTCGGCTTCCCACTGTACCCGAAGGGACCACGAGAAGCGGAGACTGAGCCTCTCTGTGAGGCACCACTTGACATTCTCAGTAATTGTACTCCCCCGTTTCCCCTTCCAATCTTCGGAGGCGTACCCTTATCCCCTTGCTCTGAGGTACTTCCAGGAAATCCCCTTTTCTAATTTGAAAGTTTCTAACTTGAAATCTTGCGCTTTCAACTCGTTGAGCTTTCTCTACCGCATCACTAAAGGTATTGAGTTGGGCTACAGCCTGGTCTTTCTGGATCTCAACATTTAATCCTTGGACAAAACGCCTTATCCTCCTTTGCTCAGTGATGATTAGTTCGGGTGCGAACTTGGACAACTTGGTGAACTGGCTCCCATATTCGGTGACGGTTTGAGTTCCCTGGCGGAGTCTAATAAACTCATCTTCTTTCTTTTCCTGGATCAGGGGTGAAAAATATTTCGTGTTGAACTCTCTCATGAAATTCACCCACGTCTTTGGGGTTTGTTCTCTTTCCCATTTCAGTCTTATGATGTTCCACCAAAAACGGGCTGCTCCCTCCAATTGGAAGACAGCAAATGTGACCAATCGCTCCTCAGTATAATGTAACGCGGCAAATATATCAATCATCTTCTCAAGCCATCTCTCGACCACGTTAGGGTCTGGTCCTCCCAGGAATTTTGGTGGCGAGAACTTCTGAAATCGTTCAAGAGCTTTATCCTCACCCTCGGTGTGATTACCAGAGTTTCCCGGCTGATGAATAGGATTTTGACCTTGATGTTCTACTACGTGAGCCAAAAGATCGGTCATTCGTTGAATAACTGTGGCCACTTGTACGTTCGGATCAATCCTGGAGTCAGGGTTCGGTTCAGACGTGGTTCCCCTTGTATCACTTTCAGTCGTGGGTTGCCTAATTCCGCGACCACGACCACATCCACTACGAGTGCCTTCCATATGGCTTAACCAATCTAGGGTTGGACCACGAATACGGTATTAAAACCAAAGTATGCAGGTGCAAGGGACAAAAGTTGGCAATATATATATATAACACATCAAACACAGACATATCACACAATAGCAATCAATTAGATACAAGCAAAAGGAACCATCATGAATATTACTCACTAGACCAATGGTAATAGACCAACCAACTAAAAGCTATCCCTCTCTAGGGTTCCAGGCACGATCTACGAGAATAATACAATTTATATCTTAGGCAAGGTTAATCACCCGTAATGAAACCCTAACACATCACATGATGCTCCATAGAATCGAATTTCTAGTCCGCCTAAGTCATTTCTAACCTGGGCTCTCGTCTATTTAGTAGTCGGGTACAAGAATCCCAAAATAAGATAATTCACAACTCGGGCTGGACAGTCCCAAGAGTAATTCATCTATAATCGAGATTCTTACCAGACCTACAGATCTACTATCCCAAAGCACCATGATAAAGGCTTATATCTTATAACACCTCACGATCCATAGCTTATGCTCAAAGAGCACTTATACATTCGTACACATTCACGGAATCGGGACCATAACACCACTTGGTCCAAGCTTACTCAGTGCAGAGACCACGCGAAGCAGCTTTGATACCACCTGTGACAGCCCCACCTTCCCCTAAGGCGAACCAAAGGGTTCGGCGGACCGCCTGCCCAACTCTCGCCTGGACTACGGATCCAGAACTAGTGTAAACCCTACCAACCGCTCAAAAGAACTTCGAGAAGATAACATTCACTATCTGAAACCCAAACAAGCACAACAACTTTAGATAAGCCTAAAAAAGAACATTTCCAAACCCAATCACCTTAGGAACATGGTTAAACACTTTTATATACACTTGGTTGCAAATTTACAATTCAAAAGGGAATTGTTTAGTTAAAAATACAGTTAAGGTGTTCCAACCATCGAGGAGCTATACAAAAGAATACTAAAACTAGCTCAACTCATGCTTCAAAATATCAGAGTCTCCAAAAGGTGGTTTCCTGTAAGGAAAACAAGGATAACGAAACGGAGAGAGCTAAAAGCTCAATGAGGTACCAACAGTATAAACAGTAGAATCAGTGGAATTCATGAGAAAGCACTTTGGAGGCACATATCCACGTCAAATACAAGAAATGAATGAACATCACAATGTAAAGGATACAGGTGGCTCTCAGGAGCCAAATCCCCGTTGCTATACTTGATCCAGTCTCGTTGACCCTCCGTCAATGTTCGAATAAAGAAACCAGTCCAGTAGAACACCACTTTAACGCCAAAACCCTGTTCACCAAACATACCCCTTACCGGTCCCGAACGCCAAACAGGAACAGGAATGGTAATACTCGAGTATACCGGAATCAAGAGTCTCAATACTCAAAGATTCCCTAGGAACAGGTACCCAAGGATTGTCAATTATCTCGACCAAGCCCTTGCTGGCTCGATTTAATAAACTCCTCATGAGGTTGAGCTCAAGATTAACGGGACGATCAAGTTTAACAGGACGATTGTTGGACACACTTCCAAACGATCTCATAACAAGTGCAAGTAACAAGTTCAAGTACATAACAAGTACAAGTAATAGATTCCAGTTCGTTCAGTACAGGCAAGAGAACGAGTGTGATAAAGTACACGCTCGTCTCATACAAGATAAACAGTCAGGAAAGATATTCAAATAGCAAGTTGCAAGTACAGAAAATCAGTTTAGCAATAACTCAGGGGAGTGGTGTACTCACCTAATCAAACAAGGATAATTTCAAAAGTTTCCTTCCCATGTGTGGCTTTACTCGCCGGCACCTCCTAGAACAATCAAGGCAAACACTTAAGATTGGACTCCAAAACCTAATAAGTGGAATTCGCAAGTAAAGCTCGATTACAAGTCGGGTGCCTATCCAAATAAACCATTCATGTAAAGCGAAGAGGCGACTTTGGAGTGAAAAGATAACAATTAGTCCTAAAGGCATGCACAACCTCAAAACTCTACCTACAATGATTGACCAACTCCAAATTTGAAGTAAAAAAAATGAAAGTAAGGTCAATACTAGGAAAATAGGATTCTCTAGTTTCGCGCAACCCTATACGAAAAATCATATCTCAAGTTTTGTAGGTCCAAAATTAATAAAAGTTGTACCGTTGGAAAATACATTCAAAGGGCTATAACTTTCCAGAAAACACCATTGTAAGATTCGGAACGCAAGTCAGTCAAATTGAAGTTGCAAGTTGCTATTTTATCCAATGGAAGATAGAACAGGTACAATATTTCAGTCAAATTTGAAAAATCACCATAAATTACATAGACAGAAACAGGGTTGGAAATTTACATGGTTCATAGCCCTATGAATCTAGTTTAAAATGCAACAAACGGAATTCAATTCTGACATTTCTACATCAAGATATAGGAAATCTCCTGAGACTGCGCAGAAGCTCCCGCGAAAATTTTGACAGCACTTCCCCTAGTCTTCTTTACCTTTCCAACCAAACCTCAACACCCAATCACAAACTATAAAACACCTTTAATTAGAGCCACAATACCCTTCAAAACAACCAAATGTTACCTCAACAAAGAAACCCTAAAAAAGCCCCAATTATAAACCCTAAAACCAAAAAACAGTTTCGACGTCATTTAGCGGAACGGACACAACTGGAGCTAAACTTATCGAATTGGGGTGTAATTTATACCCTTACGAAGCTAAGATAGAGGGATACAACTTTGATGAAGGTTACTCAGTCCAGTTTACAATGTTGGTAGGTCAAATGTACCAAAACAACCCCAGATTTTCCAATTCGAAATATACTGTAACAGTCCTGATTCATTCAGTCATATCTCAGCATATACAACTCCAATTCAAGTGATTCCAAAGCCATTAGAAAGAAAAGACACAAGGCTAGAATTCTTAAGAAGACATAAACAATCAAATCAGTAGTATTCCTGGTCAAAACAACCAATTATAGAAGCTGATTAGCATGTTCGGATAGAAACAGGGTAGCAGGGGTATTTTAGTCTTTTCATAGGTTACCTTGCTCCGATTGAGCTGAAATTTTACAGGCTAATATAAAACATCATTCTATACAACTTTTATGTTTTAACCTTAAGTGAATTCGGCCTCTAACATGCTCAAATTAAACCAGATAGAACAGGATCATTCAAAACCCTAACCTGAAATTCATGCATTCAAGTGCTAATCTTCCCCAAAACAACATCTAAAACAACTAAAAACCACTAATAAGCAATTAATTGAAGTAAAGAGGATGTTCTTAGCAAAATACCTTAAAACCCCAATAAAGTTGGTAGCTTAGTGCTTCCCTTTCCAAAATAACTCCACCAATCCTTCTTAATCCTTTCTAGCAAGAAGTTTTATGGAGTAATTTGAAGAATAAACGGTTGAATTGAAAGATTGGGCAAGATTAGAGGTAAGAAAGTGGAGAGGTTTTTCTTCCTTTTTGCTTGAAGATGGCTGGCCAAGAAGATGAAGAAAATGAGAAATTTTTGGTCAATTTTTGTTTTAATTGGTAAACTAATGAATAGTGGTCAAAATTCAAGAATAAATCACAAGGTGACATTTGTCACCCTCATAAATGCTAAGCTATCCTTTTGTTTCCTCAACACTCATCCAAATGATATCCTCTAATTATCTCTTAGCACCTAATAAATTAAACCCTGTATACAAAACTTAACTTAATTGGTCGAGTATTACCGAACTTTCCGCACTAGCGGGTCCCACGCCCGGTATACGCTCCAAAAATCTCATGAACTCAATTATACTAGAAAAATGTTTTAAAAACCCTATTTACTCATAAAACGAGTTAGAAAATTTTCTAATAAAGAAATTACAGAAAAACGTGCGATTAAATAAAACAAAACCCTAGAAAATACGAAAATTTACGGGTTCTCACATTTCCTGTGTTATATCATGTGTTTGAAGTTTTGGTGGCAAACTAGGAGTTGTTTGGATGGAATTTGTGGTGAAACTTCTTGAGCTAAACAAGTGGTAGTAGGGTTGGTTGGTTTGTCTACCATGTGTTTGATATTTTGTCTAATCCTTGTTCGTGGTTTTTCTTGAAGTATTAACATGTTTGGACTTTTTTTTTTGAGTTAAGGATAACACTTGGTATGATGATAAATTAATTGCAATGAAGGGATGGAAGTTGGTGATGCAAGTGAACTAGTGGACTATTTTTCTTTCTCTTGGCTGACGGGTTTTATAGGGGAGGTTTCTCCTTGATTTTGTGGTTCATTTGTCCCTTAATTAAGCCTAAGAAACTTGGCTAAACATTGTTTTAAGGTTTGGTGTGAGTTAAAATAGAAATGAAGCAAGCAAAGTGGTTGTTGGGACAACTAGTGGACTGTTTTGGTTCTTTTGTTGGCTAGATTGTTTTTGTTCTTTGAATCATGTTATGTATTGCATTTTAAGCTTCAATGGTGCTAGATTACTTGGTTCCTTGTATATGAACTCTAGAAGATTGAATTTGGTGAATTTGAGCCTAAACAAGTGAAGTTGGCAAGAGGAAATAGAATGATTTTGTTAGGGTTTTAGAGTTGATCAGGACTGAAAAATTAGCCAACTTACCCGAATCACTGGTACTGATACGAGACGAACTAAAGTCTGAATTTGGTACCGTTGGAAAGCCCTTCGAGTCTAGTTTCAAACGCCACTAATGGTACCTGATTCCAACCTTCCTACAGTGAGACATGACTGTTTTCCCAAGACTGCACGGGCACGACTGTTTTACCCGCGAAGAAGGCTTTGAACTTGAATGAAAATTTTCTTTTGCTCAATTTTTTTGCACTTGTCAAACTTGTTTTCTTATGCCCTTTTGCTGCATTTTGGGCCTAACTTGCATGGTGAATTGAATAGATTTAACCACTTACTTGGTCACCTAATGAGCTCACATTTGGGTTGGAAACAAACCTAGATTGTTAACGATTTCACTCGTTGCTCTGGGGTTTGAGAAATGGAGGTGATGGTTATATGCTATATATATGCTTGATTTAGTGAGTTGTTGGCCTGGTATGTATATGCTTGAGTCGAGGCTATTTTGTGGTAAGAATGAAACCTTGAATTGGCTGGAAAAAAATGGGTAAAGACAAAAGAAGTGCTGCTGAAAATTTGTCCTCAGGGAACTTTGGGCAGTCTTAGGAAATCTATTATATCTGGGTGTAGAAAAGTCAAAATTGAGTTCTATTTTTGCATTTGAAACTAAATTCAGAGTACTTTCTACCGTGGAAATTTCATAACTTTTCTAAATTCCTATGAATATCTGTGATTTTTTAAATTTGACTGATTTGCCATACCTGTTCTGTCTTTTGACTGAATGAAACAGCAACTTGGGGCTAGAATTTGAATAACTTGTGGACTAAATCTTACAAATGTGTCTTCTGAAAAATTGCAACCCTTTAAGTTTATTTTCCGCTGGTATAAAGTTTATAAATTTTGGATTTAAGAAATTTGAGGTATGATTTTTCAAATAATGTTGCGCAAACATTGGAAAATTCTGTTATCTTAGAACCATTTTTACTTTCATTTGCCACTTTAAGGTTGGAGTTGGTAAATCATTTTGGGTATGATTTATGAATGGAATTGCAGTTTAAGTGAAAGGAAATGAAGTCTTAGAAACCTTAATTTCTTCATGTATTTTGGCTTTGTATTGCTAGCCGTTTTATATAAAATATGACCGTAGCACTCGAGAGAGTTCAAGAGGACGAACCAAGGTTAAAGTGAAGGGTGGCAATTGATTGGTGAGTGTTCCAAGTACATGAAAATATTTACATGGAATGTCTCTTTGCTTGAATAACATGCTTACTTGGTTAAAGTAATTGCTCTTGAATTGATAACCTTTGGAACGAGGATGTACGTTATCATACTAGATCCTTTGTAGTTCACTTCATGATATTGATATGAAATGAAATTCTTTGCTTGTACTTGACTTATTGGTCACTCGGGTGGTTATCCCACCAACTTACGTGTTACATGCTCATTGTTGTTAGACAATGCTAGGTACTTGATTTCTTGTCTCATAGGCAAGTGTGTATTTTATCGTACTTGACCTAACTCGACTAAATTTATGAGATTTTTTTAAAACATATGTTAGCCATTTTGTTACAACTGAAAAGTGGCCAGAATCCAGCTGGATTGTCAGATGGATTTGTTGTCGAATTTACTAAGAAAATTTTTTATTTCTGCAGCTTTCTTTAAGTTTTCTTGTTTGATCAGGGTTCTTAACCACCTGATTTTCAACTGTTTGGACTTGAAATGCTTGAAATGCTTGAAACATGATATGTTGAACTTATTTGTGACTTGAACCTGTTTAGGCGAGTGTGCTCTTATGTACGTTCAATTGACCCAATTTTACTAAACACTTGATATCTCCTTCACGCATGAACATGTAACTTGATTTGTATATGACCTGTATATTGACATGAAATACTTGGAATACTTGAGAATGTGAATTTCTGGACATTACTTGTGACTTGATTTTGGCTAGGCGAGTGTGTCCTTATCGCGCTCAGCCTTCCCTTCTTGAATGATCTTGTACTCGCTTGCACTTGATTGACTTGTACTTGTGTTAGTGCTTGTGCTTGACTTGTAAGTGCTGAGCGGTAGCATGTACCACACTTCATCTGAGTAAGAGGTGCCTCTTATCCCGTCTTAGTACTTTTATCCTGATTAAGTCGATTGGAGAGTTATCTCGTCGACACTAGTGTTTAGCGGTAGCATGTATCACACTCCATCCAAGTGGGAGGTGCCTCTCATCCCGTCTCAGTACCTCTATCCAATTTTGTCGAGTAGAGTGTTATCTCCTAGACTAATTGATATGCTCGAATATTACCACCACTGTTTATTTGTGAATACGGAGCGTTAAGTGACAACTAAAGTCTCCAAGCATTTACTGTGTTGAGCATTGGATAACAGCCAACGACTCCAATCTTGATTATCTGAATACTTGGGGCTATAAGTCATATCCTGAATTATTGAATACTTGGGACTATAAGTCCAACCTAGGGTTAGTTAGTTGAATCGAGCAAGCAAGGGCTTGGTCGAGGAGATCGACGAACCTGGAGTACTTCTTAGATGTTCGGGCCCGGTAGGGGGTTGATTGGTGGACGGAAACTGGTGTAAAGTGGAGATCTACGAACGTTATACTTTCGTGGTTGACGGAGAGTCAACGGACCTTGATCAAGCTACTGTGGAACTTGCTCCTGAGAGCAACCTATATTCTTTGCCATGAGTGTGTTCTTTACTGTACATTTTTACATGATCTATTTGGCTATTTGCTTAACTATATATTGGGTCATGATCTATTTGAGTTTTGACTTGTTTCTTGATATCCGGTGTATGGTCTTGCCTGTTATATTACCTATTTGGTTACTTGGAATCTCACTGGATTTTTAGCTCATTGCACACCATTTGTTTTCCTTACAGGGATGAGAGCATGAGAGGTTGAAATGAGGAAAGCCTTGATTTCTTCTAAGATTGTTAGTTGATCGAGCGTGTACTTCATAGATATTTAGCTAGCTTGTTTGGTTCGATTTTGTAAGTCTAATTCTTTGATTGTATTTATAGGTCGTGTGGATGTTGGAGGGCCATGAGTGTATATGGTAAAGGTTGTGATAACTATTATTTTTTTAATAAGGGTTTTTATTTGTAAGTTTTCATGAATTGTGACTGAACTCTGGCAAGAACTACACAGACAGTCCGCCAAACCCTTGGGTACGCTCTAGGAGGAGGTGGGGCTGTCACACAGCTAATTTTTGAATATTCTCCTCTGAAAACTATACAGCAGCCTCTCCTTTATGGAGGCTAGGCTTCTTTAAACTAATCAGTGATTAGTTAGGTTCCAAAAATAATTTTTGAATTATTGCTTGTTTGGTTGTTGTTTAGTGAATGGTAACTTGGTTTTGGTTATGGAAGTTGTCGCGCCCCATTTTTTGATAAATAAATAAAATGGTTTAAAAAAATGTATTTTGTGATTGGAAAATGAATCGTGATTTAAAAGAAAAATGGGTCTAAATGGGGGTTTGAAAATGCGACGATTTGACCCAAAAAAATAGTTCAAAAAGGGTTTTTATATATGAAAAATGGAGTCGCCACTTGGTATAGAGTTAGGGTGTACCAAGTCACCCAAAAAGTGAATTTTTTAAGGAAAAAAGTAAGAAACCCTTTTTGAACGACTCCTAGTCCACGCAAACAAAGAAAAAGGTTCGGGAGTCACATTTGACGAAGGGGAAGGCAAGGATAAAAATCCAAGGCACCCCTTCGACCTGGCCAAGGCTAGTTGCGTTGATTTAATCAAAGATTTTCTTGTTTTAACCAAAGAATTTATTACATCTGGATGCACTACATGAATGCAAACCCTAGACCTAGGGGTATTGGGGGAAATTTCTCTTCAAAGGTTGAATGGTGCCAATCACATTAATTGTGAAGCCCAATAACGATCTTTTGAAGAGGTCACGAATAATGCGAGTGGGATGCAAATGAATGGAATGCATGTATGCAATGTGAGAACATGAGTTTGAAAAAGTAATAAAGAACAATAAATACGTAAATGAAAATGTGCAAGTGAGTAGGCAAGGTACGGTATGTGAAATGATAATATGAAGTGCATGTGTGCAAGTGATGATAAAAGTGTTCGTGTGCAAGTAAAGGGATAAAAAAAATGCATATGTGCAAAATGGGACAAAAGTGTTCGTGTGCAAGTGAAGGGATAAAAGGTGTACGTGTGCAAATGGGAGGAAAAAATGAAAGTGTAATGATAGAGTGGATGCATGAACCTAGGGAATTCATGCATAATGGGTACGGGGAGACCTAAATCGTGACTCAATTTGCCCTTTTATAGAGGGAATACAAGCGTGCTAAGGCTTAGAAAAAGCCACACTCGTCTATATCCCATATTTAAGGGGACACTCAAGCAAATGAACCCTATAACTAGCATGAAATGCAAAAATCCTAAAATTGAGGGAAAAGGGGTTCGAGGGGCATGCAAAATGATAAAACTAAGAAAAATGCATGAAATGAAGTGAAACATGCAAACATGTACTAACGAGGGGAAATCCATAAGGGTCTAGCGTTGGACTAGCCCATTCTATGAATTCCGACTAGCGTTGGACTAGTGGAAACGTACATTCATCCATTCCATTCATCTACACTATGAAAAGCGAGTAGACATGCGAATCACCTAAAACACGTAGCACGTAACACTTAGCATGCTCGACTAGATGCAAAACCTAATAAAGCAAGTAGCACGTAACACATAGGCATGCAACCAAGCTAATGAACTTTACATTCACTAACTAAAACAAAAGGGGAAGGGGAAAATGGACCAAACTGCTCGCCAAAGCCCTATCTATTACAAGCCAAGAGGTGTACACATACCCCATAAAAGAAAAACTTAATAAAGCAAAAGGAAATGAAAGGAATGAAAGGAATTTAAGAAAATGTAAAGAAAGCAAAGTAGTCATGCAATTCACTTAGCACATTGGATCACATAGGAGAGACAAATAAAAGGTAAAAGAAAGTTATACCTCCCTTGAGTTGGTAATCAAATGAAGTAAAAATGGCTTCAAAACAATAAAAAGGTCAAGGTACCACTTTATTTAAGAAAAATTAAAAGAAATGTGCAAAACAAAACTCACTTGATGATAAAGTCCCTAAAGTCATGTCTTAAGCGCAATTGAAGCAAAGCATGGTAGTTAATTGAAGCAAACAAGCAATGAAGTTGCACAAATTAAAATTACCAAGGACCAAATTGATGAAATTATTCAATTGGTTGGGTCATAGTGGAACAAGGAGAAGCTTGAGGGATTAAATTGATTAAGTATTCCAATTACTTGGGCCATAGTGCAACCAAAGGGAACTTGAGGGGTCAAAGTGAAATTTTTAGAAAATTTTCATGCATGCAAAAGAACACTCTCGGCCAAAATTTCTGCAACTTCATTACTTTTCTACACTTTCTGCTATGCGTAAGCTTCTGCAATTCAGCACTAGCCTTCAAACTCAAGTAAAATCCAAACAAACTATCACACATTCCTCTACTTTGCAACATGAAAACTTATCAAATTGAAACACCAACAGGCCGCTAATCATACATGTAAAATCTGGACAGCTCAAGCTATTTCATGCAAAATTTATCAAACATTTCTGCAACAAGAAGAAATTTTCGAGAAAACAGCCGTGATTTTGGAGATTCAACAACTTTGTGCCGCAAAAGAAACATTTAATAAGAAGAAAAGTCTGCAACTTGGATCACAAACGACATTGAAATTCCGTTTTGAACAACAAGACTACAGAAACTTGATCATTCAACATACAAAAGCCAACAAGAAATCCTGTAATGTTCCTACTGTCATATTTCACAAAAAAAACTAAACCGCAATGAATCAGCTAACCAGCTAATACTCATTAAAATCCTCAGCCCAACATTATTAAACTCATGGCCATACACTTGCCTATCCTAAAATACCCAACTATATGCTTGGGTATGAGAAACACAAATGAAACAGGAAGGAAAAGAAGACATGAACAACAAAACTAGCCATGAAACCTGAGAGTGTCTAGACCAAATGCAACAAAAGGAAGACATAGTTAGACTCTTGAGTGAAAACAGATTTTAGAAACCAAATGGTAAGAGCATACAAACCATCTAACATGCAAGGGAAACCGGAAAAAGCAACTGATTCAATCTCAGAAAACTGGTAATCATTCAAAACAGATTCACTTCAGCAAATTCTCCACCCATTTGCATATCGAGAGAAACAAAAACTTCAAGCAGCCAGCCAGAAATTTACCATTCACTCAGTACATTCGTTAAAACTCAAACATAAAGAACTAGATACATAGAAACAACAACCCAAGAACTATCAAAAAAAAACCTGGGGTCACAAGTTAAGTCCTTTCTGGAATTTTAACCAAACAGGAAACCAGAATTTCGTTTACTGCAACAACATAGAGAACCTCAACTTCATTGTAGCGACTCTCAAGCACTTCATAAAGGCCCCAAATTTGTTTAAACATGGGTTAAATTAAAGCATTAAGACCTCCGAATTATCGCTAACAAAACTGTTTTCTTTTCTGCAATTTTCATTCGTGCACAACGAGGTACGAACTAAATTCATGCGAAGGCTCATAAACATACTATATCCTCCAGAAAACTTGACATTATAGACGCATATTGCCAACAAATCTACCAAAACTACAACCTTTTGAATCAAATCAGCCTTCATTCAAACCCACAACATCAAACAGTTCAAGTGCGACATTTTTAATAGCAAAGTAATACCAAAACAGAGAAGAAAACAAACGCAGAAAAAACATGGAATGCCAAGAGTAAAAAGGAAAATATCTGTCCAAAAGGTCTAACTTGTATGATGGAAGAGAATGTGGAGATTACCTCTTGTGCAATGAACAACTTCAAACACAAACCAGCTACGGATAGGAAGCTGCGAAATCTCCTCTTGAATCTTTGCTTAGAACCAGTTTCTGGTTTCCTTTCTCCAATTTCTCCCAGCTGCGCGCTTCCTTTCTGGCTCTTTTCTTTGCTGTTTGCCTTCCCTTTTCTTACCCGTAACCCCTCTCTTCCCCTAGCTCTCTGTTCTTCTCTCAAACTCCCTGCCGTCAACCATCCTCTCTGGTTTCTGTTTTCTTTTGTTCTCCTTGAGCAAAAATTTTTCAGTCGTCAACTTTCCCGTCCGACTTTAGTTCAGCTCCCTCTCTCTCTTGTTGATCCCCTCTATCGTTCTTTTTCTCCAGCCCACCGACTCTCTCTCTGTTAGCTCAAAAACCTAGCCCCCCTCCTTCTAGATTCATCCCCCCTCCAGGTGTCCTAGACACCTGGCCTCTTCAGCTGAAAATTCCCCCCAGGACCTCCCGCAACTTCCATTTGCAAGCTGCGGCAAAAACGCAGCTTTTGGCTTTTTTTTTTTTTTAAATAATCTAACAAAAATGATAATAATAATAATAATAATAAAATTAAGAAGAAAAAACAACAAATTAATTAACATTGGCTAAAAAACTAAACTAAAATGATAAACAACAAAAATTGCAATTTTCCATTTTTCATTTTCCTCATTTTTTCACTTTTTTCATTTTTCATTTTCATTCTCATTTTTTTTTATTTTTTCCAAGAAAACATTGAATTTAAATTAAAACATATATATATATTTTTTTTTGAACGCTTTTCTTTTCATTTCGAGAAATTCTATGCTAAAACTTAAAAATAATAAAACTATAAACTAAAACTAAAAATCGAATAAAACTAACACGACAAAATAAAAAACTAAAAATAAATAGTAAATGAAATTACACCAAAAATTTGGTGTCTACAGTTTGCCCCTCTTTGTCTGAGTTTTGAAAAAACTTGAGACAAAGAAGTAGACACCAAATACTTACCTGTGTTATTGGGCTGCAAAAGATTCCAACGAACAGGAATTATAACACGGGACTGACCCGAACATGAAAAATAAAACGGGACTGACCTGAACCAGAATTGAAAACGGGACTGACCCGAACAGAATTTAAAACGGGACTGACCCGAACAGAATTTAAACGGGACTGACCCGAACATGAATTTAAACGGGACTGACCCGAATAGAATTTAAACGGGACTGACCCGAACAGGAATTTAAACGGGACTGACCCGAATAGAAATTTAAAACGGGACTGACCCGAACAGAAATTTAAAACGGGACTGACCCGAACAGAATTTAAACGGATGAATTGAAGTGAAATGGAGTGTTGGTGGGATTGACCCATGTTAATTGATGATACAAGTGAAAGAAGTGAAATGAAGTGTTAACGGGACTGACTCATGTTTGTTAATAATGCAAATGAAAAGCTCGCTAGTGGGACTGACCCACGGTTAATGGCGAATGAAAAGAAATGCTCACTAGTGGGACTAACCCACGGTTAGTGGAGAAGAAAATGCTCACGGACGGGACAAACCCAACTCCAATAGCAATGAGAATGAGATGCTTACTGACGGGACAAACCCAGTTCCCGTAGCAATAAAATGATTTTGATAATCGAACAGTGGGATAAAACCCGAGCCTGCCTAGGTCGGAGGGATAAAACCCATACCCAACGAAAATAAAAGCGCAACGAAAATAAAAGCGGTCAGTGGGATAAAACCCGAGCCTGCCGAGGTCGGAGGGATAAAACCCGTGCCAAACGAAAATAAAAGCGGTCAGTGGGATAAAACCCGAGCCTGCCGAGGTCGGACTTGATTTGATTTTTCGACTTTTCTGATGATGATTTTTGATGTTTGATTTGATTTGATTTGATTTTTTGATTTTTGATTTTTGATTGATTTTATTTTTTTTCTCTTCTTTTTTTTTCTTTTTTTCTCAAAAATAAATTTGCCCCAGTTGGATGAAATTTTTTGCAATTTGAGTCCATAGTTGATTCGATATCGCCATGTCGCTGCACCTTTTGATCAAATTTGATTGCAACTTTTTCAAATCTGCCCTTGTTCACCTGGGGACTCTTCCCGACACCAATTCCAGTGCGATGTGTGATTACTTTCATCTGTGCATGCAATTTTTCCTGTGAAAGAGAAAAAACAAAGAAATGGCCACCACCATTTGATCCATTTTCCTTCGAGAATCGTGTAAACATGAGTCTTTCAACGCCTTTATTAACTTTTGCTGCGACAGCCGATTGAGTTGGATTTCTCACCCTGAGGCTTTTCCGATTTTCAAACTGACCAGGTATGTGCTTTGCTATATTGTGAAGTCTGTGTAGCTGGCTTGGCTGAATTTCAACTGTTCCCAAAAGATGACTGAATCCAAGCATGCTTTTTGCAATAAATCACGGGGATTGTCATTCACCACAATTCAATGATAAAAAATGAGGCATGCAAGGAAATTCACATGTCATGTAAAAATGAATATGCACAAGAATGCACACCTAACAGCTGTGCTTAAATTCTACAAAAATGCCATGAATGCAAGTAATTTGGAAAAAATGAGTTTCCTAAGAATGTATTTGCAAAAGAATGTTTTACAAAATGACACGGCTTTAGCCAACGTATGTCATATTTGAATCTCTGAATATCCTTGTTCTGGAATTCAATATTGCCAGAGGTATGACAAAAATGAGAAGAAATCTAAATGGACCAAACCACCAGTTGTTCCTCTTTGTGCTTGCTCATTGCAGAAACCTACCTTGGCGCCCATTCGGGTTTTCACCAAGGTTGCCCCCCACCCTTTTTGTTGGTTTTTTTTCTTTTTCTTTTTCTTCTCTTTCTTCTTTTTCTTTTTTCTTCTTCTCTTTTTCTTCTCTCTTGAGGTGCCCTTGTGGGTTTTCACCTAAGGAACAATGAAAAAACTCAATCATAATCGACTCAGGAGTATGAACTGAAGATTGCTGACATCAGTAAAATGCGCTTCCCTTGTAAGATTAGGCGAAGGCATTATGGACATCACTTGCCAGTTGATTAGCAAAATCCCTAATAGAAATGCAGCAAGTGACGAAAGCCAGGACTTTTGGGCTTTTGTAATGAGGTTAGGTGGGGTGTTTTTCAAGAAAAATTGAGGCTTGAAAGCAGGTCTGATGAAATGTGTGAAATAACCTGAAATTGCATCATTTTGAAATTATCTCCAATTTTTGAACGAAATCGAGGAAAATTTGCCCCAGTTTGATTGGATTTTTCTTTCTTCGTATTTTTCATTGCATTTTCTTCTCTTTTGCATTTTTCTTCAAAAACTAAATTTGCCCCAGTGTGGGGTTCTTTCTTCCTTTTCATCTCTCTTTCAAAACAAATTTGCCCCAGTATGGGGTTCTTTCTTTTCCTCAGATCTCTTTCAAAGATAAATTTGCCCCAGTGTGGGGTTTTTCTTTTCTTTCTGATCATTTTTCAAAATGAATTTGCCCCAGTGTGGGGTTTGCAATTCTCAGGGGTTGCCAAACGAAAATTATTGTTCTGATGGCTCAAAAGGGACGACTAGGGATGAAATATTTTGATTGGAAAGGAAGATGGCCTGACTTTTGCCTCGTCTCTTGCATGATTTCCTAAAAGAAACTTTGCATAATCAAATAAAGAACATCTTACACATGTCCGAGTTGATAGGTTGAGAGAATGTCTGTCCTTCCATCTCTCCTTTGAACACCCAATAAGCTTTGTCAATTTGAAGCAAATTTGCCTTCGACTTCGTCTTTCATCGCTTTAGCACTTTGTTTCCTTTTTCAGAAGATCGGTGGCGGATCCTTTTGTTATGAACACAGGTCATGCGTTTTGACAACGTTGGTCATGGCACATAGCATTCAACTGCTTTTCAGTAATCAGAATCAATCGTTAATGACACTGCTTTAACCAATCAGCTTACAACCTGGCAGGAAAGGGATTTTCTCAATGAAGGAATTTCTCAATGAAGGCTTTTTCCTTTTTATGAAGGCTTTCTCCATGAAGGGGTCTCTCAAAGAAGAGATTTCTCAATGAATGGATTTTTTAATGGAGGGGTTTTCAATGGTTTTCTCAATGAAGGCTTTCCCAAGGAAGGGATTTTCAACGAAAGGATTTTTAATGAAGGGATTTTCAATGAAGGGCTACATCAGATTCCAGAACAGTGATATCAAAGGATCAAATAATTTCATCTTTGGCCATCTCAAAGAATTAACAAAAATTCAGGAAAATAATCAAATAAACAAATAAAACAAATTGTGCATTTCATGAGACTTCAAATCAAAGCAGAAACAAGACAAAACTCAATTGCAAAAGATGCTTTCGTTAAGCTATTCACATATGCAAGAAAAAGTTTTCGTGAATTTTAGTAAATGACAAACCCTTAGATTCATCGAAATTCCCTTTGAGATGGAGGATAATCAGCCATCCAAATTGTGCGGAGCTCCTTCAAGATTTTCAAATTTCGTCATTGGAGGTGGATGCTTCAAAGGTGTCACTGTGTTTGGGAAAGGGGTTTGTACTTATGTTCGGTCCTTGTTCTGCACTTCTTCTAATCAATATTTCCCCGGCCTCGATCATTTCTTGGACTTTCTGTCTAAGTGCTCTACAATCAGTAGTTGGGTGGCCAGGTGCTCCCGAATGATAGGCACAAAAAGATTGAGGATTATAATCAGGAGGAAATCCTTTAGCATAGGCTTTAGGAGGTATTGTACCAATTTTCCCTGCGGCCTTGAGCTGCTCATATAGTTGATCCAAGGGCCGGCCTAAATTGGTAAAAGTTCTATATCGAGCCGGGTCTTGGGTGCCAGCGGTTTGTTGATAGTTGTGATTATGGTTGACGGGTAATGTGGGTCTTGGATGATAAGGAGAGCGAGGTCTAGTTTGAAAACTATGTGGAGAAATATGAAATGGTGTTGTAGGTGTGTTTGGGTAATTTGGTCGAGGTCGAGGATGAGGGGTATTAATGTGATAAACAGGCTGAGGGTTTGAATAGTAAGGGTAAGGGTTGGAGTAGGTAGGGTATTGTCGAGGTCTGGGAATTGGAACAGGGTTTCGATTCCAGATAAAAGCAGTTTCCCCCTCTTTCTTTTGGAATTGTTGCTTCCTCCCATTACTACCTTGGCTTTGCAAAGCATCCAACTGTGATTTGAGGGCAGACATATTAACAATCTTTCCAGCTTTCACGAAATCATCAAATTCCTCAAGCTTGTTAACAATTGTGGCAAATGAGCATCCAGTCATGCGGAAAATTTCTTCAAAGTACGGCGGATCATGTGCCTTAATGAAAGCGCGTATGATTTCGTCCTCAGTCATTAGTGGCTCGACTTTTGCAGCTATTTTCCTCCACCTTTTGGCATATGTCTTGTGGTCCTCAGAGGGTTTTCTTTTTGTCCCTTCCAACGTGGTTCGTGTTGGAGCCAGCTCGCAATTATACTCGTACTGCTTTACAAAAGCGTTGGACAAGTCAAGCCAGGTCTTTGCCTCTTCGGGTTTCAACTTGGAATACCAGTCGAGTGCATCCCCCTCCAGACTTTCTGGGAATAGCCTCAAAGGCAGATTTTCATCATCTGTTGGCCTACCCAACTTATTGGCGAACAATCGGAGGTGTGTCTTGGGATTGCCCATTCCATCATACTTGTTGAATTTTGGAGTTTTGAACCCCTCAGGCAATTGCACATTCGGGAAAAGGCAAAGTTCATCATAGTCCAGCACTCCTTGTTTGTTCAAACCCTGACTCCTCCTCATAAACTCATCAAAACGGTCAAGGCGTTTGAGCAGCTTTATATCAACGGGAGCGGAAGATTCCCCCATTTCTGGCTTGGTTTGAACGATATGGTCAGGTAGGAATGGCTCAGCAGCAGTGTGATAGAAAGTATGTAGCTCTGGTGGTATGTTTGAAGTAAGTTGGGGTTGTGGACCTTGCATGTAAGCGGGGAAAAATGAAGGATCAGGAGGGTAAGTGTATGGCAAATGTATGGTGGGGTACGTGAAAGTTCCTTCGGTTGGAATAGGGAAAGATGGAGCAACAGTGGCTTGAGTCGGAGGGATGACAAATGGTTCAGATTCCGATTGTTTGATGGGCGCCAGTTCGGGCTGCACTCCGCTACTAACGAGCTCGTCGATTAACTTCTTTTGCGCTGCCATTTCAGATGCTATTTCATCAAACTTAGTAAGCATCTCAGTCAACTGAACCCCCAAACTTGCAATCTCGGGTTGAGCGGTAGTAGTAGACCTATCTGCTTGTTCAGGTTGTGAATTCATGTTTACACGACTCCTCTGAGCTTGACTACGGGATCGTGTTATGATGGGGCTTCGACGAGAAGCTATGTTTAAATATTACCTGAGAATTTTTGAAATGATTGCCTTTAGATTTAACCCTTGCTTAGTTATTACAATAAAAATAAAGAAAAGAAAGAGAAAAAGGCAAGAGTTAGTAGATATCCAAGAAATTCGGATGCATGTCCTATGGGGGAACCCTTTTTGTGCCAAGGGTAGGCCTAGCATAAAAATGCAATCCGCTAGAGTAGGCACTATACAATACCTGATGGATCTGATCAACTCCTTGAGTGAAAAACAATTTTGAAAAATTCGATCAATTGGAATGGCAAGAGTCATTTGTTAAAAATGAGGTCAACGTTCGAAAGGATTGATCACTTTTGATCGATACAAGATTTTGCAAAAACGCACGTGTTTGACCTTGACGAACTTCCTATCGAAGAGATTGGAATTTGCTGACAAATTTTCTCAATGAAGCGCGGATCAAAATTCCAACTGATCAAATAGCTGGATGCAATGGATGTTTTTCTCAAAATTGATTAGGTTTCTCAATTCGAAATCCGACATTGAAACCCTAATTGGTCAAATGAAATTGACAATTTATTAAAAATCGACCGGATTACCCTAAAAAGGGAAACGGGTCAAATGAATTGAGTGAAATTTAAAACTTACTCAAAATTGACCGAATCATCCTAAAAAAGGAACTTGATCGGATGAACTGAAAGAAATTGAGAATTTTATTCAAAATTGACCGGATCGTCCTAAAAAAAAACTTGGTCAAATGAATTGAATGAAATTGAGAATTTATTCAAAATTGACCAGATCGCCCTAAAAGGGTAAATTGATCAAATGAATGAAATTGAATTAGTGATTTATTCAAAAATTGGCCGAATGACCCTAAAAAGGGTAAATTGGTCAAATGAATTGACGATTTATTCAAAATCGACCAGGTGACCCTAAAAAGGGTAAATTGGTCAAATGACCCTAAAAAGGGTAAATTGGTCAAATGAATTGATGATTTATTCAAAAATTGACCGAATGACCCTAAAAAGGGTAAATTAGTCAAATGAATGGTTTATTCAAAATTGATTATGAATTGACAAAAATGGATCGATTGAATCGTCCGGCCATTGGTGGCTTCAAAAAAATAGTCTATGAGCCTTCTAAAATCACGATTTGGCCTCAATTTATTTATCGTCTCAATAGGAGGAATCATTTGTGAATTTCTTCAAATTAATGTCCTTCACGCAAGGGATTTTTACCAACTTTGATAAAATGGCCAAAAAGTGATTATTGGACGTTCATATTCCAAAAATCACTCTATGAAAATAATTGGATCCTACCTTACCTTGTGCACTACCCCTTTGGATGGTACAAAATGTAAACGTGCAAGTCTCGTTGAATTAAGTATTCGAGACACAAGGTGGCTTATCCCCTAACACGGGATCCCCTAAATGGCATTCCCTTCTAGGGTTTATGCATGATGCCAGTTATTAAAGCGATAAAACATGCAATTTGGAATGAAATCATGACCTAAAAGGACCTTTTATACGCCAAGGTAGGCTTAGAATGCTATGCAATTATTAATCTATGAATGCAATATACCAAAATCTTTAAACGTGCAATAACCTATCTACGAGGGTAGGTTCCTAAAAGAAGGTCATGCCAGACCTCTTATTTGCTAGGGTTTGTGAATGGAATGGGGACATAAAACCAAGAAAGGTTAGTTCAGGCAGAGAAATACACATAACACATTGTAGCAACAAGATAAAACAATCAATACAAAGCAATAAAAGGGAAAAAAGGGGGTTGGACCCCTCCCCTCGTGAATAGTGTCCCTAGCTCAGGATAAGGCCGACTCTACCCTAAGGCAATTCTAAAATGGATGCATGAGGTTAGGGTTCGCTAATGCATCTAGACTCAATAAGCTCAGGTCCCCGAGCCTTCAGACTTAGAAACCAAGGGTCATCAATCCCAAGGTTCTTTGTCGGTGGCTCGAGCGATTCCCCAAACACCGCTACGCACACATCGTGTCGCGGCTACGTGTTTGAGTGAATCTATCAAAATCCTCAACCTTCGACTAAAAGCTAAAGGCTATCAACCCATAGCTTAAAGCGGAAGATTGAGTGACCCATTGGATCATGCTACACACACATCGTGTCGTGATCACATGTCCAAATGGGTCACCTAATCCTAGCAGGGTGGAGTGGCGTGACAAACCACTAAAAGAAAAATAAAAATGGATAAATAATAAAGCGAATGCACGTATGCTAGTGCTCGTTTTGGAGGGGAGGAATCAAGAACCTAATCACAAGGCTCTAGAGTGTATTCCCCACCCAAATGCAATGCAAAGCGCGGAATCACATAAATCATCCATCCATCAAAACAATCGTAGGCGAATGTGGGAGGAAGTGGGTTGATACGTGAAATGCAAAAATCCTAAAAAAAGGAAAAATGCAACCCTAAACATCCAATGTGATAAATGAAAAGGTTAAAAGGAGAAAAAGGTTGATTAAATCAAATTTGCTCGGACTCTCAAACGTCCCCAGTGGAGTCGCCAACTGTCGCGCCCCATTTTTTGATAAATAAATAAAATGGTTTAAAAAAATGTATTTTGTGATTGGAAAATGAATCGTGATTTAAAAGAAAAATGGGTCTAAATGGGGGTTTGAAAATGCGACGATTTGACCCAAAAAAATAGTTCAAAAAGGGTTTTTATATATGAAAAATGGAGTCGCCACTTGGTATAGAGTTAGGGTGTACCAAGTCACCCAAAAAGTGAATTTTTTAAGGAAAAAAGTAAGAAACCCTTTTTGAACGACTCCTAGTCCACGCAAACAAAGAAAAAGGTTCGGGAGTCACATTTGACGAAGGGGAAGGCAAGGATAAAAATCCAAGGCACCCCTTCGACCTGGCCAAGGCTAGTTGCGTTGATTTAATCAAAGATTTTCTTGTTTTAACCAAAGAATTTATTACATCTGGATGCACTACATGAATGCAAACCCTAGACCTAGGGGTATTTGAGGAAATTTCTCTTCAAAGGTTGAATGGTGCCAATCACATTAATTGTGAAGCCCAATAACGATCTTTTGAAGAGGTCACGAATAATGCGAGTGGGATGCAAATGAATGGAATGCATGTATGCAATGTGAGAACATGAGTTTGAAAAAGTAATAAAGAACAATAAATACGTAAATGAAAATGTGCAAGTGAGTAGGCAAGGTACGGTATGTGAAATGATAATATGAAGTGCATGTGTGCAAGTGATGATAAAAGTGTTCGTGTGCAAGTGAAGGGATAAAAAAAAATGCATATGTGCAAAATGGGACAAAAGTGTTCGTGTGCAAGTGAAGGGATAAAAGGTGTACGTGTGCAAATGGGAGGAAAAAATGAAAGTGTAATGATAGAGTGGATGCATGAACCTAGGGAATTCATGCATAATGGGTACGGGGAGACCTAAATCGTGACTCAATTTGCCCTTTTATAGAGGGAATACAAGCGTGCTAAGGCTTAGAAAAAGCCACACTCGTCTATATCCCATATTTAAGGGGACACTCAAGCAAATGAACCCTATAACTAGCATGAAATGCAAAAATCCTAAAATTGAGGGAAAAGGGGTTCGAGGGGCATGCAAAATGATAAAACTAAGAAAAATGCATGAAATGAAGTGAAACATGCAAACATGTACTAACGAGGGGAAATCCCTAAGGGTCTAGCGTTGGACTAGCCCATTCTATGAATTCCGACTAGCGTTGGACTAGTGGAAACGTACATTCATCCATTCCATTCATCTACACTATGAAAAGCGAGTAGACATGCGAATCACCTAAAACACGTAGCACGTAACACTTAGCATGCTCGACTAGATGCAAAACCTAATAAAGCAAGTAGCACGTAACACATAGGCATGCAACCAAGCTAATGAACTTTACATTCACTAACTAAAACAAAAGGGGAAGGGGAAAATGGACCAAACTGCTCGCCAAAGCCCTATCTATTACAAGCCAAGAGGTGTACACATACCCCATAAAAGAAAAAACTTAATAAAGCAAAAGGAAATGAAAGGAATGAAAGGAATTTAAGAAAATGTAAAGAAAGCAAAGTAGTCATGCAATTCACTTAGCACATTGGATCACATAGGAGAGACAAATAAAAGGTAAAAGAAAGTTATACCTCCCTTGAGTTGGTAATCAAATGAAGTAAAAATGGCTTCAAAACAATAAAAAGGTCAAGGTACCACTTTATTTAAGAAAAATTAAAAGAAATGTGCAAAACAAAACTCACTTGATGATAAAGCCCCTAAAGTCATGTCTTAAGCGCAATTGAAGCAAAGCATGGTAGTTAATTGAAGCAAACAAGCAATGAAGTTGCACAAATTAAAATTACCAAGGACCAAATTGATGAAATTATTCAATTGGTTGGGTCATAGTGGAACAAGGAGAAGCTTGAGGGATTAAATTGATTAAGTATTCCAATTACTTGGGCCATAGTGCAACCAAAGGGAACTTGAGGGGTCAAAGTGAAATTTTTAGAAAATTTTCATGCATGCAAAAGAACACTCTCGGCCAAAATTTCTGCAACTTCATTACTTTTCTACACTTTCTGCTATGCGTAAGCTTCTGCAATTCAGCACTAGCCTTCAAACTCAAGTAAAATCCAAACAAACTATCACACATTCCTCTACTTTGCAACATGAAAACTTATCAAATTGAAACACCAACAGGCCGCTAATCATACATGTAAAATCTGGACAGCTCAAGCTATTTCATGCAAAATTTATCAAACATTTCTGCAACAAGAAGAAATTTTCGAGAAAACAGCCGTGATTTTGGAGATTCAACAACTTTGTGCCGCAAAAGAAACATTTAATAAGAAGAAAAGTCTGCAACTTGGATCACAAACGACATTGAAATTCCGTTTTGAACAACAAGACTACAGAAACTTGATCATTCAACATACAAAAGCCAACAAGAAATCCTGTAATGTTCCTACTGTCATATTTCACAAAAAAAACTAAACCGCAATGAATCAGCTAACCAGCTAATACTCATTAAAATCCTCAGCCCAACATTATTAAACTCATGGCCATACACTTGCCTATCCTAAAATACCCAACTATATGCTTGGGTATGAGAAACACAAATGAAACAGGAAGGAAAAGAAGACATGAACAACAAAACTAGCCATGAAACCTGAGAGTGTCTAGACCAAATGCAACAAAAGGAAGACATAGTTAGACTCTTGAGTGAAAACAGATTTTAGAAACCAAATGGTAAGAGCATACAAACCATCTAACATGCAAGGGAAACCGGAAAAAGCAACTGATTCAATCTCAGAAAACTGGTAATCATTCAAAACAGATTCACTTCAGCAAATTCTCCACCCATTTGCATATCGAGAGAAACAAAAACTTCAAGCAGCCAGCCAGAAATTTACCATTCACTCAGTACATTCGTTAAAACTCAAACATAAAGAACTAGATACATAGAAACAACAACCCAAGAACTATCAAAAAAAAACCTGGGGTCACAAGTTAAGTCCTTTCTGGAATTTTAACCAAACAGGAAACCAGAATTTCGTTTACTGCAACAACATAGAGAACCTCAACTTCATTGTAGCGACTCTCAAGCACTTCATAAAGGCCCCAAATTTGTTTAAACATGGGTTAAATTAAAGCATTAAGACCTCCGAATTATCGCTAACAAAACTGTTTTCTTTTCTGCAATTTTCATTCGTGCACAACGAGGTACGAACTAAATTCATGCGAAGGCTCATAAACATACTATATCCTCCAGAAAACTTGACATTATAGACGCATATTGCCAACAAATCTACCAAAACTACAACCTTTTGAATCAAATCAGCCTTCATTCAAACCCACAACATCAAACAGTTCAAGTGCGACATTTTTAATAGCAAAGTAATACCAAAACAGAGAAGAAAACAAACGCAGAAAAAACATGGAATGCCAAGAGTAAAAAGGAAAATATCTGTCCAAAAGGTCTAACTTGTATGATGGAAGAGAATGTGGAGATTACCTCTTGTGCAATGAACAACTTCAAACACAAACCAGCTACGGATAGGAAGCTGCGAAATCTCCTCTTGAATCTTTGCTTAGAACCAGTTTCTGGTTTCCTTTCTCCAATTTCTCCCAGCTGCGCGCTTCCTTTCTGGCTCTTTTCTTTGCTGTTTGCCTTCCCTTTTCTTACCCGTAACCCCTCTCTTCCCCTAGCTCTCTGTTCTTCTCTCAAACTCCCTGCCGTCAACCATCCTCTCTGGTTTCTGTTTTCTTTTGTTCTCCTTGAGCAAAAATTTTTCAGTCGTCAACTTTCCCGTCCGACTTTAGTTCAGCTCCCTCTCTCTCTTGTTGATCCCCTCTATCGTTCTTTTTCTCCAGCCCACCGACTCTCTCTCTGTTAGCTCAAAAACCTAGCCCCCCTCCTTCTAGATTCATCCCCCCTCCAGGTGTCCTAGACACCTGGCCTCTTCAGCTGAAAATTCCCCCCAGGACCTCCCGCAACTTCCATTTGCAAGCTGCGGCAAAAACGCAGCTTTTGGCTTTTTTTTTTTTTTTTTAAAATAATCTAACAAAAATGATAATGATAATAATAATAATAATAATAATAATAAAATTAAGAAGAAAAAACAACAAATTAATTAACATTGGCTAAAAAACTAAACTAAAATGATAAACAACAAAAATTGCAATTTTCCATTTTTCATTTTCCTCATTTTTTCACTTTTTTCATTTTTCATTTTCATTCTCATTTTTTTTTTATTTTTTCCAAGAAAACATTGAATTTAAATTAAAACATATATATATATATTTTTTTGAACGCTTTTCTTTTCATTTCGAGAAATTCTATGCTAAAACTTAAAAATAATAAAACTATAAACTAAAACTAAAAATCGAATAAAACTAACACGACAAAATAAAAAACTAAAAATAAATAGTAAATGAAATTACACCAAAAATTTGGTGTCTACAGAAGTTGAAAAGAAAACTTGAAGAGAAAAAGGGGGCAAGCTGTCCAAAATTTTGCTGGTTATTTCCCTCATTTTTAATTTTTTATTTTGTGGTTGTTTTGATGCCAAAATGCTTGTTATATGTTGGTATTTATGTGTGCAAATTATCTCTCAAAAAGCATTTCATTTGGTTGAGTTAAAGTTGGTTTAAAGTGACGAAGCATACCTAGAAAATTTCTTATCGGGGTACCAGACCAGCGTGTAGATATTAGCCCATAACTTTTCGTCCAGGAGTTGAAATCGAGTGCCGTTTGTGGCATATGAAACTAGACTACGAGAGCTTTCCAACAGTGATGATATGTTGGGAATCTCTTATGATAATCACCCACACTTGAAACCTGTAAATTCAATGAATGAATTACCTCTCGATCGTTTTGAATCGGATCAATATCATGAATAACAATATCCCGTAGTGAACCGGCAAAGTTGACTGATTTTAACAAGTGTAGCTTCAGTTTGTAGCTCATTTTCACTCATCTTACAAAATGAATTGTAAGACAGTTCCATCTAGTGATTTTTAGCATTTTGAATCTAGTTTTCAACGCCATAAACTACGTTAAATTTTGATTTGTATTACTTTAGTTATGACTTGATTTTAAAACTGTGTCAAATGCTCCAAAACTGGAAATTCCGTGAACCAGGTTCCAAAATCAGCTTTCCTAAAACTGTTGTATCTTGGTGTAGAAAGGTCCAAATTGAGTTCCGTTTATTGCATTTGAAACTAGATATAAGGATCGAAAACAACCAAGTGGAAGAGATAAACAATGTAAATATCATAAACGTAACAATAAGTAAATAAAAAGGAAAGAATTGCAAACCAATTAACTACCCAACTCCTCTTGAACTTATAGATTAATTCAAACAAATTTCTTCAAGTTGATGAATTACAATTACTCTTGTGTACAAACGAAAGTTCACCTCCTCCTTACCCCAAACTCCACTCGATCAAACTAGGACGTTTTACTATACCTCAGGACAACCCTCGCAGAGCTACATTCATGAAGTATTTACTCACAAATGAAAATCTTACAATGAATCTCACACCACTAAGACTACAAATCTTCCTTGGAGAGTATTTTCTCACTAAAATCACTCTAGATCTTTTGTATCTTCAGTGTTCAAAAGTTATTTGAATAATCTGACCAACCACTATTTATATAAGACCAAGAAAGTGCCTCATTAATGCTTCCAACGGATAGAAAGTAGCTGAACAGTCAACTAGCCGTTGGAGTATCGGACGTCCGGTACTCATGTTTTTTGCGTCTGATAGCAAGCAGTGAGTTTGAGAAATTTTCTTCAATTCTATCGGACGTCCGGTGCAAGCTCTTTGTGCGTTCGACAGCAAATAAAGAGATTTGAGAAATCATCTTGTTTCTATCGGACGTCCGGTGAAGACATATTCTGCGTCCGATGGTTTCATCGATTTTGAAGGATCCTATCGGACGTCCGATGCTTGCGTCCGATTGAGGTCAGTGATCCACCGAGTTCTTCATGCATCCGAAGTTGCACAATGATTATCGGACGTCCGATCCAAGCGTCCGACAGCTTTCAGCAGCCTTTGTCCCTTTCAATTGCACTTGATCTTTGAATCTGATTTACTTCACAACTGAAAATATTTCTTGAAGAGATATTAGAATTATCCATTGTTTTGTAAACATCAAAAGCTAGGGATCAAGGTCAACATTCTCCCCCTTTTTTGATGATGACAAAACAATGGATGGAAGAAAGAAAAAAAATTTGCATATGAGTATAAGTTCCCCCTCACTCATTGCATCAAAAAAAATTTTATAAACTCAGAACAACTCCCCCTTTCACATAACATCCATTTCTCCCCCTTTTTGTCATCATAAAACTTCAGTAATATTCAAAATATTAAGAAAAACTCAGTTCAAAATATCAGAAACATCAAAAGAAAATTATAAAAAAGCATTGAACAAGAATCTCATCAATCTTATCATATCTCCTATTTGTTAAAGTTAGTATCATGTCTGACTATCCACATGCATTTCATGCCTCTTCTCATATTCTTTCTCACATAACAATCACTTTTCATGTGACCTTTTTTATAACAAAAATTACACATAACCAAAGAGATATTTATATGAATAGATTTAATAAATCTTACTTGTCTTCTCTTATAAATAGCAAATTTATTTGCAACAGAATTTATCTTCTTCTCATAAGTGCCAAAATGAGGTTTTGATTTATTACTTCGAAAACAGTCTTATTTTTTATATTGAAGCAACTTATTTAAATTATCCATTTTTCTTTTCAAATCATCTTGTTCCTTTTTGAACATTTCATAAAGTCTTGTTTTTCTATCAAGCTCAAAGTGTAAAACAATCTCATTCTTTTTTAAGAAATTACTTTCAGTTTTCAGTTTTTTGTTTTCTTGAAAAATACGTGCATTATCCTGAAGAAAAAAGTTAATTTTATGTTTTAATTTCTTGTTTCTAACATAAGATTTTTTCAAATTATCATGCAATTTTATAATGAAATATTCAAAATCATCATCAGTTTCATCGGCACTTTCAAATTGAGAGTTAGAAGATGTTACTTCATCATCTCCAATGACCATGAAAGCCAATTGAGCAGATTTTTCTTCCTCTTCAATTTCACTATCGGAGTTGCATTCATTCCACGTCAACTAGAAGCTATTGAATCTTGATTTTCTTTTATCTTTTCTCTTCTTCATTGGACACTCACTCATGTAGTATCCAAGCTAGCCACATTCATAGAATTTGTTACCTTACTTTTTGTTGGCCTCATATCTTCCTTTGTTTCTTGTATTGTTGAATTGATTAGAATCTGAATTGTTAGGTCCTCCTCTTCTAAATCTCTTTTTGTTGAGAATCTTTTTAAAACTTCTTGTGATGAGAGCAAGATCACTGTCATCAACTTCCGCATCTTCTTCATCTAGGAAGGCAGAATCATCTTCATCTTGAAATGCCTTTAGAGCAATGCTCCTTCTTACTTTCGCATCCTCTTCCTCTTGCATTTTGGACTTAAGTTTCAACTCATAAGAGATTAGAAAATTAATAAGAGATTCAATGGGTAAGAAATTTAGATCTCTAGTTTCTTCAATGGCAGTAACTTTACTCTCCCAATCCTTGGATAAAGCATTCAGAATTTTTCTATTTTTTTCACCTAGAGAGTATTCCTTTTCTAGCACTTCTAAATCCTTAATAAGGTCGTTGAATCTACAGTACATCTCATCAATGTTTTCATGAGGTTCCATCTTGAAGGATTCATACTTTATAACTAGAATGGACTTCTTTTGTTCTCTAACATTCTCACTACCTTGATGAATTTCTCTCAGTTTATCTCAAATTTTCTTGGCTGACTTGCAGCTTTTGACTCTAATAGATTCATTTGAGTCTAAAACACAAAATAACACATTCATGGTTTTTGCATTTAAGGTGAAATGAGTTCTATCTATAGCAGTCAGTTCACTTCTTGTGACGCCCAGAAAAAAAAAGAGTTTGAGAACCCGGAAATTTTCTAATTTTCTAGGGTTTATATTTTTTTTTAATCGCCCGCCTTTTCTACATTTTCTTGATTAGAAAAATTCCCCAGATAAAGTTTATGAGCAAAAATAGTTTTAAAATGATTTTCCTAGTATTGGAGAGTTTTTAGAAAATTAAGAATATATAACGGACGTGGGACCCACAAGTGCGAAAAGTTCGGAAAAATTCGGCCAATTAGGTTAAATTCCGGATACTGTGTAAAATTTATCGGGTGTTAAGGGATAAGTAGAGGATGTGAATTGATTGATGTGAGAGGAAAAAGAAAAGATAAGATTGCATTTATGGAGGTGACAAGTGTCACCATTGTATTGGAAATAGCTTATGACTTACTATTCATTTTCTTGACTTTTTGACCAATTGCTTAAATATCTCAAAAATCACACAAAATTCATTCTTGTCTTCAACCTCTTGGCTGATTCTCTCTCTAGCAAAGAAGGAAGAAAAACCTCTTCAAAGTTTGGCAATTATCTAGCTCAAATCCTCCAAAACACTTGCTTGATCTAGTTTCTACTCCATAAAACCTCTTCTTTTAGTGATAGTGAGTTGTTTGGTGAAGTTGTTTGGAAGCTTAAGGTGACAAGTAGCTCTCCCTCTTGTTTTGCTAAGGTAAGTGGTGGATGAACACCTCTCCTTCCTCTAATGATGTTCAATTCATGATTAGTGGTGTTATAAGATGCAATTTCATGGATTATTTCTTGAGTTTGGTTGAATTGGTGAAGTTTTATTATTTTTGGGGATTTTTCTGTTTTCATAGGGATATGATTGGGTGGTCATGTATGATGATTGGAAATGATGTTTAATGACTCTAGGAGGTGGAAAAAGTGATTAAGTGCAATCAATTTCTGTTTTGGAAGAAATTTCAGAAAATTAGGTTTTGTAGTTCTTCATTCTGCCCGAATTTATTGCACCATGTTAGAGGCCGAATTGGACTTTGCTCAAAACATTAAAGTTGTAGGTATTGATGAGTTTGAAGTGCCTGTAAAATTTCAGGTCATTTGGATTAGTGTAGAGTGAGATATGCCGATTTTACTGTTGCTGTTCTGTGTTGATCAGAATGCGAAAACTGTACTTGTAATTGGCCATTTTGACTGGAATTTCTTTGGATTTAGGTGTTGGTGTCTTCTGATGAAATGTAGCTGGATGTCTTAGCTACCATATGCCTTTGGAATTTTGGCATTTGGACCTGTATAGACTGAGTTATAGTAATTACAGCATTATGTGATTTGTAAACCTGTTTTTTGGTGTTTCCGGTTGAGTATTTGGCACATTTGACCTAGTTGTGCTAGGATTTGGACTGAGTGACCTTCTACATTGTTGTAGCCCTGTTCCATAGCTTCGAAACGGTGGGTCTTGTACCTTCATCCGGCAATCGTAGAGCCTTTGGTACCATTACCGCAAAATGACGTCAAAACAGTTTTTCTGGTTTTGAGCTTAACCTTCATTTCCGGGCTTTTCCCTAGCTTGACTTGTCTTTGTACTACTTGGAGCTTGCTGAATGGATATTAGATGAACTTATTTGTGTGACTTTGGGACTGGCTGAAGTAATAATGAAGCCATGATGGCTGGAAAAGTTAGCAAATGTAGGGGAAGTGCTGTCCGAACTTTGAAGGGACTTGTTTGCATTGGGTTTGTGATCTAAGGCTTGGATTTGAGCAAGGCAATGTTATATGATGGATGGTTTCTGAGCCGTGGAGGTGAGTGACCTCAAACTACTTCTAAAGTTATTTATGAACCGTTTCTTACATTATTTACTTTTGAACTGTTTCCAAAGTTACTTTTGAAATGTTTTCTTGCATATCATGCGCGCTGGCATGTGAGTGTGCCTTGTTTGCTATATTTCTTGACTTCATGACTTGTATTTTGGTTGATAACGTGTTAAGCGCTTATAATGATTTCCAAAACGAGTTTTCGAGGCGAGTGTGTACTTTATCGCACTCGACCTCGATAAATGTGAAATTTTCGATTAAAATGTTACTTGCGCATGAATGTAAGCCTTTTGGGCTGAACTGGCCATTGCCCCTTGTTACCGGTCGTCTTGAGCCAGAAGCGGACTCGGTCAGGCGATTAGGAACTTGGGTGAACGTTTGGTATACTCGAGTATTACCTATGTAGGTTGGTGGAGCCTGGCCAAAAGCCAGGGACGGGGTGAATGAAATGAAATAAATGACCAAATGAGCGAGAAAATGTCAGGAGAATGAATGTATCCTTTCATGAATGTTACTATCGCTTTCCATTGTAAATGTTTCTTGAATTATTGATAATCCATATTTACTGTTTTGCAAATGATGTAGTTGTTTCCGGATTTATCATTGCTATATGGCATCATTGAAATGAACTATTGTGAAACCGATTTGATTAATGATTTTCTGGTTACTCGCTGAGCTTTTAACTCACCCAAAAATGTTTTATATTTCCCCCCCACAGGGCTCAAGGCGAAGAAAAGCTTGGAGTGCTTATTCACGTGACTGGATGGCTTATATCGTGTACAGTTTAAGTTTGGATCTATTTGATGTACGAGTTGGTCTTGTATAAATATTTGAAATTGATATGGATGTAAGTATACGTTCCACGATTGGAATCAGTTTCCGCTGCATTTGTAATATGTAATCATTGGAGAATTTGATGTAATATTTGAGGTTTATTCTTGTAATTCATTTGAGGACTGTAGTGAGCGACTGAGTCCCGGCGAGAGTTGGGCAGGCGGTCCGCCGAACCCTCTGGTTCGCCTTAGGGGGAGGTGGGGCCGCTACACTTCTTGTTTTTGGTCGAGATCTATGAGTATTTTCATCTATAAGAGAGGCATCATATGGACCTTCACTAATAATAAACCACAATTCAATATCAATAGATTGCAAAAAGATAATCATTCTTTCTTTTCAACTCACATAATTTGACCCATTAAACATAGGTGGTCTAATGATAGAATGTCCTTCAAAAAACATAGCATTATTGGTTGTCATTTTTACTTCTAAATCGATTGAGTTTAATCTCTAGGAGACCAAACTTTGGTACCAATTGTAAGGATCAAAGACAACCAAGTGGAAGAGATAAACAATATAAAGATCATAAACGTAACAATAAGTAAATAAAAAGGAAAGAATTGCAAACCAATTAACTACCCAACTCCTCTTGAGCTTGTAGATTAATTCAAAAAAGGTTCTTCAAGTTGATGAATTACAATCACTCTTGTGTACAAAGGAAGGTTCACCTCCTCCTTGCCCCGAACTCCACTCAGTCAAACTAGGACGTTTTACTATCTCTCAGGACAACCCTCGCAGAGCTACACTCATGAAGTATTCACTCACAAATGAAAAGCTTACAATGAACCTCACACCACTAAGACTACAAATCTTCCTTGGAAAGTATTTTCTCACTAAAATCACTCTAGATCTTTTGTATCTTCAGTGTGCAAAAATTATTTGAAGAATCTGACCAACCACTATTTATATAGGACCAAGAAAGTGCCTCATTAATGCTTCCAATGGATAGAAAGTAGCTGAACAGTCAACTAGCCGTTGAAGTATCGGACGTCCTGTACTCCTGTTTTTTACGTCCGACAGCAGGCAGTGAGTTTGAAAAATTTTCTTCAATTCTATCGGACGTCCGGTGCAAGCTCTTTATGCATCCGACAGCAAACAAAGAGATTTGAGAAATCATCTTGTTTCTATTGGATGTCTGGTGAAGACATATTCAGCGTTCAATGGTTTCGTCGATTTTGAATGATCCTATCGGACGTCCGATGCTTGCGTCCGATCGAGGTCAATGATCCAGGGGGAATGCCTTATTTCCTTCGGACGTTCGGTGGTGGAGTTCTTCATGCGTCCGAAGTTGCGCAATGATTATCGGACGTCCGATCCAAGCGTCTGACAGCTTTCAGCAGCCTTTGTCCCTTTCAATTGCAGTTGATCTTTGAATCTGATTTGCTTCACAACTAAAAATATTTCTTGAAGAGATATTAGAATTATCCATTGTTTTGTAAACATCAAAAGTTAGGGACCAAGGTCAACACTAGACTTGGAGTTCTTTGAGTGGTATAATTTCAAGCGCTAATTCTATTTCTATGAATTTTACCAAATTTTCAAAATTTACTGAAATGAAAGATGGTTTTGCTCTGTTCCTGTTGGAATAATGAGTTGGAGCTAAAATTTGATAGATTTCAAATTCGAATCTAGAAAAATTGTCTTCTAAAGAGATTTAGTTTATCGAGTCTTTTTTCTAATGGTATAAGATTTGCTAATTTTGGACTTATAGAACTCAAGTTATGATTTTTTAAAAACGCTTGCTAAAATCGAATTTTTCTTTGTAAAATGACAATACTCCAAAGTCACTTGGAAACATTTTCTAAGCTACAAGCATTACTTTCTTAGTTGTTTGCACCTCATTTCATACCTAAAAAATGGATTTCAACCCCTAGTCTTATGCCCTTGAATTTCATGAGATTGAACCCTAAAAATGGAACATTTAACTAGAGTAATTCTTGAAGAATTTCACTAGTTTTATACACGAAACTTGGAACTTTTAACTTCAACCTTTAATATGAAATATGAGTGGAGTTTTGATAAATTTTGACTCCATTAGTTTAGAAAATGCGAACGCTCCTTTATATTCCAAACCTTGGGCATAAGATTAAAAGTTTTGAGAGATGAAAACCATCTTTTCTTTTCTTGATTTTCGTGCCGAAAGTTAAGCATGGTACTTTCTTTTGAAACTGAGAGTTCTTGCCAAGACTTGACTCGAAAATGACTTTTGAGTTTCCATTGAGTATTATTTCAAATATCGAGCGAGAAAAACTCCTTTAACTTGACTCAAACTTGTGACCTTGAGAGTGAGTAACAAGAAAATATTTTTCTTATTAGCCTTAGTCGAGTACCTAGGTAATCATGATTGTGCATGTCTCAAGTTGTCACGTGGACGCCGAGAAGCTTGTTTGACCTCTCGCTTTGCTCTTGCTTTGTCCTTGACTTTTGATGAGTGTCAAGTGCATGTTCAATGTTACTATGATTGAAATGATATTTGTACAAGTGCTATATGATACGTGAACTTGCCGAGGCGAAGATGTACTTTACCGCCCTCGTCCTTTCTCTCTCTTGATTAAATGATACTTGTTGCATGAATGTGTATGAATTGCACTTGTACTCGAACATGTTTAACTCGTGAGTATTGAGCGGCAAGATATACCACACCCTATTCGGGTAGGAAGTGTCTCTCATACCGACTCAGTACTATGATCGATTCTCTAAGCGGCAGCATGTACCACACCCTATTCGGGTGGGAGGGGCCTCTCATACCGACTTAGAGCCATGAACAATTCTAAGTCGATTGGAGCATTGTCTCATCAACCACTTATACTTGTGGGGACCCCCCCGCAACCCATTGGCCAATCTCGTAACTTGAGGCAACAAGGGTTTGATCGAGAAGTTTGGTGAACCTTGGGAAATGATATAGTTTAATCTTTTGAGATCTCGCTTGGCATACTCGAATAGTATATCCACTACATGAATGTTTGGTTCCGGATCAGAGTGGGTGTTATGCTGGATGGAGAAAGTAAGTGGAGCGCTACTGTCATGTTACTACTTGACTTGACGGAGATTCAACCACAAATGGCTTGAATCGGTCGAGACGTGGAAATAGCTCCTGAGAGTTCGTGTATCCTTCCAGGTGTGTTTATTTCCTACTTGTGTACTTAAATGAAAGTTCATGTTTAAAGTTGCTTTCAAGTATGTTACTTGATTGATTGGTGCTACTTGCTTGCTTGCTTAAGTTTTCTTGGCCTCACTGAGCATTAAGTCATCCCTTTAAATTTGTTTTCTTTAACAGGATTTGGAGGTGGAAGTTGGTGATTCTAGATTAGTGATTTTTGGAGGAAGCTAGTATATCTTTTGTATGTTATGGGAGACATTTGAAGTGAACATTTTGTTATATTTGGGGATTCTGTATTGTAATTGTAAATGCTAGCCTTTGGAGTTTTGGACTTGTATATTCGAAATATTTCTTAATTAAGTCGATAGTTGATTTGTGATTCTTTATTAAGTTTGAACTAGTGCGTGAGCCCTGACAAGAGTTGTGCAGGCGTTCTACTGATACTCTAGGGCTCGCCCAAAGAAGAGGTGGAGGCGTCACAGTTGGTATCAGAGCGCTAGGTTTGAAATACCTGGAATAGGGTTAGAAGTGTTTAGTCGTGAACTTTTGGTTGTAGATCTGTGATAGATCTTAAGTTAAATCTTTGAATGACCCTAGTGATTATAAGGACCTAACCTTTAGTTTTGTGGGTTATTTGTAAGATATGGACATTGGCAGCGACAGTGATAGGATCGAATGACCTCCCCCAGTGATTCCATTTCGGATGGTTGATGGCGGATCCCTTCTTCGGTACTCACCCGCTAGGCAGGTTAGGACGTGCCCTTGTCGAAAGAGGTATTCCTACCCTAACCACGTGGTGTTAAGGGTGTTAAGGATAATCGAGAAGAGGAGACAGTTGACCCGTGACCTCAAGGTAGCACGAGCTGAGAGAGAGGAGATGGTGGCCACTATGGAGGCCCAGGTAGCCAGGATCCAAGAGTTGGAGGTTAGGATACTTGAGGAGCGTCAGAGGGTTGACGACTCCCATTCTCGGTTTCAGGCAACCGATGGGTGTCTCATTCGGATTGGTCGAAGAGGTGGGGAACCGTATGGATGGCATTATGGTTGAGTGTGTGACCGTGGTCGAGCGCTTAGAGGAGGGCATGGGTGGTGGAGGATCTGAGGATGCTGCCCTGTTGTTGAGGTGGAGATGGAGCCTATAGAGGAGGATCCCGAGAAGGACGCCGAGGAGGACCCTTCTGAGGTTGTAGGATCGACTAGTTTGGTTCCCTTATTTTAGTGATCTCCCAACCTTCTGACTTTTGCTAAGGACTTAGTAGGGATGATTCTTACCTTGAGATCTTTTGTATTTTTTTGCATGTACCCCTGTATTTTGAGGCACTTAGATGCCTAGATCCTATATTTGATATTATTGACTTGTTGTATGCACTCTTGACATGTATCATGACTTTTAGTTATGTAAAGAATTATGCCTTAATTTTAGAGCGTTCGCGCAACTTGTTATGTTTTTAAATTTCTATGCTTAATTTATCCTCTTTTAATTATGTGTTTAGAATCTTGCTATATGGATTGGCGAGAACGTGGATGGGGTCGTGGGTTGTGGGTTTCGGCAACCCCGCACTCCCGAGAGAGGTGAGGGATCCACGACTGACTCGAACCAAAATCCTTGGAATGAAGGGGGTGACTAAGTGGCTATGGCCCTTAATCGCATAACTAATGTTCTTGAGCGTTTAGCTGAGCGCCAAGACCCTGAGCCAATCAACCAATCTAGGAACCAAGAGAGGGGTGAGGATAGAGTTTTAGAGCGATTCTTGAAGTTCGTTCCACCTAAGTTTCATGGAGGATCTAATCCCGAAGTAGTGAAAAATTAGTTTGAAAGGATGGTGGAGATTTTTACTGCTCTAGATTATGTCGAGAAAAGCCAGGTGAATTTCGCTGTCTTCTAGTTTGAGGGAGCGGCACGCTCGTGGTGAAATGTTGTTAGGGCGAAGTGGGAAAGAGAACAAACCCCCTGAACTTGAGCAAACTTTGAGAGAGAGTTTAATGTGAAGTTCCTTCTGCCAATGATACAAGAAAAGAGGGATGACGACTTTATTAAGTTGAAACAAGGGTTACTTAGCGTAGCCAAATATGAGGAGCGGTTCACTAAACTTTTCAGATTTGCCCCTAAGCTTGTGGTCATGGACTAAAAAAGGATAAGGAGATTCATTTAGAAAATACTAAGTCTCAATTTAAAACTTTTCATGCTAGAAAGAAGGGTAACCCAAGCGATGCCCCTAGACAGTCCGAGAAGTCTACCCAACCCCTTAAAATGGGAAGAGGGCCTGGAAGAGTGAGGATGCCTGAAAAACTAGGAGGAACTCTATCAAGAGGAACCTCACCAAAAGAAAATCAGAGTGGGCAAGATCAGCCAAAAGGAAATTCTCAAGCTGATCAAGCCGTGACTCCTAGCGTGACTTGTGGATACTGTGGCAAATCTAACCACACTGAGACCGAGTGTTGGAGAAAGCTAGAAAAATGTCTGATCTACGGTTGTGCTGAGTATCAAATTTTGAATTGCCCTAGTGCTTCTAAAGAAAAAAGAAATTCTCAACAACCCGCTAGGTCTGCTGCAAACCAGGCGAGTGCCAAAGGGAGTGATTAATGCAAATGGCTGTGAGAGGGATCCAAATAGTGGGAGCTCTACGAGTGGAGATAGATCTGACTTCACTTGGAAGATAGGAATTGTGGTTATACCCTAGTCTAGACTGACACTTTTAGAGGTTGTAATATTTTGTATAGGGGATGAAATCATTTTGTTGTTTTGTACATATGCGACACGTTTTGCTATGATCTTGGTTGTTCCCCTTTTCTTTTGAAATGATTTGAGCAATTTATCCTAACTTGATGTAACTATTGTGATCTTTTATAACATATGAAATTTTCTTTGCTTTTAATTTACTTTATGGTTTATATGTACATTTAATTTATTGTCCCACACCTTTAGACCTGTAATAAGACATGGACGGTAGAAGACGTTGTCGAAATCGTGCTCGAGGGCGTAAGCAACCCCAAGGTCTTGGGGATGACCAGGGACCAAAATCGGGAATTTAGAGTTGAACCTGGGACCAATGTTTGATTGCCAACTTGATGTATTAAAATTGTGAGATTTGGGTTGGTGAAAGAAAATAGTTGACAGATTTAATGAGTCTAACATTTAAGGGACATGGTGCGACATTTGGGATGGATTGGTTAGCTCGATACCATACTTAATTGAATTGTAAGATGAAATTAGTAGAATTGCGCATTTCAGGAAAAACAACTTTGAAATTAGATACGAGGGATAGACTAGCATCGTCTGCTCTAATTTCGAGGATTCGATCTAGAAAATTGTTGAGTAATGGGGCTAAACGATGTCTAGCCTTTCTTATAAATACACCTGGGGATAAGGTGAAATTAGAAAACGTGCCAGTAGTGAAGAACTTAAGACGCAAGCAAATTTCTCTAATGAAAGTTTTACGGAGAAATTATGGAATGGTATCAGAGTTATTCGTAGAACAAGATATGAATTTCGAGAACGAAATTCTTTTAAGGAAGGAAAGATGCGAAAACCCGGATTTTTTTTATTTTATTTATCTTTATTTATTTATTTTATTGGTTTATCCAATTATGTAATTATTTATTCATTTACCCCAAATTAATTTATTTTATCCATTTTAATTGCATTTGCATGGAACACTATCTCATTTTATATTTTTAAAATATTTGCTAGTAAATTTAATTTTTCTGTTGCTCGTTTAGTGAGAAATTGTGACTACACATTTTTCGAGATAAAATTTGGTCAGAGAGTATAGTAGTCTTGTAGAATTAAGGGTGATTAATAGGAGATTAAGAAATATTAGTTGAGAAATTAGAGGTGAATGAGTTAAATTAAACTCAATTAGGAGCACTAGTGACCACTGTTCATTTGTTGACTTTTTGCACCAAAGTGCCTTTATGTCATTTCTACCTTTTCATTCTATCATTTCACCAACATCACACACAAACCCTTTCTTTCCTTCCTCTCTTGGTTGGCCCTTCCTTCACCCTTTCTTACCAAAATTTCAGCTATCATTTCTTCCATTCTTGCTCCAAAAAACTCACTCCAATCTTGTTCACTTTCTTGGATCATCACTCAAGCTGGAGAGGAGACTTGAAAGAGGAAAGAAACTTGGTGGCTTAGAGCTTAAACTCTTGTGGGTTGGTCTTCTAATCTTGTAGGTAAGATAACTCCCCAAAACTCTCATTTTTCCTTTCAACTTATGGTTAGCTTAATTAGTTTTAACTAGTTAAGTTTGGATTGTTGATGGGTTCAATAAATCTTGACTTTAGGTAGATGTCTTGAGGTAGCTTCTTAAGTAGTGGCCTTGAGGAATTATTGCTTGTTTGGTTGTTGTTTAGTGAATGGTAACTTGGTTTTGGTTATGGAAGTTGAAAAGAAAACTTGAAGAGAAAAAGGGAGCAAGCTGTCCGAACTTTTGCTGGTTATTTCCCTCATTTTAATTTTAAATTTTGTGGTTGTTTTGATGCCAGAATACTTATTATATGTTGGTGTTTATGTGTGTAAATTATCTCTCAAAAAGAATTTCATTTGGTTGAGTTAAAGTTGGATTAAAGTTAGGAAGCAGACTTGGAAAATTTCTGATCAGGGTACCAGATCAGTGTGTACGTATCAGCCCAAAACTTTTTGTCAATGAGATAAAATCAAGTACCATTTATGACATATGAAACTAGACTTCGAGAGCTTTCCAACGGTATAAAATGCACTGCTAGTTCGTTTCCTATGAGCCGTAGTGAACCGGCAAAGTTGATTGATTTTCCTCACTGTTTTCATCCGAGAAACAAGTGTAGCTGCAGTTTGTAGCTCATTTTCACTCATCTTACAAAACGAATTTTCAGACAGCTCCTTCTAGTGATTTTTATCATTTTGAGTGTAGATTTCAAAGCCATAAACCACACTAAATTTTGATCTGTGTAACTTTAGTTATGAATTTATTTTGAAACTATGTCAAATGCTCCAAAACTGAAATTTTGTGAACCAGGTTCAAAAAATCAGCTTTCCTAAAACTGTTGTATCTTGGTGTAGAAAGGTCCAAATTGAGTTCTGTTTGTTGCGTTTGAAACTAGACTTGGAGTTCTTTCATTGGTATAAATTTCAAGGGTTGATTCTATTTTTTTGAATTTTACCAAATTTCCAAAATTTACCGAAATGCAAGACTGTTTTGCTCTGTTCTTGCTGGAACAGTGAGTTGGAGCTAAAATTTGACTAATTTTGGATTTGAATCTGAGAAAAGTGTCTTCTAGAGAGTTTTAGTCTATCGATTCTATTTTCCAACAGTATAAGATTTACCAATTTTGGACTTATAAAACTCAAGTTATGATTTTTCAAAAACGGTTGCCAAAACTGAATTTTCCCTTGTAAAGTGACAATATTCCAAAGTCACTTGGAAACATTTTCTAGGCTACAATCATTACTTTCTTAGTTGTTTGCACCTCATTTCATACTTGAGAAATGAATTTCAACCCCTAATTTTATGCCCTTGAATTTCATGAGATTGAATCCTAAAAATGGAGCATTTTGCTAGAGTAATTCTTGGAGAATTTCACTAATTTTATACTCAAAACTTGAAACTTTTAATTTCAACCTTTAATATGAAATATGATTGGAGCTTTGATGAATTTTGACTCCATTAGTTTCGAAAATGTGAACGCTCCTTTATATTCTGAGGTTTGGGCATAGGATTAGAAGTTTTGAGAGATGAAAACCATCTTCCCTTTTATCAATTTTCGTGCCAAAAGTTAAGCATGGTACTTTCTTTTGGAACTGAGAGTTCTTGCCAAGACTTGACTCGAAAATGACTTTTGAGTTTCCTTTGAGTATTATTTCAAATATTTAGCGAAAAAGGCTCCTTTAACTTGACTCGAACTTTTGATCTTGAGAATGGGTAACAAAAACATATTTTTCTTATTAGTCCGGATCGAGTACCTAGGTAATCATGATTGTGCATGTCTCAAGTGGTCACGTGGACGCCGTTGAGTTTGTTTGACCTCTCGTTTTACTCTTGCTTTGCCCTTGACTTTTGGTGATTGTCAAGTTGAATATTATTATGATTGAAATGATATTTGTACAAGTTCTATATGATACGTGAACTTGTCGAGGCGAGGGTGTACTTTACCGCTCTCGTCTCTCTATCTCTCTTGATTAAATTATACTTGTTACATGAATGTGTATGAATTACACTTGTACTCGAACATGTTTAACTCGTGAGCACTGAGCGGCAGCATGTACCATACCTTATTCAGGTAGGAGGTGCCTCTCATACCGACTCAGTGCTATGATCAATTTTCTAAGTGGCAGCATGTACCACACCCTATTCGGGTGGGAGTTGCCTCTCATACCGACTCAGAGCCATGAATATTTCTAAGTCGATTGGAGCGTTGTCTCATCGACCACTTACACTTGTGGGGACACCCCAACCCATTGATTAACCTTGTAACTCGAGTCGGGCAAGGGTTTGATCGAGAAGTTTCGTGAACCTTGAGAAATGATATAACTTGATCTTTTGAAATCTTACTTGGCATACTCGAATAGTATCGCCTGTGACACCCTCACTTCTCCCTAAGGCGAACCAAAGGGTATCCGCAGGACGCCTACCCAGCTCTCGCCATGATTCAAGCAATTTCCATTCAAATTTATAGCGGTGCAAGATGTCAACAATCAGATAATATAAATACAAATAGTGCGGAAGCGTTCAAGCTTAACAATACTTCACAATTACCCAAATCCTTACATCGGGTTTCCATAATACAGCCCAAAATATACAATACCCTAAAGTCTAGACAAAAGAGTTGGAACCCTATTACATGAGTACACAAAAGAGAAATTCCTCTGAATCTCATTCCAAGCTCAAACCTGTTAAGGAAAACAAATCTACAGGGTAAGCAAATGCTCGTGAGGCCAAGAACACACATGCAAGCACATTGTTCAAGTAACAATCCCAATTTAACAAGTAAAGCATCAATATTGCAATAAATAACAATTCGAGCGGAAAAAATAAACAGAAACAATTCAAGGATATCAGAGCTCTTAGGAGCTAATTTCCACTTACTTTGCCAATGTCATTCGTATACCTTCCCGCGATGACACTCTGTTAACCGGGTCGGTATTTCCATTCCGTAGATCATCACTTACTTCCCTCTGTCCACCATGCACCTCCCGGGCCCGCAAGACATTCATATGGCAATACTCCACGAGTATGCGAAGCAAGACCTCTCATTAGGTCGAGCTTAATTATCTCATGGCTCGCCAAGGTTCCCGACCAAGCCCATGCCGGCTCGAGTCCAAGGTCGGCCTACGAGTTTGGGCGTCCTTCATTTACATTTGAGAGTCGAAGAGATTCACTCCAACGACGTATACAGCCATAGCATACCATTTCATTTCATTCAATCATCTCATTTCATTCAATTAAGCCATTCATAATTCATTTGGTACATTTGAATCATGAGTCATTTATTTCAAATAAGAACGAGTGCGGTAAAGTATACACTCGCCTCTATTTTCAAAATCTCCAAACAAGCATAACAATTAAATTTGTATCAAGTATTCATACACTTGACACTTACCTAGTGAATAAGGAGAAATGGCACTTGAAGTTCAAGCGTCCACCGTGGGATCCTCTTGAAGTTCCTCTTGTGTGCCTGAACAATTAACAATGGACTATTACTGATAATCCTCAAACAATGAGGAAGGTCGTACACTAGTACGAACTTAGAAAATATCTCGAAAATCAGCCTAGTTTTCTTTTGAAAATCGAGCTCAAAAGAGTTACAAGACTCGAGTCAACGAATCATCATACATAAAATCATTGGACGGAAAAGAATACAAGCAAATAGATCTCAATAACGAACGACCGAAGTCGGAAGAGGGCAGGTGACGTCACAATCCGACCGGATTCTGGTGAACAGTTTCCTGCGCGGATTTCTTTCAAATGGTCACAATTTTCAATTTTTGGTGCAATCTTTTGAAAAATCATAACTCACTCCCTAATTGTTCAAAATTAGAAAATTTAGTACCATTGGAAACATCTTTCAAAGTACTAAAAGTTTCTAGAAGATACCTTTCTAGAAGATACCTTCATTTGATTGAGTTAAAGTTGGATTAAAGTGAGGAAGCAAACCTAAAAAATTTCCGATCACGGTACCAGATCAGTGTGTACGTATCAGCTCACAACCTTTTGCCCAGGAGATAAAATCAAGTACTATTTATGGCATATGAAACTAGACTTTGAGGGCTTTCCAACGGTATAAAATGCACTTGCTAGCATTTTCTATGAGCCGTAGTGAACCGGCAAAATTGATTGATTTTCCTCACTGTTTTTATCCAAGAAACAAGTGTAGCTACAGTTTGTAGCTCATTTTCACTCATCTTACAATGAATTTTAAGACAGTTCCTTCTAGTGATTTTTATAATTTTGAGTGTAGTTTTCAATGCCGCAAAGTACACTAAATTTTGATCTATGTAACTTTAGTTAAGACCTGATTTTGAAACTGTGTCAAATGCTCCAAAACTAAAATTTCGTGAACCAGATTCCAAAAATCAGCTTTCCTAAAACTGTGGTATCCTGGTGTAGAAAGGTCCAAATTGAGTGCCGTTTATTGCGTTTGAAATTAAACTTGGAGTTCTTTTAGTGGTATAAATTTCAATGGCTGATTCTATTTCTATGAATTTTACCAAATTTCCAAAATTTACTGAAATGCAAGACTGTTTTGTTCTGTTCTTGCTGGAACAGTGAGTTGGAGCTAAAATTTGACTAATTTTGGATTCGAATCTAGGAAAAGTGTCTTCTATAGAGTTTTAGTATCAGGTCTATTTTCCAACGGTATTAGATTTGCCAATTTTGGACCTATAGAATTCTAGTTATGATTTTTCAAAAACAGTTGCCAAAACTGAATTTCCCCTTGTAAAGTGACAATACTCCAAAGTCACTTGGAAACATTTTCTAGGCTACAAGCATTACTTTCTTAGTTGTTTGCACCTCATTTCATACTTGAGAAATGGATTTCAACCCTTAGTCTTATGCCCTTGAATTTCATAAGATTGAACCCTAAAAATGGAGCGTTTAGCTAAAGTAATTCTTGGAGAATTTCACTAGTTTTATACTCAAAACTTGGAACTTTTAACTTCAACCTTTAATATGAAATATGAGTGGGACTTTGATGAATTTTGGTTCTATTAGTTTAGAAAATGTGAACGCTCCTTTATATTCTAAACTTTGGGCAAAGGATTAGAAGTTTTGAGAGATGAAAACTATCTTTCCTTTTCTCGATTTTTGTGCCAAAAGTTAAGCATGATACTTCTCTTGGAACTAAGAGTTCTTGCCAAGACTTGACTCGAAAACCACTTTTGAGTTTCCTTTGAGTATTATTTCAAATATCTAGCAAGAAAGGCTCCTTTAACTTGATTCGAACTTGTGACCTTATGAGTGGGTAACAGGAAAATGTTTTTCTTATTAGCCTTGGTCGAGTGTCTTGGTAATCATGATTATGCATGTCTCAGGTGGTCACGTGGACACCGAGGAGTTTGTTTGACCTTTCGCTTTGCTCTTGCTTTACCCTTGACTTTTGGTGACTGCCAAGTGCATGTTCAATGTTACTATGATTGAAATGATATTTGCACAAGTGCTATATGATACGTGAACTTGCCGAGTGGATGGTGTATTTTACTACCCTCGTTCTCTCTCTCTCTCTTGATGAAATGATACTTGTTACATGAATGTGTATGAATTGCACTTGTACTCGAACATGTTTAACTCGTGAACATTGAGCGGCAACGTGTATCACACCCTATTCGGGTGGGAGATGCCTCTCATACCGACTCAGTGCTATGGTCGATTCTCTGAACGGCAACATGTACTACGCCCTATTCGGGTGGGAGGTGCCTCTCGTACCAACTCAGAGTCATGAACAATTCTAAGTCGATTGGAGCATTGTCTCATCGACCACTTATACTTGTGGGGACACCCCAATTGTAACGCCTCCGCTTCTCCCAAGGGCGAACCCTAGGGTATCGGCGGGACGCCTGCCTAACTCGCGCCAGGACTCAAAATTTCAAAACAATAAAACTAGATAAACCCACAAGCGTACTATTCACAATATATCTGACGCCAAAAGAGTTCTATTTACATCTTCAAAAGTATCCAGTCAAACTACTCTAATACATTAAAATAACAACCAGCAGAAGGTAGACCACCAAAACAAAAACAAACATCCTAACTGTCCGACTATTACAATCAAACCTAACTAAACTAGTGAAGGTGCTAGGAAGTTCCCCGCGTCGTCCCCTGCTAAGGAAAACAAAGGAAAAAGGGGTAAGCTAAAAGCTTAGTAAGTAAATAGGGGTAAAAGCGTAAATTTCACATTTAAAGAAACAACTATTCCATAGAATGTCAAGTCAAGCACAAAAGTAACAATACAAAGGAAGGATACAGGTTGGCTCCAAAGCCAAGTCATTTGCCATGCGTGATCTCCTGTAGACACTCTGTTGACCATAAATAAGATCCGTAGAACTCTACTTGTACAACCATCAAACACCTTATCACCCTCACTGGTCAGTCACCTCACAAACTTGCCCAGGTGAACAAAATCACAAACTTGAGCTTGAGTCACAATCTCGGGTCACAAACTTGGTTCACAACTGGAACCTACGAACTTGGTGACCTCAGACTAGGTTGGACTGGCTCCGACCAAGCCCCGGCCGGCTCGAATAGTCCATCCAGGTCTTGAGATCGGGCCCACAACTTCAACATATTTCACGAACTCACGAAAGTCACCACGAGCTCCAAGCTCAAGGGGTTCAAACCCAAAATAATTCATATATACACATCTCATGGAGAAACATAGGTACAAACTAGGGTTTAGGTCGAGTGTGATAAAGTACACCCTCGCCTAAGTCCTCCTTTTTACATCAAAACACATAAGTAGTTTATACACATAAATGGCCTGAATACTTACTCAAAATGCAAAAGTAGTACAAGAGCAAAAGCACTTCGCGTGTGTTCGCTAATAGTGGGCCCCACCGGCTCCGCCTAACTCACCACTGTCTGAAATAGAAGATTGTATCACATATTATCACAAATGGCCACTAACATGTCCAAAACAAGCAAAACGGTAAAATCGACACATGCACGTGCGGAAACGGCAAAATGGGTGCACGCACGCGCGCGGAACGGCAAACGGAAATGGCCAAATCTGCCATCTCCAACCGTTTTGATCAAAAGTTAGGCTAGGAATGTCGGATCAAGGTGGGAGAGACACCGTTTCGAAGCTATGAGGAAGGGATACAATTCTCCTGAAGACACCTTAACCTAGATCTGAATGGAAGCAGGTTGAAATTATGGAAAACAGTACCAGAAATTTACGTCTTAGGGTGGCGAACAGGGTTTGTTTGCTGGGCCATAACTCACAGCTCACAAATCCAAATCAAGAAATTCCAAAGGCGTTGGAAAACTAGGACATAAGGATATAACTTTCATGTTTAGACCAGAAGCTGAATTGATACAGAGTATGGAGGAAAATGGGTCCAAACATTCCTGTCAGAACTGTCCAAATTCGAAGGCAGTTCTGACAACTGATCTTGTTTTGGTCATAACTGGAGCTACAGGACTCGGATTTGGATGAAATTTATACCATTTTTAAGCTAACAGAAAGGGATACAATGTTGAAGAAGGCCACTCAGTCCAGTTTGTAGTGCAACTAGGTCAAAATGTCAATGTACCAAACCAGAACCGTAAAAACAGGTTAACAAACCGCATTCTGGTTAACGAACCGTAATTCAGGCTACCTAAATCCAAATCAAGTGATTTCAAAGCCATCCGAAAGCTAAGACACCAGGTTACATTTATTAAGAATATGTAAACAACCAAATCAGAAGTATTCCCAACCAAATTAACCAATTACAGAAGCAATTATCAAGTTCGGATAGAAACTGGGCAGCAGGGGTATTTCGGTATTTTCACCAGCTACGTTGCTCTGATTGAGCTGAAATTTTGTAGGCATCTCTAAAATATCATTCCCTACAACTTTCATGTTTTAACACAAGGCTAATTTGTACTCTAACTATGATGAACATTGCCAGGCAGAAAGGGGGTAATCGAAACCATAATTCCAAAATTTTCCGTTCAAAGCGGAAATTTTCCGCAAATAGCCGCTATCTTAACACTAAGGCTTCATTCTAAACCATTTCCAACCATCATACATGGTCACATAATATTAATCATATGAAAACAGAAAAAACCCACATAAATAGAAAAATTCACTAATCTTAACTAAAATCAAGAAATAATCCACCAAATCACACTTGTAACCACCACAAGTCCTTAATTAAACATCATTAGATAGAAGAGAGGGGTTCCATAGTCACTCACCTTAGTAACCAAAGAAAGAGACCACTTAGCACCTTAAGCTTCCAAATAACTTCACCAATCACCTAAATACCCCTAAACTAATAGGTTTTATGGAGTAATTTGAAGATTAACCGGTTGGAATGAAAGATTGAGCAAGATTGAAGGTAAAAAATTTGAGTAGTTTTTCTTCTTTTTTCTTGAGCAAGGGCCGGCCAAGAAGCTTGAAAAACAAGGGTGAATTTTGGTCAATTTTTTGATTTAAATGGTAAAAGCATGAATAGTAGTCATAACTCAAGACTTATTCTCCAAGTGACACTTGTTACTTCATTAAATGCATATCTATCCTATTGTCTCTCTCACACCAACTCACTTAATATCCTCTAGTTATCTCTTAGCACCTGCTAAAATAAACCCAGTATCCATTACTTAACCTAACTGGCCGAATTTTACCGAACTTTCCGCACTAGTGGGTCCCACATCCGATATATGTTCTTAATTTCTCAAAAACTAACTGATACTAGAAAAATCATCTAAAAACTATATTTACTCAATAAAATTATCTGGGAAATTTTCTAATAAAGAAAATGTCGAAAAGGCGGGCGATCAGTAAAATAAACCCTAGAAACTTAGAAATTTTTTTCGGGTTCTTGCACTCATTCTTTCGGGGTGTCACACCGATCCATTGGCTAACCTCGTAACTTGAGTCGACAAGGACTTGATCGAGAAGCTTGGTGAACCTTGGGAAATGATATAGTTTGATCTTTTGAAATCTCGCTTGGCATACTTGAATAGTATCACCACTACATGAATGTTTGGTTCCGGATCCGAGTGAGTGGTATGTTGGATGGAGGAAGTAAGTGGAGCACTAGGGTCATGTTACTACTTGAGTTGATGGAGATTCAACGACAAATGGCTTGAATCGGTCGAGACGTGGAAATAGCTCCTGAGAGCTCCTGTATCCTTCCATGTGTATTTATTTCCTACTTGTGCACTTAAATGAAAGTTCATTTTTAAAGTTGCTTTCAAGTATGTTGTTTGATTGATTGGTGCTAATTGATTGCTTGCTTAAGTTTTCTTAGCCTCGCTGAGCATTAGCTCATTCCTTTAAATTTGTTTTCTTTAACAGGATTTGAAGGTGGAAGTTGGTGATTCTAGATTAGCGATTTTTTTGTGGAAGCTAGTATATCTTTTGTATGTTATGGGAGACATTTGAAGTTAACATTTTGTTATACTTGGGGATTCTGTATTGTAATTGTAAATGCTAGCCTTTGGAGTTTTGGACTTGTATATTCGCAGTATTTCTTAACTAAGTCGATGGTTGATTTGTGTTTCTTTATTAAGCTTGAACGAGTGTATGAGTCCTGATGAGAGTTGGGCAGGCGTTCCGCTGATACTTTAGGGTTCGTCCTAGGGAGAGGTGGGGGCGTCACAGACTGCCATTGACCATCGACTTCTGGACTGACCTAACCCTAACACACAACTAAGTCTTTTAAGTAAATTAATATCAAGATCAATAATTAGCTTAAGATAAAACAACTAAGAGAACTGGCTCTAATACCAAAATCAACCTTTAGGATACAAAAATAAGCAAGCAGAATAATGATATGAATAGAAAAAAGTAAAATTTATTTCTTCTAAAGCAAAATGCGTGGAAATAGTTATGTGTCCTGAACCAGTTTGACATGTTTTATATCCTACTGGAGAAACCATAGTTTTTATAAATGGATTTTCTATTTTATGTTTCTGACAATAAAATTAAATCGTTTGTTTATCAAATCGTCTTGAAATTTTGTAATGCATAAAATAATTGCTAAAATATCTTTTTTAATAGTAGAATGGTTTTTCTAAGAATAAATCCAAATAGCAGAATGGTAATAGACTAATTGTTCATTTTGTATGGAATCTAATTTAGAGTAATGCATATACTAATGCGATGAAATATTTTTATTTTGTTTAAGAATGCCACCATATCTTAATTTTGATGCATTTTTGCTATCATGTATGCATTACGATGAGGAATTCCTAAAATTGGAAGATGCCGGACTAATTTTTGACCTTTTGAACTATTTTTATTTGTTCTTCAGTCCATGTTGGTGGATTTTTCTAAGCCTTTCATATAATGGTTCACATATTTTTCTTAGATTTTTAGCAAAATCAAAAATATAATTTAGACATCCTAAAAAACATTGCAATTGTTTCTTGTCTTATATTTCATATAGAAATTTATTAGCAAATCCTAGTGATCTGCAAATTGGAACATAATTTTCTTGATAAATATTATATCCTAAAAACCTTACTTTAGTTTGGAATAATTTCATTTTTGTTTCTGATATTACTAGACCATTTCATTTTATAATATTAAAGAAAATATCTAAATGCTTAAGGTGTTTTTTGTTGAGTCTGAAAAGATTATCACATCATCTATATACATAATAGAAAAGGTATGGCAAGGTTTAAAAATATCATTCATAACTTTTTGAAATTTAGACGAGGCATTTTTAAGTTTAAATGGCATAACTTTCCATTGATATTATCCAAATAATACATTAAAAGCCATTTTATATCTATTTTCAATAGCTATTTGTATTTGCCAAAATCTTGACTTCATATCAAATTTTGAATAAATCATAATGTTATAAATTATTTTGAGTAAATCTCTTTATTAGGGATTGGATATAAATTATTTTGAAAATCAAATGTTATTAATTATTTTAAATCTCTTTAATCCATTGTGAAACTTTATTTAAAGGTTTATAATTTACAACTAGTTTTGGGGCTTCTCTTTCTATTTCTGCATTGTTTTGCACATAAAATGCTAAACAGTTCCATGCTGATTTTGATTGTTCAATTAATTCTTTTCTAGCAAAGTTTGAATTTCTTTCTTACAATATTCTAATAAATCAGTAATCATTTGAATTGGTCTAACTCTGGTTGGGATATTTTTCTCATTGAACCCTGCGATATAAAGTAAATGGACTATTTGTTGTTTCTATCCCAAATGCATTTGGTAGGTTTTATCATATTTCTTTTTTAAATTTTTCTTGCATTTTGATGGGTTTCAAATATGCACTCAAATTGAATTCCAAATACTCTCGTTATCTGCAACTATACAGGTCGTAATTATAGTTTAAGTAGTATAACTGTCAATCCCATAGGGAGGTCCTTACTTCACCTCTATTATTTAAACAACAAACAAATTAAGCAACAAAAAGCAACTTGTCAAACAAACTAGAATTGTAAACTAAATTTGGAGATGAAATCTTTCAGGAAAAATTACCAAATACAAAGTTCCAGTACATAGATTTCACTTATGGTCCAGTGTGACACCCCGAAAAGAATGAGTTTGAGAACCCAGAAATTTTCTAATTTTCTAGGGTTTATTTTTTTTAATCGCCCGCCTTTTCTACATTTTCTTGATTAGAAAAATTCCCCAGATAAAGTTTATGAGCAAAGATAGTTTTAAAATGATTTTTCTAGTATCGGTTAGTTTTTTGAGAAATTAAGAGCGTATTTTGAACGTGGGACTCGCAAGTGCAGTAACTGCATTATATTTTTGACAACTTGTTGGAATTTTGTATTAAGTGATATTATTTTACAAGGTGTTAAGATATTTGTATTGGAGAGACAAAAAGATAAGTTTTAAACCTAAAGGTGACAAGTGTCACTTTCTTACTCAAGGGTGGACTTTGACCATTTTACTACCTTTACTAATTGATTAAAAACTTGACCCAAAATTCATCTTCTTCATAAGCTCCATGGCCGAACCTCTTGGAGACAAAAAGAGAGAAAAGCTTCCAATTTCTTCCTTCTATTTCTTGCCCAATCTCACAAACCAACCGTTAAAACCGTGATTTGCTCCATAAAAACCTTTCTCTTGGTGGTATTAAGGTGTGTGGTGAAGTGGTTTGAGAAGCAAAGGTGCTAAGTTGGGTCTTTCCTTGGGTTTGCATGGTAAGTGACTAAGGAACCTTTCCTTTGATCTTGATAATGTTCAATTAGTGATTGGTGGTGGTTGAATAAGTGATTTTATGGATGATTTCATGATTTTGGTTGAAATTAGTGAAGTTTTATATTTAATTAGGATTTTTCTGTTCTCATATGATTGTTATTATGTGGTTATGTATGATGATTGGAGATGATAGTTGAGGAAGCTAGGAGGTGGAAAAAGTGATTAATTGCAAGAAATTTCTGTTTTGGAAGGAAGTTGAAAAAAACTAGGGTTCTTGAGGGAGCATTCTGTCCGAAATTTTAGGTCCTAGATAGAGGCCGAATTGGCCTTGGCTTAAAACATGAAAGTTGTAGGGAATGACATTTTAGAGGTGCCTACAAAATTTCAGGTCAATCGGAGTAGTGTAGAATGAGAAAAGTCGAAATTACTATTGCTGTTCTGGTTTTACCCGAATGTAAGAATTGCGCCTGTAATTGGTTGTTTTGGTCAGGATTGCTTCCGAATTAATTGTTGAGGCCTTATGATGAAATTTATCCCTGTTTCTTAGCTATTAGATGGTTTTGGAATTTCTGGATTTGGATTTGGAGAGCCTGAGTTATGATGTTTCCGCTAGAATGCGTTCTGTGAAGCTGTTTTTGTGATTCTGGTGTAGTTTCTTGTGTTTTTGACCTGGTGACACTCGAAACTGGATTGCGTGACCTTCTGTAATATTGTACCCCTATCTCTTAGATTCGAAACAGTGGGTCTTGGACCTTCATCCGATAATCGTAGTGCCTTTGGTACCATTACCACAAAATGACGTCAAAACTGTTTTTCTGGTTTTGAGCTTCACTTTCATTTCCGGACTTTTTCCTAGCTTGACTTGTCTTTGTACTACTTGGAACTTGCTGAATGGCTATTGGATGAACTTGTGGTTGTGTGTGTACCTTTGGGACTGGCCGAGGAAATAATGAAGCCATGATGGCTGGAAAAGTAAGCAAATTTGGGGGAAGTGCTGTCGGAACTTTTAAAGGACTTGTTTGCATTGAGTTTGTGATCTAAGACTTGGATTTGAGCAAGGCAATGATATATGATGGATGGTTTCTGAGCCATGGAGGTGAGTGACCTCAAACTATTTCTGAAGTTATTTATGAACCGTTTCCTGCATTATTTACTTTTGAGCTGTTTCTAAAGTTACTTTTGTACCGTTTTCTTGCATTATTTACCTTTAAACTGTTTCCAAAGTTACTCTGGAACTGTTTTCTTGCATATCATGCGTGCTTGCATTTGAGTGTTCCTTGTTTGCTATATCACTTGATTTACTGGCTTGTTATTATTGATTGATAATATGTTAAGTGCTTTCAATGATTGTTAAAACGAGTTTTCTAGGCGAGTGTGTACTTTATCGCACTCGACCTAAATAAATATGAAATTTTCAATGATTAATGATTAAATGCTAGTTGCGCATGAATGTAAGCCGTTTGGCTGAATTGGGCCCTGCCCTTCGTTACCGATCGACTCGAGCCAGAAGCGGACTCGGTCGGGCGATATGGTGACCCTGGGTGAATTTGGTATACTCGAGTATTACCTTGTAGTCCGGCTACGTCCGGATAGGTGGAGTCCGGCTACGTCCGGATGGGTGGAGACCGGCCAACGTCCGAAAAAAAAAGATGAACGAATAAAAAGATGAACGAGGGATTATTTATTAAAAAATGAACGTATCCTTTTCATGAATGTTACTCTCGCTTTCCATTGTACATGTTTCTTGAATTATTGATACTCCATATTTAATGTTTTGTAAATGCTGTAATCGTTTCTGGACTTATCATTTGATCTATGACATCATTGATTTATGACATCATTGAAAAGAAATATTGTTAAACCGATTTGATTACTGATTTTCTGGTTACTCGCTGAGCTTCTAGCTCACCCCAAAAATATTTTATTCCCCTCCACAGGGCTCAAGGCGAAGGCAGGACTTGTTGTGCTTATTCACGTGAATGGATGGCCTATATCTTGTACAGTTTTGGATTTGGAATCATTTGATGTATAGTTGGGAATTAGTTTCCGCTGCATTTGTGACATCTAATTATTGGAGACTTGGATGTATATTTGTGGACCATGTGATGTATATTTGAGGTTTATTCTTGTAATTCATTTGAGGACTTTACTGAACGACTAAGTCCCGGCGAGAGCCGGGCAGGCGGCCCGCCGAACCCTCTGGTTCGCCTTAGGGGAAAGTGGGGCTGTCACAGTCAGAATACAAGTGAAATGATCATTCTCTTGCTAATTACTGTTATCTTGTTAGGGATTCATTTCCAAGGTTAATCAAAACTCACCCTCATGATGAATTGATTATAACTAACATCATACTCCCCTACTCTCGTGGTGAAAATATGAATGCTAGATCATATAGTTCATGAAATGTAATAAGAAAATCCACCAAAGTATGTCACTACTCTCGTGTGTCTATTTCTTAAGTTTCATTTATTCTTTTTCCATCATTGTTACTCAATTTCATTGAATAACAACAACTAAGTGATTTCCAATTGGTGATCAAGCAATTACAAATGTTAAAGCAAGAACAAATGAACTAACAAGTACAAGATCTAACAAGAATATTCACATACAACTCATATTCAAGGTTCCATATTTTCATCTATTCCCAAGACAAAATATCTAGTTCATCATGAAGAAGTAAACAACAAAGCACAAAGGTTTCATGCAACAATTCATATTGACAAGATTAAAAAGGAAGAGTTGAGAAAGGTTAGCCAACGAAGAACAAAACTCTTCAAGATCTTCAATTAAAATAACAAGTACAAGATCTAACAAGAATATTCACATACAACTCATATTCAAGGTTCCATATTTTCATCTATTCCCTAGACAAAATAACTAGTTCAGCATGAAGAAGTAAACAACAAAGCACAAAGGTTTCATGCAACAATTCATATTGACAAGATTAAAAAGGAAGAGTTGAGAAAGGTTAGCCAATGAAGAACAAAACTCTTCAAGATCTTCAATTAAACTCCCAAAATGAGTTTTTTTACAAGGAAATTCTCTTGATAAACTTATATAAGTTTTTCTCTTCAAAGAGAGAAAATTAACAACAACAACAATAGAGGAACTAACTTCACTCCAATTCCTAACTCTTAATCTCACTTCATACTCCACACCTTAAACTAGTTACAACTTCATCCATTTATAGGCAAAGCTGTGATACCCTGAAAATTAGGAGGTTGTTTGTAAAGAAAATACTAAAGTGTATTTCTTTGGGTTTGATTTAGAACCTTATTCTGTTTTAAAAGACTAGAAACGCTAAGATTTTTAATCAAAAACCCTAATTCACTTGTGACCAACCGGTTTTCTTAAATCTCCCATATGTTAATTGAAACCCTAATTTTAATCACTGGAATTATAAAATCCCTCACGTTTCTCTTAAAAACTTCCTTTTATTTGGAACTTATGATTTTATTATAGCCCTACTACCCAATCATTTCACAATAAGTGCAAATGAACCTAGAAAGTAGGGTTTCACTTTTCGTTTTCAAGTTGGAGCAAGTTAGGGTTTTCACGTGTATCCGTAGTGTAATTATACGGTACGGAGCGAGGATCAAATTTGGTGCTTACAAGTGACTTTTGGGTGAGAAATAATATGTGATTAGAAGCAATGATAAAAAGTTAGTGAATAGGAAGTAAAAAAAAAAAACCCCAGTACCTGCGATTTAAGGAAAAACGGCGCGAACCGACGGGTACCGTGCACTACCGATTGAACGCACCACTTGACCACCACTTTCTTACCAAAAAAGTTCATTAATACTTGAGCAAAATATCTCCTTATTTCTAGCTAGCTTTGACCAAAATTTAGGGCCGAAAAATGCAAGGGAGAGAGACAGAAAATTGTATGGCTTTGGGGGTGACAAGTGTCACCACCCTATGGCTCTTTGGTTGATTTTTTTTCTTGCCTTCTTATCACTTGGAGCCATCTTTCTTCTTCATTTTTTCTGCTGCTTGGCTGAGAGAGAGAGAGAGAGGAAAAAACACCAGGAGAAAGTTGCTCCATTTCTTCTTGAATCTAGCCACCAAGTGAGAAAGAAAGAAAACTAAACAGATTAAAGCTATCCTTGAGTGTTTATTTAGTGAGGTGTTCGTGAAATTTTTGAAGGGGAAGCTAGGGTTGCTCTTGGTAAACACTTAAGCAAGGTAAGGATGATGATTTCCCCATTTCTTACTCTTGATCTTGTTTAAATTAGCTTAGCATCTCAAATTTGTGGTGAATGATGGTTGTTATCATGTTTTGGGTGTTTTTCCTTTTAGTTACATGAATTAGGGTTTGATGAATTGCTACCTATACTTGATGTATGATTAATATATGTTGTATCCAAGATTATATAGGGGATTTTGGTAGCAAGTGAAGCAAGAAATGAAGAAAGTTATCATTGAAACCAAAATTTCCAGATTTCTGGCAAATATGACTTCAATTCTGTCCGGTTTTAGTGCTCCATGTTAGAGGCCGAATTAGGCTTGGCACAAAACATGAATGTTGTATAGAATGATATTCTATAGTTTCCTACAAAATTTCAACTCAATCGGAGCAACGTAGCCTATTAAAAGACCAAAATACCCCAACTACCCTGTTTCTATCCGAACATACTAATCAGCTTCTGTAATTAGTTGTTTTGACCAGGAATACTACTGATTTGGCTGTCAATGTCTTATTAAGACTTATAACCTTGTATCTTAGATTTCAAATGGCTTTGGAATCACTTGAATTGGAGTTGTATAATCTGAGATATGACTGAAGGAGTCAGGACTGCCATAGTAAACTTCGAGTTGGAAAATCTGGAGTTGTTTCGGTAAATTTGACCTAGATACATTGCAAACTGGACTGAGTGGCCCCCTTCAACCTTGTATCCCCCTGTCTTAGCTTCAAAATGGTATAAGTTGCACCTCAATCTGATAAGCGTAGCCTCGGATGTGCCCATTCCGTAAAAACCCGTCAAAACTGTCCTTTGTAAACTTCGTTTCCACACTTGTTGTTAGCTTAAATTTTGTCCTTGTATTGTCTTGAGCATATTGAGTGGTTGTTTATGTTGTGTGTAATGTTGGGATTGATTGAGGAAAACAATGAAACCATAAATGGCTGAAAAATAGGTAAATACAAAGGGCGTGCTGCCCAAATTTTCGCTCAAGGACTAATTTTCTATTTGAACTTGTATATTTTCGTTTACCAAATACTATGACCGTTTTTCCATCTTAAAACATGGTCCTTCTTCAATCGGAAACTCCAAATGTTTGCTTACTCTTACCAAATAAAGAGAAGTGGTTTAGGGTTTTCTTGGGTACTTTGTTCTCCTTTTTACATGAATTTCATTAAGACCTTTAGTTTGTAAAATCTACTTGAATATGAGATGATTTTGAACCATATAAACGATTCCGAAAATAGTATTTCTTAGCCTATCTAGTTGGATTCCGACTTGTCTTTGGTTCAAGTATTTTCATTGGAAAATTTTATAATCCTTTTGAGTTTGGTTTTACTTTTGGTCTACGAAACCCTAATTATTTTGTCTACGGGTCTAAATGCCCTCGTTTCACTTTAAATACCTAATTGTTTATGCTAGATGAGCTGTAACATTCTGTCTCGTTAACTTTAGGTTTCCTCGGTGACTAAGGATAATATCTGGAAGAATATTTTGCAAGTTGTTTTGCGTACATAGGTGAGTGTTCCTTGTTTGTTATATCTTCCTTGACTTCATGGCTTGTTGTTATTGTTTGATCATGTGTTAAATGTTTCCAATGATTTCCAAACGAATTTTCCAGGCGAGCGTGTACTTTATCGTGCTCGACCTAAATGAAACGTGAAATTTTCAATGCTTTAGTGATTAATACATTAGTTGCGCATGATGTAAGTCTTTTGGCTGAATTGTGTCCTGCCCTTCGTTACCGATCGACTCGAGTCAGAAGCGGACTCGGTCGGGCGATATGGTGACCTTGGGTGAACGTTTGGTATACTCAAGTATTATCTTGTAGTCCGGACAATGTCCGGATAGGTGGAGCCTGGCCAACGGCCGGGAAGGGGGAGAATGAACGAATGAAAGAACCAACGAGGGTTTTAATTACAAAATGCATTCTTCAAAAGAATGGAGGAATAAGGGGAAATGTCAGGAGAACGAACGAACGAACGAATTTATGACTCCTTGTGAGCCCGTATCCTTTTAATGAATGTGTTACTATCGCTTTCCATTATAAATGTTTCTTGAATTATTGATACTTCATGTTTCATGTATTGAAATGATTATTTGATTATGTGTTCGGAACCTCACTGAGCTTTTAGCTCACCCCTTTAGTTTTGTTTTCCTTAACAGGGGACGGCGAACAGGATGAGAGCATAGACTCGCCTAGTCTAGTTCTTTTGTTTTTTTTGTAATGGTTCTCGCCCTAGTGCTTGGCACGGGCTGGACATATGAAGGATTGAGAACCTTTGTATATTCGATGTTTATACTCTCTTTTGGGTTGGAAATGTGTATAAGTTCCGCTTTAAGTTTTGGATCGTTGCCCTATTTATTCTTGTGATTTTATTCCGATTTCATTTAAGAGCTATAGCAAATGAGTGAGTCCCGGCGAAAGCTGGGCAGGCGATCCACCAAACCCTTTTGGTTCGCCTTAGGGAGAGGTGGGGCCGTGACAGGTGGTATCAGAGCCTGCTTCGCGTGGTCTCTGCGCGGAGTGAGCCTGGACTAAGTGGTGAACAAGTATAAAGGCTAAGTGCTCGTTCGATCATATGTTATGAATTGTGAATGTTATAGGTCTTAAATCATTCTCATGGTATCTACGGACCATAGATAGGTATGTCGGGCAGGAATTTCGATTTGTAGATGGTTTACTCTTGGGACTGGCCTGCTCGAGATGTGAATTGTCTTATATCGGATTCTCGTGCCCGAGTACTCCAAAGTTGAAACGGTACTAAGTACTTGAGACTTTCATTTCGGAAAATGAACAGGCTTTGTCTAGCTAGAATGAGGACTAGAGGTCAATGTGAGAACCCGTAAAAACCCTAATATTTTCCTAGGGTTTTAGTTCCTTTAATTGCATAATTTTTGTATTTCTGGCTTAGAAATATTATCTGGGTGGATTTTATGAGCAATTATAGTTTTTAGATGATTTTTCTAGCATTGGAGAATTTTTAGAAAATTAAGAATATATATTGGACGTGGGACCCACTAGTGCGAAAAGTTCGGAAAAATTCGGCCAATTAGGTTAAATTCCGAATACTGTGTAAAATTTATCGGGTGTTAAGAGATAAGTAGAGTGTGTGAAATGATTGATGTGAGAGAGAAAAGAAAGATAAGAATGCATTTATGGAGGTGACAAGTGTCACCTTCTCATTTGTTGGACTTTAAGAAACACTATTCACTTTCTTGACTTTTTTGACCAAAGGATTAAATATAAAAAAAATGCACAAAAATCACCATTTTCTTACCTCTTATGGCCGGCCCTCTCCTTGCAAAGAAGAAAGGAATTTCTCCAACTTTCAAGCTTCCATTTAGTGCTATCTTCCACAACCAAACACATAGATGAGATTCTACTCCATAAAATCCTTCCTTCTAGTGCTAGTAAGTGATTTGGTGAAGTTTGTTTGAAGAGCTAAGGTGTCCAACATCTTCCTCTCTCTTGTTTCTTGGTAAGTGAGGCTTGAAACACCCTACTACACCTAATGATGCTTATGTTATGCTTATTAGTGATTAGAGTGCTGAAATTTCTGGTTTTTATCTTGGTTTGAAGTGATTTGGTGAAGTTTTTATTTTATTGATGATTTTTCTGGTTTAATTGGATTATGATGGTGTGGTTGTTTATGATGATTGGCAATGGCCTATAATGACTCTAGTGGGTGTGAAATGTGGATAAATACAACTAATTTTGGATTTGGAGTGCATTGTGAAAAGTTAGGGTTTGAAAATCCCTAATTCTGTCCGGTTTTGGATCATAGGGTTAGAGGCCGAAATTGACTTTGCTCAAAACATGAAAGTTGTAGGTATTGATGTGTTTGAGGTGCCTGTAAAATTTCAGGTCATTTGGATTAATGTAGAATGAGTTATGACGAAATTACTGTAGCTGTTCTGCTTTGGGCAGAATGCGAAAACTGTACTGGTAATTGGCCATTTTGACTGGTTTTGGTTTGGATTTAGTTGTTGGTGTCTTCTGATGAAATGTAGCTGGATGTCTTAGCTATCATATGCCTTTGGAATTTTGGCATTTGGACTTGTATAGACCGAGTTATAGTAATTACAGTTTTGTACGATTTGCAAACCTGTTTTGGTAATTCTGGTATAGTATTTGGCATTTTTGACCTAGTTAAGCTAGGAACTGGACTGAGTGACCTTCTACATTGTTGTAGCCCTGATTCATAGCTTCGAAACAGTGGGTCTTACACCCCCATCCGATAACCGTAGTGAAATTGACGCCATTACCGCATAATAAGTGCAAAACAATTTTTCAAGTCGGGGGCCAAGACTAATGCTCTTTTAAATTTCTGATTTGCTATCATGTTCATTTATGCATATGAAACCCTATTGGGGTTGTGTTTAGCATTGTTTGGTGACTCGTTCTCGAGTCTTATTGTATGTGTTACATGTTTTAGGGCGTGACGGTAGCTCACGACGTCTTGGTGACCACGGTGTATGAAACACCACTTTCTCACTTGGTGAGTATACTACTCACTTAAATGTTATTATGTGGCTTTGCTAAATGTATATGTGATGCCTTGAAGGCTTACTTGGATATTGGAATTGATTAAGGTGAGGGTGTACTTGACCGCCCTCACCCCTTTTGATAGTATCACTGATTGTCCACTGTTTCACTGTCTTACTGAACTTGATATATGAGTTATTGCATTCCATTTTATGGAAACTGATTTGGTGTTGTTTGGACGATGTCCAACGACCTTACTGTATTACTGAGCTCAACCCCGTTTGGTAGTCAATTGGATCGAGCCGGCGAGGGCTTGGTCGTGAAGATTGAATTGCCACGGGGACTGTACTGGGGAACCTTGTGGTATTGAGACCCTTGGTTCCGGTATACTCGAGTATTACAAAAATGACTGAATGGAGTGCGGGCCCGGTTGGGGTATGATGGGTGGAAGGATTGGAAGTAAAGGGTGGTGTACGGTTTGGTACTTTTAACATTGACGGAGAGTCAATGAGGTTGGATCAAGATTGCAAGCGTGGAAATGGGCTCTTGAGAGCCGACCGTATCCTTTTACCGTTTTGCTCCATTGCTTATTTCTGTACTTTAAGTGATTGGTTATGCTATATGTTATTGGTTGCTATTGTAGTAATATACCACTGGGCTTTAGCTCATTCCGTGTTATTTGTTTTCCATACAGGGATATAATTACTTTTGAGAATGGATTGGATAGTCAATTGCCAAGTTGAGCTTGTAAATGTCTTTTGTATAGCTCTCGAAATGAAACCCTAATGTGTATCGGGTTCATCTCCTTTTGATAGGCAAACCGAATATGTACTTCCATGATGAATGATTTTGGTAGGCCGTTTTGGCTTGTAAATGTTGAATTGATGTATATATATGTTTGGTTGATGTTTGGTTTGATTTCGGATCAATGCGATTTTCAAACGAAAAGGAAAAAATTTGGCGAGGATTAACAGTGTCGAATCCGGCCAGGAATCCGGCCAGAAACTGGCCGGATTGAAGGCCGGATTGCCTGAGAAAAATTGGAAATCCGGCCAATTGCATTCGGCCTGATATCCGGCCAATTGCATTCGGCCTGATATCCGGCCAGACAATCCGGCCGGAATCTTGGCCGGATTGCCGGCCGGATTGCGAGGAAAATTTGAAATTTTTGAGTTTGCTCTCGGCCTTGTATCCGGCCGAGAATCCGGCCGGAAATCCGGCCAGATTTCGGCCGGATTCTGACGTGTCTGCTACTGTTCTTTTCGGCTTCGTTTTCATTTTTTTTTATTTAGTGATTTTGACTTGTTTGCGCGCTTTGGTATGTTTCGGAACGTAATAGAACGACGTAAACTGTACCGTTAGTCCTGGCGAGAGTTGGGCAGGCAGTCCGCTAACCCCTTTGGTTCGCCTTAGGGGAAAGTGGGGCTGTTACAGTCAACGAACGTATAGTTGGGATAGAAAGTGACGCGAGAGCCCGGACGGGGTCATCTTAGCTGAGTGTGGGACGACAAGTCGCGTTTTCTTTCGTTTTGCCCTTGCATTATTCCTACATATCATTTACTTGTGGTATGTTAATACCTATATATATAGTATCTGCTGCACTTGACATTGTCTAACTTGAAATGTCTCTTGGTGTATATGGTGCATTATATTGTGTATATGTCTCCTTGTGTATTTGGTGTGTTGTATCTTGTTGTTTTAGTCAATTTACTGTGTTACATACTAAATCACCTTTTGAAAAAAAAAAATGTCGAGGACGACATTCTTTGAAGGAAGGGAGATTGTTATACCCTGAAAATTAGGAGGTTGTTTGAAAAGAAAATACCAAAGTGTATTTCTTTGGGTTTGATTTAGAACCTTATTCTGTTTTAAAAGACTAGAAACCCTAAGATTTTTAATCAAAAACCCTAATTCACTTGTGACCAACCGGTTTTCTTAAATCTCCCATATTTTAATTGAAACCCTAATTTTAATCACTGGAATTATAAAATCCCTCACGTTTCTCTTAAAAACTTCCTTTTATTTGGAACTTATGATTTTATTATAGCCCTACTACCCAATCATTCCACAATAAGTGCAAATGAACCTAGAAAGTAGGGTTTCACTTTTCGTTTTCAAGTTGGAGCAAGTTAGGGTTTTCACGTGTATCCGTAGTGTAATTATCCGGTACGGAGCGAGGATCAAATTTGGTGCTTACAAGTGACTTTTGGGTGAGAAATAATATGTGATTAGAAGCAATGATAAAAAGTTAGTGAATAGGAAGTAAAAAAAAAACCCCAGTACCTGCGATTTAAGGAAAAATGGCGCGAACCGACGAGTACCGTGCACTACCGATTGAACGCACCACTTGACCACCACTTTCTTACCAAACAAGCTCATTAATACTTGAGTAAAATATCTCCTTATTTCCAGCTAGCTTTGACCGAAATTTAGGGCCAAAAATGCAAGGGAGAGAGAGAGAGAAAATTGTATGGCTTTGGTGGTGACAAGTGTCACCACCCTATGGCTCTTTGGTTGATTTTTTTTTCTTGCCTTTTTATCACTTGGAGCCATCTTTCACCTTCATTTTTTCTGCTGCTTGGCCGAGAGTGAGAGAGGAAAAAACACCAAGAGAAAGTTGCTCCATTTCTTCCTGAATCTAGCCACCAAGTGAGAAAGAAAGAAAACTAAACCGATTAAAGCTATCCTTGAGTGTTTATTTAGTGAGGTGTTGGTGAAATTTTTGAAGGGGAAGTTATGGTTGCTCTTGGTAAACACTTAAGCAAGGTAAGTATGATAATTTCCCCATTTCTTACTCTTGATCTTGTTTAAATTAGCTTAGCATCTCAAATTTGTGGTGAATGATGGTTGTTATCATGTTTTGGGTGTTTTTCCTTTTAGTTACATGAATTAGGGTTTGATGGATTGCTACCTATACTTGATGTATAGTTAATATATGTTGTATCCAAGATTATATAGGGGGTTTTGGTAGCAAGTGAAGTAAGAAATGAAGAAAGTTGTCATTGAAACCAAAATTTCCAGATTTCTGGCAAATATGACTTCAATTCTGTCCGGTTTTAGTGCTCCATGTTAGAGGTCGAATTAAGCTTGGAACAAAACATGAAAGTTGTAGATAATGATATTCTATAGTTTTCTACAAAATTTCATCTCAATCGGAGCAACGTAGCCTGTTAAAAGACCGAAATACCTCTGCTGCCCTGTTTCTATCCGAACATACTAATCAGCTTCTGTAATTAGTTGTTTTGACCAGGAATACTACTGATTTGGCTGTCGATGTCTTCTTAAGACTTATAGCCTTGTATCTTAGCTTTCAAATGGCTTTGGAATCACTTGAATTGGAGTTGTATAATCTAAGATATGACTGAAGGAGTCAGGACTGCCATAGTAAACTTCGAATTGGAAAATCTGGAGTTGTTTCGGTAAATTTGACCTAGATACATTGCATTGCAAACTGGACTGAGTGGCCTTCTTCAACCTTGTATCCCCCTGTCTTAGCTTCGAAATGGTATAAGTTGCACCTCAATCCGATAAGCGTAGCTTCGGATGTGCCCATTCCGTAAAAACTCGTCAAAACTGTCCTTTGTAAACTTCGTTTCCACACTTGTTGTTAGCTTAAATTTTGTCCTTGTATTGTCTTGAACATATTGAGTGGTTGTTTATGTTGTGTGTAATGTTGGGATTGATTGAGGAAAACAATGAAACCACAAATGACTGAAAAATAGGTAAATACAAAGGGCGTGCAGCCCAAATTTTCGCTCAAGGACTAATTTTCTATTTGAACTTGTATATTTTCGTTTGCCAAATACTATGACCGTTTTTCCATCTTAAAACATGGTCCTCCTTCAATTGGAAACTCCAAATGTTTGCTTACTCTTACCAAATAAAGAGAAGTGGTTTAGGGTTTTCTTGGGTACTTTGTTCTCCTTTTTACATGAATTTCATTACGACCTTTAGTTTGTAAAATTTACTTGAATATGAGATGATTTTGAACCATATAAACGATTCCGAAAATAGTATTTCTTAGCCTATCTAGTTGGATTCCGACTTGTCTTTGGTTCAAGTATTTTCATTGGAAAATTTTATAATCCTTTTGAGTTTGGTTTTACTTTTGGTCTACGAAACCCTAATTATTTTGTCTACGGGTCTAAATGTCCTCGTTTCACTTTAAATACCTAATTGTTTATGCTAGATGAGCTGTAACATTCTGTCTCGTTAACTTTAGGTTTTCTCGGTGACTAAGGATAATATCTGGAAGAATATTTTGCAAGTTGTTTTGCGTACATAGGTGAGTGTTCCTTGTTTGTTATATCTTCCTTGACTTCATGGCTTGTTGTTATTGTTTGATCATGTGTTAAATGTTTCCAATGATTTCCAAATGAATTTTCCAGGCGAGCGTGTACTTTATCGTGCTTGACCTAAATGAAACGTGAAATTTTCAATGCTTTAGTGATTAATACATTAGTTGCGCATGATGTAAGTCTTTTGGCTGAATTGGGTCCTGCCCTTCGTTACCGATCGACTCGAGTCAGAAGCGGACTCGATCGGGCGATATGGTGACCTTGGGTGAACGTTTGGTATACTCAAGTATTACCTTGTAGTCTGGACAACGTCCGGATAGGTGGAGCCTGGCCAACGGCCGGGAAGGGGGAAAATGAACGAACGAAAGAACGAACGAGGGTTTTAATTACAAAATGCATTCTTCAAAAGAATGGAGGAATAAGGGGAAATGTCAGGAGAACGAACGAACGAACGAATTTATGGCTCCTTATGAGCCCGTATCCTTTTAATGAATGTGTTACTATCACTTTCCATTATAAATTTTTCTTGAATTATTGATACTCCATGTTTCATGTATTGAAATGATTATTTGATTATGTGTTCGGAACCTTACTGAGCTTTTAGCTCACCCCTTTAGTTTTGTTTTCCTTAACAGGGGACGGCGAACAGGATGAGAGCATAGACTCGCCTAGTCTAGTTCTTTTGTTTTTTTTGTAATGGTTCTCGCCCTAGTGCTTGGCACGGGCTGGACGTATGAAGGATTGAGAACCTTTGTATATTCGATGTTTATACTCTCTTTTGGGTTGGAAATGTGTATAAGTTCCGCTTTAAGTTTTGGATCGTTGCCCTCTTTATTTTTGTGATTTTATTCCCATTTCATTTAAGAGCTGTAGCAAGTGAGTGAGTCCCGGCGAGAGTTGGGCAGGCGGCCCGCCAAACCCTTTTGGTTCGCCTTAGGGAGAGGTGGGGCCGTGACAGGTGGCATCAGAGCCTGCTTCGTGTGGTCTCTGCGCGGAGTGAGCCTGGACTAAGTGGTAAACAAGTATAAAGGCTAAGTGCTCGTTCGAGCATATGTTATGAATTGTGAATGTTATAGGTCTTAAATCTTTCTCATGGTATCTAAGGACCATAGATAGGTATGTCGGGTGACGCGCCCCATTTTTTGATAAATAAATAAATGGTTTAAAAAATGTATTTTTTGTGATTGGAAAATGAATTGTGAAAAAGAAAAATGGGTCTAAATGGGGGGTTGAGAATGTGACGATTTGACCCAAAATTATAGTTTAAAAAGGGTTTTTGAAATAAAAATTGGAGTCGCCACTTGGTAATGAGTTAAGGTGTACCAAGTCACCTAAAAAAATGAATTTTTAAAGGAAACATAGGAAAAAGTAGTAAGAAACCCCTTTTAAACGACTCCTAGTCCACGTAAACCAAAGAAAAAGGTTTGGGAGTCACATTTGACAAAGGGGAAGGCAAGGATAAAATCCAAGGCACCCCTTTGACCTAGCCAAGGCTAGTTGCATGATTTAATCAAAGATTTTCTTGTTTTAACCAAAGAATTTATTACATTTGGATGCACTACATGAATGCAAACCCTAGACCTAGGGGTATTGGGGGAAATTTCTCTTCAAAGGTTGAGTGGTGCCAATCACATTAATTGTGAAGCCCAATAACGATCCTTTGAAGAAGTCACGAATAATGCGAGTGGGATGCAAATGAATGGAATGCATGTATGCAATGTGAGGACATGAGTTTGAAAAAGTAATAAAAGACAATAAATATGTAAATGAAAATGTGCACGTGAGTGGGCAAGGTACGGTATGTGAAATGATAATATGAAGTGCATGTGTGCAAGTGATGATAAAAGTGTTCGTGTGCAAGTGAAGAAACATAAAGGTGCACGTGTGCAAAATGGGAGGAAGAATGAAAGTGTGATGAGGGTATAAAATGGTAGAGTGGATTTAAAAATGCATGAGCCTAGGGAATTCATGCATATTGGGTACGGGGAGACCTAAATCGTGACTCAATTTGCCCTTTTACAGAGGGAATACAAGCGTGGTAAGGTTTAGAAAAAGCCACACTCGTCTATATCCCATATTTAAGGGGGACTCTCAAGCAAATGAACCCTATAACTAGCATGAAATGCAAAAATCCTAAAATGGAGGGAAAAGGGGTTCGAGGGGCATGCAAAATGATAAAACTAAAAAGAATGCATGACATGTAATGAACATGCAAACATGTACTAACGAGGGGAAATCCCTAAGGGTCTAGCGTTGGACTAGCCCATTCTATGAATTCCGACTAGCGTTGGACTAGTGGAAACGTACATTCATCCATCACATTCATTCATGGCTATGAAAAGCGAGTAGACATGCCAAACACTCATAAACACATAGCACATAATATTTAGCATGCTCGACTAGATGCAAGGCCCTAACAACGCAAATTAACACTTAACACGTAGGCATGCAACCAAGCTAATGAACCTATTACATTCACTAACTAAACAAAAAGGGAAAGGGAAAATGGACCAAATTGCTCGCCACAGCCCTATCTATTACAAGCCAAGAGGTGTACACATACCCCATTAAAAGAATAACTTAATGAAAACCAAAAGTAAATGACATAAGTAAAAGGAATTAAAGAAAAGTTAGGAAAGCAAAGTAGGCATGCAATGCACTTAGCACGTTGGGTCACATAGGAAAGACACAAAGAGGGATAAAAGAAATTATACCGCCACCTTGAATTGATGCTCTAAATGGAGTGAAATCACTTATTTATCCTCCAAAATAAAAGAAATGGTCAAGGTACCAATTTATTTGAAGAGATTAAAGAAAATAGGCAAACAAGAGCTCATTCGGTCATAAAGCCCCTAAAGTCATGGCTTAAGTGCAATTGACAAAGCATGGTAGTTAATTTGAAGCAAAGCAAGCAATGAAGTTTCAAAATTAAAACTACCAAGGACTAAATTGAGGAGATTATTCAAGCACTCAAACTTAATCAAACACCTTTAGGAACCTCAAGGGTCCAAAGACGAAGAAAAGGGCAAGTAATGGCTAAAATGCAACTACTTCATGACTCGATTGCAAGAATTTAGAACATTATTGGGCCTTTGTAACATTGCTTCGAAATCAAAAAGACCAAATTGATTAGTTTTTTCGATTACTTGGGCCATAGTGACATAAGGGGAAACTTGAGGGGTCAAAGTGCTACATTCAGAAATTGTTTTCCATGCATGCTACGTAAGAGACTTGTTCTGCAATGTTTATGTATTCTAACAAACAAAAATGAAATCTGCTGCAATCTTCTCAAACTCAAATCTCCTAACCACAACCTTGGTTAGATTTTTTCCAAAACAACTAACTTCAATCATACCAAACAACAGAAAGCTTAGCCACTACACTCAAACAAACGAAAAAAAAACTTAGCAAAACATCAATGGCTTCAAACTTCAGCAAACAATGGAGCCTGCTGCGATTTCATCTTCAATCAGATTTCAGAAAAACTAACACAATCCTTGGACAAATTCTCTCAAACCAATGCTCAAACTTTGAGTTAATCAACACAACACACAACTTCAACATCCAAACAAACCAAAACATGCAAGGAAAAACATGCAAATGCTGGGAATTTTTCATGCAAAATGGTTCGGAGTTTCAGCTTTTGATAACAAGAAAAACTGCTGCAACTTTGTTTCCCAACGGGTACTTCAGATTTGAACATCAAAGTTGATCAAAACTTTTTAAAACGAACCCCTAAACCTTGAACCAAGAATTCAGGCAAAGCTTTCTGCCAAAAAAATGTGGCAGCTAAAGAGACTTTCTGCAACTCAAAACATTTAGCAGCCCACGCAGCTCAAGAACAAATGAGACAGAGCCGTGACATGCAAACAAAGAGAGGAAAGAAAAACTATGAAAAGCTAGCAAGTTGGAACTTATTCATGAACTCATTTCTACAATGTCTCAGCTTCCATATACGCAGGAAGATAACCATGAGCCAAATGAAAAAGAAAAAACTGACCAAAAGAACATAAAACGAGTTAAAACCATTTCTGCTTGTTCCAGCTTAGCTACATTCATGCATTTCAACTCAGACAAGCTCCAATTTCCAATTCTTGTCATGCATGCCATGGTTTTAAACATTTAACCGAAACACATGCAAAGCTGGAATATTTTCATGCAAAATGGTTTGGAGCTTCAGCAAACAGATGCTTTTGAGCTTCGGCACATAGCATGGCAGATTTATACAATCATCTCAAATCGAAAACCAGCTTCAAGTTCTTATCACGCATGCAAAGAAATGACAAAAACACAAACACTAAAGACCTTCACACAAGCCAAAAATGAGGACAAGACTTTCTGCCAAAGGAGAAAAATGCAGCAGCTGAAAGGCTTTCGGCAATTCCAACCTGCTGCCATTTCCCTTTCATATAGATTCTAAATTCAAAACACAACTTAATCAATCCACTCAACCGGACAGCACAGAAATTGAGTCTCCACATATGCAAAAAGAAATTCAGAACAGGAAACCAGCATAGCTAGAAACCTTTTGCAACTATATTATCAAGCATTATTTTCAACCCACACATAAAACCTTTGGATTTAAGCACCAGAAACCCACGGAAACATGAGACTCCAACCATATCCCAAAGCCTTGACATCTTAACCAAATCAAAGATTACATTTTTATTACGAAATTAAAGCAACAGAAATGAACAAAGCACCTAAACTAGCGAACAACTACCAGCATCAGCAGCGGCCCAAACAAGAAAACCAAGGATGCAAGAACCCAGCTCAGCCATGGAGGAAAACGGAAAAGCTAAGAGATTAGTTCAAGAGATACCTCAAGAAATTTTCTGGATTGGGTTCGGTTGAGCGAAAGCAGATGGTTGGCTTCCTTCCCTTTTTGCTTTGATTCCTTTCCAGCGGTCTCTCCTCTTTCCCGCTGCTGCCAGAAAACCGTAGCCTTCCCTTTTTACTTTCGATCGTCACTAGCCTCAGCTCTCCTGTCACTCCCTCTCCTTCTCGTTCTTTCCTTCCTCTGCTTTTCCTCTCCAAAGCTCTCTCCCTTCTTCCTAATCAGCCGCCCGTCAGCCCCTCTGATTTCTCAGCCTGTTTTCCTCCCCTTTCTTTTGCTTGTTTCTGATTTCTCCTCGTTCCCGTCTCTCCCCTTTTTTTTGTTTTCCTCAAAACTCCCAGCCGTTCTGTCTTTCTTTTGCTGTTCTATCCCTTTTGCAAAAAAAAAACCCCCCCCCACGGCTGAGCCTTCTCTTACCTTTTATATCCACTTCCCAATCTCCTAAACCCTCACCCCAATGGTGAGGATGAAGGCTTACCCCTTGCCTTCATATCCAGCCATCCAATGGGTATCTCTGATCGTCCTTTGCACGCTGCAAAAATTGCAGCGTGCATGCTGCGATAATTTTTTAATTTTTTATATTTTTTTAACTAATTAATTAATTAAACAACAAAAATGATAATAATAAAACAATAATAATTAATAACGAAAACAACTTAATTAACATTAGATAAAAATAAACTAGAAACAACAAAAATGCAACTTTCCATTTTTCCCTTTTTCATTTTTCATTTTTCTGCTTTTTTTTTCATTTTTCATTTTCATTCTCATTTTTTCCATTTTTTCCAAGAAAACATTGAATTTAAATCAAAACAATTAAAACATATTTTTTTCAATGCTTTTCTTTTCTTTTCGAGAAATTCTATGCTAAAAACTTAAAAATAATAATAATAACACAAAAAACTAAAAAACTAAAAACTAAAAAGTGAATAAAACGGGCACAAACTAAAAAAAATAAATAGTAAATGAAATTACACCAAAATTTGGTGTCTACAGTTTGCCCCTCTTTGTCTGAGTTTGCGAAAAACTTGAGACAAAGAATTAGACACCAAATGCTCACCTGTGTTATTCGGCTACGAGCGTCTCGAACGATGGACGCTTTAGAAATGGGGACTGACCCCTTTGACAAAAATTTAAAATGGGATTGACCCAAACAGAAAATTTAAAATTGGGATTGACCCGAACAGAAATTTAAAACGGGACTGACCCGAATAGGAATTTTGAAATCGGGACTGACTCGAACAGGAATTTAAAATTGGGATAGATCCACGGGATAGACCCGGACAGAAATGTAAAATTGGGATAGACCCACGGGATAGACCCGAACAGAAATTTCAAATTGGGATAGACCCGGACAGAAATGTAAAATTGAGATAGACCCACGGGATATACCCGGACAGAAATTTAAAATTGGGATAGACCCACGGGATAGACCCGGACAGAAATGTAAATTGGGATAAACCCACAGGATAGACCCGGACAGAAAGGTAAATGGGATAGACCCAGACAGAAATGTAAAATTGGGATAGACCCACGGGATAGACCCGAACAGAGATGTAAATGGGATAGACCCGGACGGAAATTTAAATGGGATAGACCCACGGGATAGACCCGAACAGAAACGTAAAATGGGATAGACCCAGACATAAATTTAAATGGGATAGACCCACGGGATAGACCCGAACAGAAAATGCAAGCGGGATAGACCCGAACAGAAATTTAAATGGGATAGACCCACGGGATAGACCCGAACAGAAACGTAAAATGGGATTAGACCCACGGGATAGACCCAGACAGAAATGTAAATGGGATAGACCCGGACGAAAATTTAAAATTGGAATAGACCCACGGGATAGATCCGGACAGAAATGTAAATGGGATAGACCCGGACGGAAATTTAAATGGGATAGACCCACGGGATAGACCCGAACAGAAATTTAAATGGGATAGACCCAGACAGAAATTTAAATGGGATAGACCCACGGGATAGACCCGAACAGAAACGTAAATGGGATAGACCCACGGGATAGACTCGGACAGAAAGGTAAATGGGATAGACCCAGACAGAAATGTAAAATTGGGATAGACCCACGGGATAGACCCGAACAGAGATGTAAATGGGATAGACCCGGACAGAAATTTAAAATTGGGATAGACCCACGGGATTTAAAACAATGAGTTGAGTTTTTACCTGAGAACAGCTAAAAGTTTTGCATCGAGTGAAGATTTGATCCTTAGCTGAAACAATAGCTGATTTTGATTTAACATATTGTTTCTTCTGATTGCACTTGCCAATAATACTGTTGATTCGTCTTTGTCCACTGGGGGAGTTTTTTCTGACATTAATTTGGGCGAGAAAAGAGGGTGGTTGTTTCCATTTGTAGATGTAGCATTCCTGCAAGAAAGAAAAAAAAAAAGAAATAATGGATTTGTCACCATCATTTGATCCAATTTCCCTTGAGAATCGTGTAAACATGAGTCTTTTGATGCCTTTGCCAACTTTTGCTGCGGCATCTGCCTTGGTTGAATTTGTAATTTTGAAACCATTCGATTCTGGAGACCAATAAAGTGTGCATTTACCATGTCACCAAATCCATGTAGCAGCTTGGTTGCATTTTACTCACTTTAATAGATGATTGAATCCCATATTCTTGCACAAACCTTAGGGTTCATCATTCATCCGAATCCAATGGTGAAAGAATGATGCATGAAAAATGCAAGATGATTTCCTATGTTATACATGGAATGAGTATGCCAAAGAATGTAAAACACATCCAACTATGACTAATCCTACAAAATGCCATGAATACAAACAAATGAGAAAAGATGTATTTCATAAGAATGTATTTGGAAAAAATGTTTTTACAAAGCGACACAGTTTTGGCCAACAGATGTCATATTCAAATCTCTAGATATCTTTGTTCTGGAATTTAATATTGGCAGAAGTATGACAAAAATGAGAAGAAATCCAAATGAACCAAGTCACCAGCTGTTCCTCCTCGTGCTTGCTCGTTGCAAAAAATTGCCTTGGCGGCCTTTCTGGTTTTCACCAAGGTTGCCCCCCACCCTTTTTGTTTTTGTTTTTTTTTTTTTTTTTGAGGTGCCCTTTCGGGTTTTCACCTAAAGAAATAATGAACTATCTCGACCATGATTGACTCAGAAACATGAGTTAAAGATTTCTGACATCAGTAAAATACTCTTCCCTTATGAGGTTAGGCGAAGACATTATGGACATCACCTGCCAGTTGATTAGCAAACTTTCCAATAGAAATAAAACAAGTGACTAAAGCCAGGACTTTGGGCTTTTGTAATGAAGTCAGGTGGGTGCTTTTTCAAAGAAAGTTGAGGCTTGAAAGCAAAATTTCTGAAAGGTGTGAAATAACCTGAGATTGCATCATTTTGAGACTATCTCCAATTTTTGAACGAAACCGAGGAAGATTTGCCCCAGTTTGATTGAATTCTTCTCTTTGCATTTTTCATTGCATTTTTCACTTTTGCATTTTTCTTCAAAAATTAAATTTGCCCCAGTGTGGGGTTCTTTCTTTTCTTTCCGATCATCTCTTTTTAAAATGAATTTGCCCCAGTGTGGGGTTTGCAATTCTCAGGGGCTGCCAAACGAAAATTTGTCAATTCTGATGGCTCAAAGGGGACAAGTAGGGATAAAATGCTTTAAATGTAAAAGAAGAGGGCCTGACTTGCATTTCGTCATTTGCATGAATTTCTAAGGAAAATTTGCATGATCAAATGAAAATCTTCTTGCACATGTCCAAGTTGATAGGTCGAGGAAATGTTCGCCTATCCATTTCTGTCAAAATAAGTGTTCCGCCAGGTAATACCTTTTGGACAATGAACGGCCCTTTCTGATTTGGAACATATTTGCTTCTGCCTTCGTCTTGTAGTGGCAAAGTTCGGTTGAATGCTTTGCCCCCTTCCTCAAAATGTACGCTGATGAAACTTCTTGTTGTAGGCTCAGGCCATTCATTTTGTAACATTTCATGACAAACGGCATTCTTTGGTCGAACTCCCATTAGAGTGTACAAAGATAGAATTTCTGCTGCTGCCAATGATACTGCTTCCAACCATCTGTACACCTTGATACATAGTCAAACCCTTAATCATCTTCTTTTCTGCTTTTGTCCACACGAATACTGATTTATGTCCTTTTGACCTCATTCTCAGTGCCAATGTGAACAATTGCTATGGCTTCTAGGTTTGGTTTGAATTTTTCCTCATTTTGTTCAAGATTTTTGAAAAAGAATCAAATACTTTCTCTTTATCACTTCGCTTTGAAATCTGGGTTCCAAAATTTTCAAGTCGTGAGTGAGATAGAGATTGCCATTATTGAATTCCAGAAAAGTGATATCCAAAGGGTCAAACAATTTCATCTTTGGCCATTTGAAAGAATTAACGAATTTGGAATAATAAGCAAACAAATATACAACAAACAAATGAACAAGCAATATGACCGAAATATAAACAAACAAATAAACCAAAATAACATGACAAGAATGACTTGTTCATTTTCATAAAACCTTTGATTGAAAGCAAACGGAAATGAAATGAAAACTTAAAAATATTTACATGCGCAAATTTTGGTCAAAAGTAAAGATGTTTTCATTAGCTAATTACAGATGCAAAAGTTTTTCCCTCATGAATTCGCATGAATGACAAACCCCTTTTAGGTTTACCGAAACTCCTTCTGAATGGGTAGAAATTCGGCTATCCCATTGGAAATTGATCCCTCAGGGATATCGAGAAATTCTGCGTCATTTCCAAACACTTCAGCCTCACTTGATGAGTTTTTAGCAGGCTCCTTAAATTCCGTATTGTCCATAATAACCCCAATGGTGTTATCGTATTCTGGCAGGGGGTTCTTATCCACATTTGGCGCTTGTGCCTCTTTTCTTCTAATTACAATCTCTCCAACTTCAATCATGTCTTGAATTTTATGCTTGAGTGCTTTACACTCAGCAACCGGATGGCCGGGTGCCCCTGAATGATAAGCACAAACAGCTTGTGAGTTATACCCAACGGGTATGCCATACGGATAGGTTGGAGGGGGAATGACACCTATTTTCCCGGCAGCCTTCAATTGGTCATATAATTGATCCAAAGGCCTGTCGAGATTGGTGAATGTGCGGTTACATCCCGGATTGTTGGCTTTAGGGGGCTGAAGATAGTTGTAAACGGGTCTGCTTGGCGGAGGCATTATTGAATTGAATGGAGGCCGATGCCAATTTTGGTGAGGATTTGGTTGAGAAATTTGAAAAGGGGCTAAAGGCGAGTTGGTGTAGTTAGGGCGAGGTCGAGGATGATTGGTGTTGGTGTGACAAACAGGATGAAGGTTTGGATAGTAAGGGTAAGGGTTGGAGTAGGTAGGGTATTGTCGAGGTCTGGGCTTTGAGACAGGGTTTCGATCCCAGGCAAAAGCGATTTCCCCCTCTTTCTTTTGGAATTGCTTCTTCCCATTACTACCTTGGCTTTGCAAAGCATCCAACTGCGATTTGAGGGCAGACACATTAACAATCTTTCTAGCCTTCACGAAATCATCAAATTCCTCAAGCTTATTAACAATTGCGGCAAATGAGCATCCAGTCATGCGAAAAATTTCTTCAAAGTACGGCGGGTCATGTGCCTTAATGAAAGTGCGTATGATTTCGTCCTCCGTCATTGGTGGCTCGACTTTTGCAGCTATTTTCCTCCACCTCTTGGCATAAGTCTTGTGATCTTCAGATGGCTGCCTCTTTGTCCCTTCCAACGTGGTTCGTGTTGGAGCCAGCTCGCAATTATACTCGTACTGCTTCACAAAAGCGTTGGACAAGTCAAGCCAGGTCTTCGCTTCTTCGGGTTTCAGCTTGGAATACCAGTCGAGTGCATCCCCCTCCAGACTTTCTGGGAATAGCCTCAAAGGCAGATTTTCATCATCTGTTGGCCTACCCAACTTGTTGGCGAACAATCGGAGGTGTGTCTTGGGATTACCCGTTCCATCATACTTGTTGAATTTCGGGGTTTTGAACCCTTCAGGCAATTGCACATTTGGGAAAAGGCAAAGTTCATCGTAATCCAGGACTCCTTGCTTGCTCAACCCCTGACTTTTCCTTATAAACTCATCAAAACGGTCAAGGCGTTTGAGCAGCTTTATATCAAAGGGAGCAGAGGATTCCCCCATTTCTGGCTTGGTTTGAATGGTATGGTCTGGTAAGCAAGGCTCAGCTGTATCATGATAAAAGGCATGCGGCTTAGGGGGTATATTCGAAGTGATTTGAGGTTGTGGGCCTTGCACGTAAGTAGGGAAGAATGAAGGATCAGGAGGGCAAGTGTCTGGCAAATGTATGGTGGGATATGTGAAAGTTCCTTTGGGTGGAATAGGTAAAGATGGAATAACGGTGACTTGAGTTGAAGGGATGACAAATGGCTCTTGCTCAGCCTGCTTGACGGGTATAGGTTCAGGTTGAACTCCGCTGCTGATTAGCTCGTCAATCAATTTCCTTTGGGGCGCCATCTCAGTGGTCATCTTGTCGAACTTAGTGACATCTCAGTCAACTGAACCCCCAAACTCATGGTCTCGGGTTGAGCGGTAGTAGCAGACCTATCTGATTGTTCCGGTTGTGAACTCATGTTTACACGGCTCCTCTGAGCTTGGCTACGGGATCGTGTTATGATGGGGCTTCGACGAGAAGCTATGTTTAAATATTACCTGAGAATTTTTGAAAAGATTGCCTTTAGATTTAACCCTTGCTTAGTTATTACAATAAAAATAAAGAAAAGAAAGAGAAAAAGGCAAGAGTTAGTAGATATCCAGGAAATTCGGATGCATGTCCTATGGGGGAACCCTTTTTGTGCCAAGGGTAGGCCTAGCATGAAAATGCAATCCTCTAGGGTAGGCACCATACCATACCTGATGGATCTGATCAACTCATTGAGTGAAAGTAATTTTTTGCAAAATGAGGTCCACGTCCGAATGGATTGATCACTTCTGATCAATACAAGATTTTTGCAAAAAACGCATGGGTTTGACCTTAACGAACTTCCTATCGAAAAAATTTGAATTCGTTGACTAGATTTCTCAGTGAATCACGGGTCAAAACCCTAACTGATCAAATGGCTGGATGCAATGGATGTTTTTCTCAAAATCGACTAGGTTTTCCATTTTGAAATTCGACATTGAAACCCTTATTGGTCAAATGAAATTGATAATTTATTAAAAATCGACCGGATTACCCTAAAAAGGGTAAATTGGTCAAATGAATTGAGTGAAATTTTAAAAACTTACTCAAAATTGACCAAATCATCCTAAAAAAGGAATTTGATCGAATGAAATTGAGAATTTTATTCAAAATGGATCGGGTCATCCTAAAAGTGAAATTGGTTAAATGAATTGAATGAGATCGAGAATTTATTCAAAATTGACCGGATCGCCCTAAAAGGGTAAATTGGTCAAATGAATTGATGTTTTATTCAAAATCGACCAGGTGACCCTAAAAGGGTAAATTGGTCAAATGACCCTAAAAGGGTAAATTGGTCAAATGATCCTAAAAAGGGTAAATTGGTCAAATGAATTGACGATTTATTCAAAATCGACCAGGTGACCCTAAAAAGGGTAAATTGGTCAAAGGAATGGTTTATTCAAAATTGATTATGAATTGACAAAATAGATCGATTGAATCATCCGGCCATTAGTGATTTCAGAAAATTAGTCTATGAGCCTTCTAAAATCAAGATTTGGCCTCCATATTTATCATCTCAACCATGAGGAATCATTTGTGAATTTTCTTCAAATTAATGTCCTTTACGCAAAGGATTTTTACCAATTTTTGATAAAATGGCCAAAAAGTGATTTTAGACGCTCATATTCCAAAGATCACTCTATGAAAATGATCGGATCCTACCTTACCTTGTGCACTACCCCTTTAGATGGTACAAAATGTAAACGTGCAAGTCTCGTTGGATTAAGTATCCGAGACACAAGGTGGCTTATTCCTAAACACAGGATTCCCTATGTGGCATTCCCTTTCTAGGTTTATGCATGATGCCATTTATTAAAGCGATGTAAATATGTGACAAATATGGCCTAAAGGACATGAATAATGCATCGGGGGGAAAAGGTCTAAAATGAAATGTATTTATTGAAAATTAAGTGTAATGACTAAAATTTAAACATGTGAGTTATCTAGTGGGTAGGTCACTAAAGAGTGCCACAGAGGCCTCTTATTGCTAGGGCACATGAATGCAATCCAAGAAAACAAAAAGAATGGTTAGTGCAATTGATAGTACACATAACACATTGGGAGCAATTAAGAAAAAAAATACAATGAAAGCAATAAAAGGGGTGGAACCCCTTCCCTCGTGCCTAATGTGCTTAAAAGAGGGTGAGGCTGACTCTAACCTAGGAAAACGCTAATATGGATGCATGAGCCTGGGGCTAACTAATGCAACTAGACTCGATAAGGCTTCGGCTCCCAAGCCTTCAGACCTAAAGGCAAAGGGTCATCACTCCCAAGGCCTTCGATCGGTGGCTCGAGTGATCCCTTAGGTAGCGCTATGGGCGCAGCGCACACCATCCGCCTACCCAAGGCGATCGATTCTAATCCTACAAGGCGGTGTGGGAAACGCCCACGAAAATAAAAAAAAATGGGATAACAATAAATAAACGTGCACGTATGAAGTGCTCCCTATTTTGAGGGAAAGGGTTGAGAACCAACGCGAGGCTCTAAGGGTGACACACCCCCCCAAATGCAATGCAAGCGCGAGATAAACAAGTAAACATACATCCAATCAACCAATCATACATACGTGAACGAGGGAGTAGTTGAGACGCGAGAAATGCAAAAATCCTAAAAAAGGGAAAATGCAACCCTAAAACACCCAAATGTGATATATGAAAAGGTTAAAAGAAGAAAAAGATTGATTAAATCAAATTTGCTCGGACTCTCGAATCTCCCCAGTGGAGTCGCCAACTGTCGCGCCCCATTTTTTGATAAATAAATAAATGGTTTAAAAAATGTATTTTTTGTGATTGGAAAATGAATTGTGAAAAAGAAAAATGGGTCTAAATGGGGGGTTGAGAATGCGACGATTTGACCCAAAATTATAGTTTAAAAAGGGTTTTTGAAATAAAAATTGGAGTCGCCACTTGGTAATGAGTTAAGGTGTACCAAGTCACCTAAAAAAAATGAATTTTTAAAGGAAACATAGGAAAAAGTAGTAAGAAACCCCTTTTAAACGACTCCTAGTCCACGTAAACCAAAGAAAAAGGTTCGGGAGTCACATTTGACAAAGGGGAAGGCAAGGATAAAATCCAAGGCACCCCTTTGACCTAACTAAGGCTAGTTGCATGATTTAATCAAAGATTTTCTTGTTTTAACCAAAGAATTTATTACATTTGGATGCACTACATGAATGCAAACCCTAGACCTAGGGGTATTGGGGGAAATTTCTCTTCAAAGGTTGAGTGGTGCCAATCACATTAATTGTGAAGCCCAATAACGATCCTTTGAAGAAGTCACGAATAATGCGAGTGGGATGCAAATGAATGGAATGCATGTATGCAATGTGAGGACATGAGTTTGAAAAAGTAATAAAAGACAATAAATATGTAAATGAAAATGTGCACGTGAGTGGGCAAGGTACGGTACGTGAAATGATAATATGAAGTGCATGTGTGCAAGTGATGATAAAAGTGTTCGTGTGCAAGTGAAGAAACATAAAGGTGCACGTGTGCAAAATGGGAGGAAGAATGAAAGTGTGATGAGGGTATAAAATGGTAGAGTGGATTTAAAAATGCATGAGCCTAGGGAATTCATGCATATTGGGTACGGGGAGACCTAAATCGTGACTCAATTTGCCCTTTTACAGAGGGAATACAAGCGTGCTAAGGCTTAGAAAAAGCCACACTCGTCTATATCCCATATTTAAGGGGGACTCTCAAGCAAATGAACCCTATAACTAGCATGAAATGCAAAAATCCTAAAATGGAGGGAAAAGGGGTTCGAGGGGCATGCAAAATGATAAAACTAAAAAGAATGCATGACATGTAATGAACATGCAAACATGTACTAACGAGGGGAAATCCCTAAGGGTCTAGCGTTGGACTAGCCCATTCTATGAATTCCGACTAGCGTTGGACTAGTGGAAACGTACATTCATCCATCACATTCATTCATGGCTATGAAAAGCGAGTAGACATGCCAAACACTCATAAACACATAGCACATAACATTTAGCATGCTCGACTAGATGCAAGGCCCTAACAACGCAAATTAACACTTAACACGTAGGCATGCAACCAAGCTAATGAACCTATTACATTCACTAACTAAAACAAAAAGGGAAAGGGAAAATGGACCAAATTGCTCGCCACAGCCCTATCTATTACAAGCCAAGAGGTGTACACATACCCCATTAAAAGAATAACTTAATGAAAACCAAAAGTAAATGACATAAGTAAAAGGAATTAAAGAAAAGCTAGGAAAGCAAAGTAGGCATGCAATGCACTTAGCACGTTGGGTCACATAGGAAAGACACAAAGAGGGATAAAAGAAATCATACCGCCACCTTGAATTGATGCTCTAAATGGAGTGAAATCACTTATTTATCCTCCAAAATAAAAGAAATGGTCAAGGTACCAATTTATTTGAAGAGATTAAAGAAAATAGGCAAACAAGAGCTCATTCGGTCATAAAACCCCTAAAGTCATGGCTTAAGTGCAATTGATAAAGCATGGTAGTTAATTTGAAGCAAAGCAAGCAATGAAGTTTCAAAATTAAAACTACCAAGGACTAAATTGAGGAGATTATTCAAGCACTCAAACTTAATCAAACACCTTTAGGAACCTCAAGGGTCCAAAGACGAAGAAAAGGGCAAGTAATGGCTAAAATGCAACTTCTTCATGACTCGATTGCAAGAATTTAGAACATTATTGGGCCTTTGTAACATTGCTTCGAAATCAAAAAGACCAAATTGATTAGTTTTTTCGATTACTTGGGCCATAGTGACATAAGGGGAAACTTGAGGGGTCAAAGTGCTACATTCAGAAATTGTTTTCCATGCATGCTACGTAAGAGACTTGTTCTGCAATGTTTATGTATTCTAACAAACAAAAATGAAATCTGCTGCAATCTTCTCAAACTCAAATCTCCTAACCACAACCTTGGTTAGATTTTTTCCAAAACAACTAACTTCAATCATACCAAACAACAGAAAGCTTAGCCACTACACTCAAACAAACGAAAAAAAAACTTAGCAAAACATCAATGGCTTCAAACTTCAGCAAACAATGGAGCCTGCTGCGATTTCATCTTCAATCAGATTTCAGAAAAACTAACACAATCCTTGGACAAATTCTCTCAAACCAATGCTCAAACTTTGAGTTAATCAACACAACACACAACTTCAACATCCAAACAAACCAAAACATGTAAGGAAAAACATGCAAATGCTGGGAATTTTTCATGCAAAATGGTTCGGAGTTTCAGCTTTTGATAACAAGAAAAACTGCTGCAACTTTGTTTCCCAACGGGTACTTCAGATTTGAACATCAAAGTTGATCAAAACTTTTTAAAACGAACCCCTAAACCTTGAACCAAGAATTCAAGCAAAGCTTTCTGCCAAAAAAATGTGGCAGCTAAAGAGACTTTCTGCAACTCAAAACATTTAGCAGCCCACGCAGCTCAAGAACAAATGAGACAAAGCCGTGACATGCAAACAAAGAGAGGAAAGAAAAACTATGAAAAGCTAGCAAGTTGGAACTTATTCATGAACTCATTTCTACAATGTCTCAGCTTCCATATACGCAGGAAGATAACCATGAGCCAAATGAAAAAGAAAAAACTGACCAAAAGAACATAAAACGAGTTAAAACCATTTCTGCTTGTTCCAGCTTAGCTACATTCATGCATTTCAACTCAGACAAGCTCCAATTTCCAATTCTTGTCATGCATGCCATGGTTTTAAACATTTAACCGAAACACATGCAAAGCTGGAATATTTTCATGCAAAATGGTTTGGAGCTTCAGCAAACAGATGCTTTTGAGCTTCGGCACATAGCATGGCAGATTTATACAATCATCTCAAATCGAAAACCAGCTTCAAGTTCTTATCACGCATGCAAAGAAATGACAAAAACACAAACACTAAAGACCTTCACACAAGCCAAAAATGAGGACAAGACTTTCTGCCAAAGGAGAAAAATGCAGCAGCTGAAAGGCTTTCGGCAATTCCAACCTGCTGCCATTTCCCTTTCATATAGATTCTAAATTCAAAACACAACTTAATCAATCCACTCAACCGGACAGCACAGAAATTGAGTCTCCACATATGCAAAAAGAAATTCAGAACAGGAAACCAGCATAGCTAGAAACCTTTTGCAACTATATTATCAAGCATTATTTTCAACCCACACATAAAACCTTTGGATTTAAGCACCAGAAACCCACGGAAACATGAGACTCCAACCATATCCCAAAGCCTTGACATCTTAACCAAATCAAAGATTACATTTTTATTACGAAATTAAAGCAACAGAAATGAACAAAGCACCTAAACTAGCGAACAACTACCAGCATCAGCAGCGGCCCAAACAAGAAAACCAAGGATGCAAGAACCCAGCTCAGCCATGGAGGAAAACGGAAAAGCTAAGAGATTAGTTCAAGAGATACCTCAAGAAATTTTCTGGATTGGGTTCGGTTGAGCGAAAGCAGATGGTTGGCTTCCTTCCCTTTTTGCTTTGATTCCTTTCCAGCGGTCTCTCCTCTTTCCCGCTGCTGCCAGAAAACCGTAGCCTTCCCTTTTTACTTTCGATCGTCACTAGCCTCAGCTCTCCTGTCACTCCCTCTCCTTCTCGTTCTTTCCTTCCTCTGCTTTTCCTCTCCAAAGCTCTCTCCCTTCTTCCTAATCAGCCGCCCGTCAGCCCCTCTGATTTCTCAGCCTGTTTTCCTCCCCTTTCTTTTGCTTGTTTCTGATTTCTCCTCGTTCCCGTCTCTCCCCTTTTTTTTGTTTTCCTCAAAACTCCCAGCCGTTCTGTCTTTCTTTTGCTGTTCTATCCCTTTTGCAAAAAAAAAACCCCCCCACGACTGAGCCTTCTCTTACCTTTTATATCCACTTCCCAATCTCCTAAACCCTCACCCCAATGGTGAGGATGAAGGCTTACCCCTTGCCTTCATATCCAGCCATCCAATGGGTATCTCTGATCGTCCTTTGCACGCTGCAAAAATTGCAGCGTGCATGCTGCGATAATTTTTTAATTTTTATTTTTTTTAACTAATTAATTAATTAAACAACAAAAATGACAATAATAAAACAATAATAATTAATAACAAAAACAACTTAATTAACATTAGATAAAAATAAACTAGAAACAACAAAAATGCAACTTTCCACTTTTCCCTTTTTCATTTTTCATTTTTCTGCTTTTTTTTTTCATTTTTCATTTTCATTCTCATTTTTTCCATTTTTTCCAAGAAAACATTGAATTTAAATCAAAACAATTAAAACATATTTTTTTGAATGCTTTTCTTTTCTTTTCGAGAAATTCTATGCTAAAAACTTAAAAATAATAATAATAACACAAAAAACTAAAAAACTAAAAACTAAAAAGTGAATAAAACGAGCACAAACTAAAAAAAATAAATAGTAAATGAAATTACACCAAAATTTGGTGTCTACATCGGGTAGGAATTTCGATTTGTAGATGGTTTACCCTTGGGACTGGCCAGCTCGAGATGTGAATTGTCTTATTTCGGATTCTCGTGCCCGAGTACTCCAAAGTTGAAACGGTACTAAGTACTTGAGACATGCATTTCGGGAAATGAACAAGCTTTGTCTAGCTAGAATGAGGACTAGAGGTCAACGGATGTATAGTTGGGATAGAAAGTGACGCGAGAGCCCGGACGGGGTCATCTTAGCTGAGTGTGGGACGACAAGTCGCGTTTTCTTTCGTTTTGCCCTTGCATTATTCCTACATGTCATTTACTTGTGGTATGTTAATACTTACATATATAGTATCTGCTGCACTTGACTTTGTCTAACTTGAAATGTCTCTTGGTGTATATGGTGCATTATATTGTGTATATGTCTCCTTGTGTATTTGGTGTGTTGTATCTTGTTGTTTTAGTCAATTTACTGTGTTACATACTAAATCACCTTTTGAAAAAAAATATCGAGGACGACATTCTTTGAAGGAGGGGAGATTGGGATACCCTGAAAATTAGAAGGTTGTTTGTAAAGAAAATACTAAAGTGTATTTCTTTGGGTTTGATTTAGAACCTTATTCTGTTTTAAAAGACTAGAAACCCTAAAATTTTTAATCAAAAACCCTAATTCACTTGTGACCAACCGGTTTTCTTAAATCTCCCATTTTTTAATTGAAACCCTAATTTTAATCACTGGAATTATAAAATCCCTCACGTTTCTCTTAAAAACTTCCTTTTATTTGGAACTTATGATTTTATTATAGCCCTACTACCCAATCATTTCACAATAAGTGAAAATGAACCTAGAAAGTAGGGTTTCACTTTTCGTTTTCAAGTTGGAGCATGTTAGGGTTTTCACGTGTATCCGTAGTGTAATTATCCGGTACGGAGCGAGGATCAAATTTGGTGCTTACAAGTGACTTTTGGGTGAGAAATAATATGTGATTAGAAGCAATGATAAAAAGTTAGTGAATAGGAAGTAAAAAAAAAACCCCAGTACCTGCGATTTAAGGAAAAACGGCGCGAACCGACGGGTACCGTGCACTACCGATTGAACGCACCACTTGACCACCACTTTCTTACCAAACAAGCTCATTAATACTTGAGTAAAATATCTCCTTATTTCCAGCTAGCTTTGACCGAAATTTAGGGCCAAAAATGCAAGGGAGAGAGAGAGAGAAAATTGTATGGCTTTGGTGGTGACAAGTGTCACCACCCTATGGCTCTTTGGTTGATTTTTTTTTCTTGCCTTTTTATCACTTGGAGCCATCTTTCTCCTTCATTTTTTCTGCTGCTTGGCCGAGAGTGAGAGAGGAAAAAACACCAAGAGAAAGTTGCTCCATTTCTTCCTGAATCTAGCCACCAAGTGAGAAAGAAAGAAAACTAAACCGATTAAAGCTATACTTGAGTGTTTATTTAGTGAGGTGTTGGTGAAATTTTTGAAGGGAAAGTTATGGTTGCTCTTGGTAAACACTTAAGCAAGGTAAGTATGATTATTTCCCCATTTCTTACTCTTGATCTTGTTTAAATTAGCTTAGCATCTCAAATTTGTGGTGAATGATGGTTGTTATCATGTTTTGGGTGTTTTTCCTTTTAGTTACACGAATTAGGGTTTGATGGATTGCTACCTATACTTGATGTATAGTTAATATATGTTGTATCCAAGATTATATAGGGGGTTTTGGTAGCAAGTGAAGTAAGAAATGAACAAAGTTGTCATTGAAACCAAAATTTCCAGATTTCTGGCAAATATGACTTCAATTCTGTCCGGTTTTAGTGCTCCATGTTAGAGGCCGAATTAAGCTTGGAACAAAACATGAAAGTTGTAGATAATGATATTCTATAGTTTTCTACAAAATTTCAGCTCAATCGGAGCAACATAGCCTATTAAAAGACCGAAATACCTCTGCTGCCCTGTTTCTATCCGAACATACTAATCAGCTTCTGTAATTAGTTGTTTTGACCAGGAATACTACTGATTTGGCTGTCGATGTCTTCTTAAGACTTATAGCCTTGTATCTTAGCTTTCAAATGGCTTTGGAATCACTTGAATTGGAGTTGTATAATCTGAGATATGACTGAAGGAGTCAGGACTGCCGTAGTAAACTTCGAATTGGAAAATCTGGAGTTGTTTCGGTAAATTTGACCTAGATACATTGCATTGCAAACTGGACTGAGTGGCCTTCTTCAACCTTGTATCCCCCTGTCTTAGCTTCGAAATGGTATCAGTTGCACCTCAATCCGATAAGCGTAGCTTCGGATGTGCCCATTCCGTAAAAACCCGTCAAAACTGTCCTTTGTAAACTTCGTTTCCACACTTGTTGTTAGCTTAAATTTTGTCCTTGTATTGTCTTGAACATATTGAGTGGTTTTTTATGTTGTGTGTAATGTTGGGATTGATTGAGGAAAACAATGAAACCACAAATGACTGAAAAATAGGTAAATACAAATTGCGTGCAGCCCAAATTTTCGCTCAAGGACTAATTTTCTATTTGAACTTGTATATTTTTGTTTACTAAATACTATGACCATTTTTCCATCTTAAAACATGGTCCTCCTTCAATTGGAAACTCCAAATATTTGCTTACTCTTACCAAATAAAGAGAAGTGGTTTAGGGTTTTCTTGGGTACTTTGTTCTCCTTTTCACATGAATTTCATTACGACCTTTAGTTTGTAAAATTTATTTGAATATGAGATGATTTTGAACCATATAAATGATTCCGAAAATAGTATTTCTTAGCCTATCTAGTTGGATTCCGACTTGTCTTTGGTTCAAGTATTTTCATTGGAAAATTTTATAATCCTTTTGAGTTTGGTTTTACTTTTGGTCTACGAAACCCTAATTATTTTGTCTATGGGTCTAAATGTCCTCGTTTCACTTTAAATACCTAATTGTTTATGCTAGATGAGCTGTAACATTCTGTCTCGTTAACTTTAGGTTTTCTCGGTGACTAAGGATAATATCTGGAAGAATATTTTGCAAGTTGTTTTGCGTACATAGGTGAGTGTTCCTTGTTTGTTATATCTTCCTTGACTTCATGGCTTGTTGTTATTGTTTGATCATGTGTTAAATGTTTCCAATGATTTCCAAACGAATTTTCCAGGCGAGCGTGTACTTTATCGTGCTCGACCTAAATGAAACGTGAAATTTTCAATGCTTTAGTGATTAATACATTAGTTGCGCATGATGTAAGTCTTTTGGCTGAATTGGGTCCTGCCCTTCGTTACCGATCGACTCGAGTCAGAAGCGGATTCGGTCGGGCGATATGGTGACCTTGGGTGAACGTTTGGTATACTCAAGTATTACCTTGTAGACCTTGTAGTCTGGACAACGTCCGGATAGGTGGAGCCTGGCCAACGGCCGGGAAGGGGAAGAATGAACGAACGAAAGAACGAACGAGGGTTTTAATTACAAAATGCATTCTTCAAAAGAATGGAGGAATAAGGGGAAATGTCAGGAGAACGAACGAACGAACGAATTTATGGCTCCTTGTGAGCCCGTATCCTTTTAATGAATGTGTTACTATCGCTTTCCATTATAAATGTTTCTTGAATTATTGATACTCCATGTTTCATGTATTGAAATGATTATTTGATTATGTGTTCGGAACCTCACTGAGCTTTTAGCTCACCCCTTTAGTTTTGTTTTCCTTAACAGGGGACGGCGAACAGGATGAGAGCATAGACTCGCCTAGTCTAGTTCTTTTGTTTTCTTTTGTAATGGTTCTCGCCCTAGTGCTTGGCACGGGCTGGACGTATGAAGGATTGAGAACCTTTGTATATTCGATGTTTATACTCTCTTTTGGGTTGGAAATGTGTATAAGTTCCGCTTTAAGTTTTGGATCGTTGCCCTCTTTATTTTTGTGATTTTATTCCCATTTCATTTAAGAGCTGTAGCAAGTGAGTGAGTTCCGGCGAGAGCTGGGCAGGTGGCCCTCCAAACCCTTTTGGTTCGCCTTAGGGAGAGGTGGGGCCGTGACAGGTGGCATCAGAGCCTGCTTCGTGTGGTCTCTGCGCGGAGTGAGCCTGGACTAAGTGGTGAACAAGTATAAAGGCTAAGTGCTCGTTCGAGCATATGTTATGAATTGTGAATGTTATAGGTCTTAAATCTTTCTCATGGTATCTAAGGACCATAGATAGGTATGTCGGGTAGGAATTTCGATTTGTAGATGGTTTACTCTTGGGACTGGCCAGCTCGAGATGTGAATTGTCTTATTTCGGATTCTCGTGCCCGAGTACTCCAAAGTTGAAACAGTACTAAGTACTTGAGACTTGCATTTCGGGAAATGAACAGGCTTTGTCTAGCTAGAATGAGGACTAGAGGTCAACGGACGTATAGTTGGGATAGAAAGTGACGCGAGAGCCCGGACGGGGTCATCTTAGCTGAGTGTGGGACGACAAGTCGCGTTTTCTTTCGTTTTGCCCTTGCATTATTCCTACATGTCATTTACTTGTGGTATGTTAATACTTACATATATAGTATCTGCTGCACTTGACTTTGTCTAACTTGAAATGTCTCTTGGTGTATATGGTGCATTATATTGTGTATATGTCTCCTTGTGTATTTGGTGTGTTGTATCTTGTTGTTTTAGTCAATTTACTGTGTTACATACTAAATCACCTTTTGAAAAAAAAAATGTCGAGGACGACATTCTTTGAAGGAGGGGAGATTGTGATACCCTGAAAATTAGGAGGTTGTTTGTAACGAAAATACTAAAGTGTATTTCTTTGGGTTTGATTTAGAACCTTATTCTGTTTTAAAAGACTAGAAACCCTAAGATTTTTAATCAAAAACCCTAATTCACTTGTGACCAACCGGTTTTCTTAAATCTCCCATATTTTAATTGAAACCCTAATTTTAATCACTGGAATTATAAAATCCCTCACGTTTCTCTTAAAAACTTCCTTTTATTTGGAACTTATGATTTTATTATAGCCCTACTACCCAATCATTTCACAATAAGTGCAAATGAACCTAGAAAGTAGGGTTTCACTTTTCGTTTTCAAGTTGGAGCAAGTTAGGGTTTTCACGTGTATCCGTAGTGTAATTATCCGGTACGGAGCGAGGATCAAATTTGGTGCTTACAAGTGACTTTTGGGTGAGAAATAATATGTGATTAGAAGCAATGATAAAAAGTTAGTGAATAGGAAGTAAAAAAAAAACCCCAGTACCTGCGATTTAAGGAAAAACGGCGCGAACCGACGGGTACCGTGCACTACCGATTGAACGCACCACTTGACCACCACTTTCTTACCAAACAAGCTCATTAATACTTGAGTAAAATATCTCCTTATTTCCAGCTAGCTTTGACCGAAATTTAGGGCCAAAAATGCAAGGGAGAGAGAGAGAGAAAATTGTATGGCTTTGGTGGTGACAAGTGTCACCACCCTATGGCTCTTTGGTTGATTTTTTTTTCTTGCCTTTTTATCACTTGGAGCCATCTTTCTCCTTCATTTTTTCTGCTGCTTGGCCGAGAGTGAGAGAGGAAAAAACACCAAGAGAAAGTTGCTCCATTTCTTCCTGAATCTAGCCACCAAGTGAGAAAGAAAGAAAACTAAACCGATTAAAGCTATCCTTGAGTGTTTATTTAGTGAGGTGTTGGTGAAATTTTTGAAGGGGAAGTTATGGTTGCTCTTGGTAAACACTTAAGCAAGGTAAGTATGATGATTTCCCCATTTCTTACTCTTGATCTTGTTTAAATTAGCTTAGCATCTCAAATTTGTGGTGAATGATGGTTGTTATCATGTTTTGGGTGTTTTTCCTTTTAGTTACACGAATTAGGGTTTGATGGATTGCTACCTATACTTGATGTATAGTTAATATATGTTGTATCCAAGATTATATAGGGGGTTTTGGTAGCAAGTGAAGTAAGAAATTAAGAAAGTTGTCATTGAAACCAAAATTTCCAGATTTCTGGCAAATATGACTTCAATTCTGTCCGGTTTTAGTGCTCCATGTTAGAGGCCGAATTAAGCTTGGAACAAAACATGAAAGTTGTAGATAATGATATTCTATAGTTTTCTACAAAATTTCAGCTCAATCGGAGCAACGTAGCCTGTTAAAAGACCGAAATACCTCTGCTGCCCTGTTTCTATCCGAACATACTAATCAGCTTCTGTAATTAGTTGTTTTGACCAGGAATACTACTGATTTGGCTGTCGATGTCTTCTTAATACATATAGTCTTGTATCTTAGCTTTCAAATGGCTTTGGAATCACTTGAATTGGAGTTGTATATTCTGAGATATGACTGAAGGAGTCAGGACTGCCATAGTAAACTTCGAATTGGAAAATCTGGAGTTGTTTCGGTAAATTTGACCTAGATACATTGCATTGCAAACTGGACTGAGTGGCCTTCTTCAACCTTGTATCCCCCTGTCTTAGCTTCGAAATGGTATAAGTTGCACCTCAATCCGATAAGCGTAGCTTCGGATGTGCCCATTCCGTAAAAACCCGTCAAAACTGTTCTTTGTAAACTTCGTTTCCACACTTGTTGTTAGCTTAAATTTTGTCCTTGTATTGTCTTGAGCATATTAAGTGGTTGTTTATGTTGTGTGTAATGTTGGGATTGATTGAGGAAAACAATGAAACCATAAATGGCTGAAAAATAGGTAAATACAAAGGGCGTGCTGCCCAAATTTTCGCTCAAGGACTAATTTTCTATTTGAACTTGTATATTTTCGTTTACCAAATACTATGACCGTTTTTCCATCTTAAAACATGGTCCTTCTTCAATTGGAAACTCCAAATGTTTGCTTACTCTTACCAAATAAAGAGAAGTGATTTAGGGTTTTCTTGGGTACTTTGTTCTCCTTTTTACATGAATTTCATTAAGACCTTTAGTTTGTAAAATCTACTTGAATATGAGATGATTTTGAACCATATAAACGATTCTGAAAATAGTATTTCTTAGCCTATCTAGTTGGATTCCGACTTGTCTTTGGTTCAAGTGTTTTCATTGGAAAATTTTATAATCCTTTTGAGTTTGGTTTTACTTTTGGTCTACGAAACCCTAATTATTTTGTCTACGGGTCTAAATGACCTCGTTTCACTTTAAATACCTAATTGTTTATGCTAGATGAGTTGTAACATTCTGTCTCGTTAACTTTAGGTTTTCTCGGTGACTAAGGATAATATCTGGAAGAATATTTTGCAAGTTGTTTTGCGTACATAGGTGAGTGTTCCTTGTTTGTTATATCTTCCTTGACTTCATGGCTTGTTGTTATTGTTTGATCATGTGTTAAATGTTTCCAGTGATTTCCAAACGAATTTTCCAGGCGAGCGTGTACTTTATCACGCTCGACCTAAATGAAACGTGAAATTTTCAATGCTTTAGTGATTAATACATTAGTTGCGCATGATGTAAGCCTTTTGCCCTTCGTTACTGTAGACACCAAAATTTTAGCATTTATTTACTTATTTATTTAGGTGATTTTGTTTATTTTTGTTTTTGTTTTTATTTATTTTTGTTTTTTTTATCTTTGTTTCATTTTTTTTGTTAAGAAAATTGCTTTATTATTATTTAATTTATTGAAAAAAATCAAAGGGACAGGAACAAGACACATAAGCCTACTTTGGGATTTGAAATCTTGGCCTTTCAGTTTAGGTTTAGTTTTTTGGGGGTGTCTTTAAAAATACAAATAGCCGCAAACACAGAAGGGGGGAGTAAAAATGGGGAGCTTTGTCTGCGAAAAAGAAAAAGGAACAGGAGAAAACAAAAGAAAAGAGAGGAAAGAAAAGGGTGACGGACAAAGGGAGTGAGGAGGGCAGCAGAGAGTAAGTGACGGCTAGAAATCTGGTTTTTTGGTTGGAGAGGAGAGTAACGGCTGGGGTTTGGAAATAGAGGGGAGAGGCTAAGAGGAAAGGTGAGGTTTTTAGGCAAGGAGAGAACCACCTGCAGAGGGAGAAACAGTCGGATGAAGGTTGGGGACTGAGGGAAAAAGGAAAGAACAGAAAAAGGGATGGCAGGAGAAAGAAGGAAGGGAGCTTCGTCTGGCTGGGGAGAGAGAAAAATTCTTCGGCTGGAGGGTTTTGAGAGAATAGGGAGCGGCGGCTAGAAGAACCAAAAGGAGAAGAGACCGAGAGAGTTGAGGGCAAAAACAGAGCAAAGGAGAAGGGCCTGGTCGGAGGAAAAATGAAAGAAAAGAACAAGAAAAAAGGGAGACCTTTAAGGGGGCGGCTGGTTTTTCTTTGAGTAAGAAAGATTGAGGGAGAGGTGACAGCAAAAGGAGGGCGGCGAACGGAGGAGCTTTGGGGAGAGCAAAAGCAAAGGAAACAAGCGACAGGGGAGTTGGCGGCTGGGCTAAATAGAAAAAGGTAGAGGAAAAGAAAAGGGCAGCGGGGAGAGTGAAATGAGGGATAAAGGGTAAGAGACCGGAGAGCAACGCCGGGGGCAGAGGAGGAAGACAAAGGCGCTGAGCAAGAGAAGAAGGGGTAGTCTGAGGAAGAAGCCGCGACCGGAGCCGCAACTCCCACCGATTCGTCGAAATCCGCCACTGCCGCCATCAATCGTCACCGTGAGAGGCCACTATGAGGTAACCTCTTCGTTTACATTTCAGTCTTCCGTCAAAATATGTCTGCTGTGAAGTTGGCATTTCAATTTTCCTGTCGATTGTTCATGGCCTTTTGGAATACACATGCTCTGTAAGTCGATTGGAATGTATTTCTTGGGTTGCTGATAAAATTTTGGGCTAGTTATAGTTTCAATTTGAGCAAAAATCTAGTGAAATGTTAATGCCCATTTGTTGCTCGATGAAATGCCTAACCGAAAGCCTTGCTTGAAGATGATTTTTGCTTGCATTTTGCGTGCTCTTATCCCAGAAATTTTGTTTACCAGAGTTGGGTAGTTGATGTCTTTGGTAATTATGCTAGAGGTTAGGTTTGTTTTTGCTAAGATGGCATGCTGTAGCTCTCTGTTTTTCCCTTGTGGTTGTGCAATAGATTTGAAATGATGAATTAGAAGAAAGCCACGGTTGGGAATAAAATTATTGCAGAGAATATTTGTTGTTCAAAAGAAAAGTTCCTCATGGCTTTGTATGTTCTTTTCAAAGGATTCTACACTTGGCATGTGAATAATTTGACCCCTATCAGTTCTCCTGTAGTAGAATATGTTTTCAGCTTTGCCGTTGTCGCTTCATTTATGCCATTTTGAATGAAAGCTGTCAGTTTCCTCCATCCGATGACCTGGAGGGCTGTTTTGCTGTGAATGCTGAAGTTTTTATTTGCAAGATTATGGTTGGACCTTAGATTCTTATCTTGTGAACTTGTTTGAAGTTCCGGCAGAGCTTTAAGCTATTTTGGTTGCATTTTGATGGGTTGCAAATCTGCAGCATAACAAAAACTTTTGCATCCTCTTTGCTGTTTTTTTCTGCAACCGCTCACCAAGTTTCTTGCTGATTGGTCTTATATTGGAAAGATGAATTAAATGAGTGGTGTTGGATTTGCATGTCTGGGATCTAAAATACTTGAATTATGATCAAATACTTGCTGCAAAATGAACAAATCAGGTTATCGAACCCTTTTGCATAAAATTCTCCAGTATTTGCATGATTTTCCTTCTATGCTTCAATTTGTTTTGGATGTTGAAAATTGTGTGTCATGCTGCTTAGATTAAGTTTTGGGATCTTGGTTGGAAAGAAATGCTTTTGTTATGTTTGAAGTTGGAATCTGTGTGCGAAATGAAAGTTGCAACTGCATTTTTCTTTGGATGGCAGACGGTCTTCATTAGATGCTTCAATCTTCCTATTGCTGAAATATTTCACGGACCTTTTGCATGACGTTTGCATGAGATCTTCATAAAATTGCACTTTGGCCCCCAAGTCTCCCTTTGTTGCACTATGGCCCTATAAACTTTCAATTTCTTTCAATTGGGTCCCTAATTTAATTGCAAATGGGTTCTTGCACTTTATTTTCTTTAATTTTGACCCCAAAACTTTGTTAATGTTTGCAATCAAGTCTTTTATTCTTTTGACTTCTTGAATGTGGGTTTTTTATATGATTTAATTGATTCAATTTCATGTTTATTTTTATCTTTTGTGATTATTTATTAATTAAAGTGATGCCTTGACCTTTTCTCAGTATTTTGGAGGGTAAATAAGTGATTTCACCTCATTAGAGCCAAATTCAAGGGAGGTACACCCTAATCCTTTATTTCTTGCTTTATTTGACTCTACGTGCCCTATGTGACTTTACATGTTTGATTGTATGCCTCTTGAATGTTTTTTATTCATTTCATTTATTTATTCATTTGCTTTATTGGCTTTATATATTTATTTTTAGTTCAATTTGATCATTCGAAAGGCACATGAATGCCAAATTTGTAATAGTTAGGTATTTATTTTAATTATTTATTTATTTCCCCTTTTTAGATTGTAGTAGGGCTCCTCGAATGTAAGAGTTAGGGTTTTATTCGCTTTATTTGTTTTGTGTGATTTACATGCTTACGTGCTATGTGTTACTGCTTTCTTAGGGCCTTGCATCTAGATAAGCATGCTTATGTGAAACTATGTGCCTCGCATGTCTATTTGCTTTGATATTATATCTAATTATGTGAATGGGATGCACGTTGCCGTGGCTAGTCCAATGCTAGTGATGGTCTTTCCCCCTCGAACTCTCACAAGTCCAATGCTTGTGAATGAGCGTTAATAAGGGCTAGTCCAATGCTAGACCCAATAGGGCCGTCCCCCTCACTAGTTCATAATTGCATGCCTTCATTACATTTCATGCATTTTTAGTAATTTCACTTTTTGCATCCTCCCCTAACCTTTGCCCTACACATTTAGGGCTGCATTCTCATTTTAGACTAGCTCACTTGCTTGTATAGGTTAGGGAGTAACCCCTTGAGTATGGGATATGGACGAGTTTAGCTTCTCTAGTCTTAGCACGCTCGTATTCCCTCTATTAAAGGGAAAATTGAGCCACGAACATTAGTTCCCCATACTTGACATGATGCATTCCTTTAGGTCACGTATATTTGTATAATTATTTTATTTTTCTTTTCTTTTCTTAGAGTTTCACATTTTTGCATTATTCGTGACCTCTCCAAAGAGTCCACATTGGGCATCACAATTAATGTGATTGGCACCAATTGAGCTTTGAAGAAAAATTTCGACCCCCCGATACCCTCTTAGGTCTAGAGTTTGCATTCATATAGTACATCCAAATGTGATAAATCTTTAGGTTAAAATAAGAAAATCTTTGACTAAATCGCACAACTAGCCTTGGCTAGGTTGAAAGGGTGCCTTGGATTCTTATCCTTGCCTTCCCTTTTTTCAAATATGACTCCCGAATCTTTTTCTCTGATTTTCGTAGACTTGGAGTCGTTTAAAAAGGGTTTTCTACTTTTTTTTGTTTAAAAAATTCATTTTTAGGTGACTTGGTACACCTTAACTCTATACCAAGTGGCGACTCCATTTTCATTCAAAAAACCCTTTTTAAACTATATTTTGGGTCAAATCCTCGCATTTTCAAGTCCCATTTAGACCCATGTTTTCATTTTCTTTTTAAATCAAAAATTGAATCAAAAGCTATTTTTTCTAAACTCGTCATTTATTTTTATTATTATTTCAAAAAATGGGGGCGCGACAGTTACCAATCGACTCGAGCCAGAAGCGGACTCTGTCGGGCGATATGGTGACCCTAGGTGAACATTTGGTATACTCGAGTATTACCTTGTAGTCCGGACAACGTCTAGATGGGTGGAGCCTGGCCAACGGCCGGGAAGGGGGTGAATGAACGAACGAAAGAACGAACGAGGGTTTTAATTACAAAATGCATTCTTCAAAAGAATGGAGGAATAAGGGGAAATGTCAGGAGAACGAACGAACGAACGAATTTATGGCTCCTTGTGAGCCCGTATCCTTTTAATGAATATGTTACTATCGCTTTCCATTATAAATGTTTCTTGAATTATTGATACTCCATATTTCATGTATTGAAATGATTATTTGATTATGTGTTCGGAACCTCACTGAGCTTTTAGCTCAGCCCTTTAGTTTTGTTTTCCTTAACAGGGGATGGCGAACAGGATGAGAGCATAGACTCGCCTAGTCTAGTTCTTTTGTTTTTTTTTTGTAATGGTTCTCACCCCAGTGCTTGGCACGGGCTGGACGTATGAAGGATTGAGAACCTTTGTATATTCGATGTTTATACTCTCTTTTGGGTTGGAAATGTGTATAAGTTCTGCTTTAAGTTTTGGATCGTTGCCCTATTTATTCTTGTGATTTTATTCCGATTTCATTTAAGAGCTGTAGTAAGTGAGTGAGTCTCGGTGAGAGTTGGGCAGGTGACCCACCAAACCCTTTTGGTTCGCCTTAGGGGGAGGTGGGGCCGTGACAAAAGCTTGCTCTATACAAGACAAACAAGAAATGATCTTCACCATGTGGACACAAGCAAAAGTGATGCTTCAAAAGTCAAGAAAGAAGGCTACATGTTTCTTCCAATTTTGTAGTGCTAAAAAAGTGTTAATGAAGTTTCTTGACAAGTTAATCTTGCCTCCTTTAAGTCCCATCAATCATTGTTGGTCCAACTAGTACAAATTCATCAACGACAATCAAGTTGCATAAGTTGTGCAACTTGCAAAAATTGGAACCGAAAGAGAAACCGGACCTTGAAATCGAACCTAGGACAAGAGCTAGTTTTAAGGACCAGTTTTTTCTCAACAAAATTTTTCTCCAACCAGTTTCCAACCATTATGCCTCTAATCCTTTTTTCCAACTGTTTCTTGGTCAAGAAATGGTTTCTTGCCCTATTTTCCAACTTTATCTTTGCATATTTAAAATTTTCCTTGCTTGATTTGGTGATCAAATTTCAATGAAACTTCTATTTCTTACCTGCAAAAGTAAATCATCCAAACATGTGAAAGGAAACCAATGACCATTAACTAATGAGAGTTTCGTCACCCTTAATGCTCTTGTTTTTAGACAACAATAATTTAAAATCACTTGAAATGGCCACGAAATGTAGTGCACAAAATGCTCTTATCATATTTCTATTATTTTATCTTGTACTTGCTTAGTTTATATATTTTATTCAATTTAATTATATCTAATTTCTTCTTTTAAATAATTTATTTGTTTTGTTGAATTATTTTTAGATTTTTTCTTTAGTTTTGTAGCAGTCTTAAGGAAATTTACTTCTTTAACTAAACAAGAGGTCATAAAAGGAAAATGAATTTCTTGATCTAAAACCTTAGTTGTTATTCCTCATTCGTTTATGTAAAAAGGAAAATTTTGAGATAAGAGAGAGTACCTAAAATCATTTCTTAATTTATCTCTTTTACTAGAATGAAGGTAGTTTGGAAACAAAATTGTTGCCTATGAACATGTGCATTTTAAAGTTCATAATTGATGTCCAATCTTCTACCATCTGTTCTGTGTAGTCTTTCTCTTAATTTTTCATAATATTGAGTTGGTATTAATCATTCTTATTTACAATTATGATCTTCTTCGGTATCCAATAGGGCTATTGTGTCTAAATAAATTTTTTTATTTAATAGTAATTTAATTGGGATATATTATCTTTGAAATCTTATTTCTGAAATAGAAGTTATTAAATATCCATCATCCTACTTTTGTATTTGGATGTTTGAATTAGTTTCTCTAAAATCTATTCTTTCTTCTTTTTGTTTGTTTTCTTTTAATATTTATACTTCCATTTGTGACAGGTGTCGAGGTTGTGCAATAATAATTACTAAAAAATCAAAGTTACCACCACAATTAATTATAGAACAAATCCAAGTACTGCAACAGGGACCTTAGGTGTGCAACGGGTTACTTGATTCACCCTGTTCCTGAAGAGTTTGCGTGATCTGATATACCAGAATTGTCTATAAAAATATTAAATTCACGTACAATGGCAAGTAGGGTCGATTCTGTCACGGCTCCACCTCCCCCTAAGGCGAACCAAAAGGGTTTGGCGGGTCGCCTGCCCAGCTCTCGCCGGGACTCACTCATTTACTACAGCTCTTAAATGAAATCGGAATAAAATCACAAGAATAAATAGGGCAACGATCCAAAACTTAAAGCAGAACTTATATACATTTCCAACCCAAAAGAGAGTATAAACATTGAATATACAAAGGTTCTCAATCCTTCATACGTCCAGCCCGTGCCAAGTACTGGGGCGAGAACCATTACAAAAAAAACAAAAGAACTAGACTAGGCTAGTCTATGCTCTCATCCTGTTCGCCGTCCCCTGTTAAGAAAAACAAAACTAAAGGGGTGAACTAAAAGCTCAGTGAGGTTCCGAACACAGAATCAAATAATCATTTCAATACATGAAACATGGAGTATCAATAATTCAAGAAACATTTACAATGGAAAGCGATAGTAACACATTCATTAAAAGGATACGGGCTCACAAGGAGCCATAAATTCGTTCGTTCGTTCGTTCTCCTGACATTTCCCCTTATTCCTCCATTCTTTTGAAGAATGCATTTTGTAATTAAAACCCTCGTTCGTTCTTTCGTTCGTTCATTCATCCCCTTCCCCCGCCGTTGGCCAGGCTCCACCCATCCGGACGTTGTCCGGACTACAAGGTAATATTCGAGTATACCAAACATTCACCCAGGGTCACCATATCGCCCGACCGAGTCCGCTTCTGGCTCGAGTCGATCGGTAACGAAGGGCAGGACCCAATTCAGCCAAAAGGCTTACATCATGAGCAACTAATGTATTAATCATTAAAGTATTGAAAATTTCACGTTTCATTTAGGTCGAGCGCGATAAAGTACACGCTCGCCTGGAAAATTCATTTGGAAATCATTGGGAACATTTAACACCTGATCAAACAATAACAACAAGTCATGAAGTCAAGGAAGATGTAACAAACAAGGAACACTCACCTATGTACGCAAAACAACTTGCAAAATATTCTTCCAGATATTATCCTTAGTCACCGAGAAAACCTAAAGTTAACGAGACAGAATGTTACAGCTCATCTAGCATAAACAATTAGGTATTTAAAGTGAAACGAGGACATTTAGACCCGTAGACAAAATAATTAGGGTTTCGTAGACCAAAAGGATTATAAAATTTTCCAATGAAAACACTTGAACCAAAGACAAGTCGGAATCCAACTAGATAGGCTAAGAAATATTGTTTTCGGAATCGTTTATATGGTTCAAAATCATCTCATATTCAAGTAGATTTTATAAACTAAAGTTCTTAATGAAATTCATGTAAAAAGGAGAACAAAGTACCCAAGAAAACCCTAAACCACTGCTCTTTATTTGGTAAGAGTAAGCAAACATTTGGAGTTTCCAATTGAAGAAGGACCATGTTTTAAGATGAAAAAACGGTCATAGTATTTGCCAAACGAAAATATACAAGTTCAAATAGAAAATTAGTCCTTGGGCGAAAATTTGGGCAGCACGCCCTTTGTATTTACCTATTTTCCAGCCATTTATGGCTTCATTGTTTTCCTTAATCAATCCCAACATTACACACAACAAAAACAACCACTCAATATGCTCAAGACAATACAAGGACAAAAATTTAAGCTAACAACAAGTGTGGAAACGAAGTTTACAAAAGACAGTTTTGACGGGTTTTTGTGGAATGGGCACATCCGAGGCTACGCTTATTGGATTGAGGTGAAACTTATACCATTTCGAAGCTAAGACAGGGGGATACAAGGTTGAAGAAGGCCACTCAGCCCAGTTTGCAATGTATCTAGGTCAAATTTACCAAAAAAACTCCAGATTTTGCAATTCGAAGTTTACTATGGCAGTCCTGACTCATTCAGTCATATCTCAGAATGTACAACTCCAATTCAAGTGATTCAAAAGCCATTTGAAATCTAAGATATAAGGCTATAAGTCTTAAGAAGACATCAACAGCCAAATCCATAGTATTCCTGGTCAAAACAACCAATTACAGAAGCTGATTAGTATGTTCGGATAGAAACAGGGCAGCAGGGGTATTTCAGTCTTTTCACAGGCTACGTTGCTGCGATTGAGCTGAAATTTTGTAGGCAACTATAAAATATTATTCTATACAACTTTCATGTTTTGTGCCAAGCCTAATTCAGCCCCTAACATGGAGCACTAAAACCGGACAGAATTGAAGTCATATTTGCCAGAAATCTGGAAATTTTGGTTTCAATGATAACTTTTTTCATTTCTTGCTTCACTTGCTACCAAAACCCCCTATATAATCTTGGATGCAACATATATTAACCATACATCAAGTATAGGTAGCAATCCATCAAACCCTAATTCATGTAACTAAAAGGAAAAACGCCCAAAACATGATAACAACCATCATTCACCACAAATTTGAGATGCTAAGCTAATTTAAACAAGATCAAGAGTAAGAAATGGGAAAATCATCATCCTTACCTTGCTTAAGTGTTTACCAAGAGCAACCCTAGCTTCCCCTTCAAAAATTTCACCAACACCTCACTAAATAAACACTAAAGGATAGCTTTAATCGGTTTAGCTTTCTTTCTTTCTCACTTGGTGGCTAGATTCAGGAAGAAATGGAGCAACTTTGTCTTGGTGTTTTTTCCTCTCTCTCTCTCTCAGCCAAGTAGCAGAAAAAATGAAGAATAAAGATGGCTCCAAGTGATAAGAAGGCAAGAAAAAAAAATCAACCAAAGAGCCCCAGGGTGGTGACACTTGTCACCACCAAAGCCATACAGTTTTCTCTCTCTCTCCCTTGCATTTTTGGTCCTAAATTTCGGTCAAAGTTAGCTGGAAATAAGGAGATATTTTGCTCAAGTATTAATGAGGTTGTTTGGTAAGAAAGTGGTGGTCAAGTGGTGCGTTCAATCGGTAGTGCACAGTACCCGTCGGTTCGCGCCGTTTTTCCTTAAATCACACGTACTAGGGTTTTTACTTCCTATTCACTAACTTTATATCATTGCTTCTAATCACATATTATTTTTCACCTAAAAGTCACTCTTAAGCACCAAATTTGATCCTTGCTCCGTACCGGATAATTACACTACGGATACACATGAAAACCCTAACTTGCTCCAACTTGAAAACGAAAAGTGAAACCCTACTTTCTAGGTTTATTTGCACTTATTGTGGAATGGTTGGGTAGTAGGGCTATAATAAAATCATAAGTTCCAAATAAAAGGGGATTTTTAAGAAAAACGTGAGGGATTTTACAATTCCAGTGATTAAAATTAGGGTTTCAATTAAAATATGGGAGATTTAAGAAAACCGGTTGGTCACAAGTGAATTAGGGTTTTTTATTAGACTTTTAGGGTTTCTAGTCTTTTAAACAAAACAAGGTTTTAAATCAAACCCAAAGAAATAACTTTAGTATTTTCTTTACAAACAACCTCCTAATTTTCAGGGTATCACAGATTCCACAGGGAACGGATAGGAAGTTGTTTCTTTCCAAATCAATAGAAGAAAATTGGGGTATTTTAATGGAGTGAAAATGAAAATAAAATAAACAAAATTCAAAAGCGAACTTACCGAGTACAATTTACTAAAAATAGCAATTAATAAAATTCTACCCAAAGGATAAACTGTTTAGGCACGGTCCAATTAAATGATCATCGATGCACAGATTTTTCATTCATCCGTCACTAGGTTGGTTATAGCTATCAACAAGGTCTAACAACCAGTTCTTCCTTACTTTTTCAACAGTGAAGATAGGACCATTGACTGCTACTCTAACCAGCAAACAACGCTAGGTATGACCGTAGGAGTTTAATTATCCAATTGTATTAAAACTAGAAGAATCCAACCCTAACCAATAAACACGCTGAGAGGGTTCATTTAAACTAGATCCTACGTTCCCCCAACACAAAGCCAATTATGATGGTTGTCACTAGTTGTCAACTAAACGAATAATTACGGATTAAATTTAGTTAACGTGACAGTAGGCTATTAAATTAAATGAAATATCCGGCCGTTGATACTCAATTAATAAAATACTCATGAACAATTAATTCAGGGAACGCATGAATAGTAACAAATTGGAAGAAATAATGAAAATTCGATTAGATCTCACAGATGTTATAGACCGCGTCTTTACATCGACCTTTGGGTAGAGGAGAAGTCTAGCCACTCCTCATCATATCAATCTCGCGTGGTTTAATCGATATCATCCAATTAATTACCAAGAATTTGGGGGACACGGAATAACGAAGAAACCGAGGAGAAATTCTCATTCCACTTTGCTTCGTGTTTGTACCCAAGCAAAAGGTATATGCCCAGGTCTCACAAAAGGCGTGTGAAATAAAGGAACAAAAACTGAAAACTTCAAGTCGTCTTCCAAGGATGGCAACCGAAAGCTACTCCCAAATTGTCCAGAGCTAGAGCTAAAAGTCAAAAGAAAAAGACGTCTGACAGATGGGAAAAAAAAAAAGAAAACTAAAGCTAATCTCTTGATTGCACGTGATTCTGGCTTTTTAGTCTTTTGAAGCCGCCACCAGCAGAAGCAAGGAAACGTCCAGGTGCAAGACTTTGTCTAGGGGTTTTAATCCATGCATCTCCGTGGTTCACATGGACCTCATTTCCTAATTGCCTCCTACTGCTACCAATCCTGCTAGTCCGTCTTTTGGGTATTCTTCTAGAGTTTTTGGCATGGGCACATCATGAAATAGAGAGTCTTCTAGAAATTTGCCTCGCTAAAGCACATTTTATACCAACCAGCTACAATTTATACAAATATGAAATATGAGCAAAATCTCAATACTTAGCACAGTAAGTAACCAAAATTAGGAAAAAATAACAACGCAAAAGATGCCCAATAGTTGCTCTATCAAATCCCCCCACACATAGACAATGCTTGTCCTCAAGCATTTCTGTGAGAACCCGTATTTCCTTAATATTTTCCCTAGGGTTTTTCCCCTTAATTGCATGTTTTCTGCATTTTCTGGCTTAGGAATATTTCTTGGTGGATTTTATGAGTAATTATAGTTTTTAGATAATTTTTCTAGTATTGGAGAGTTTTTAGAAAATTAAGAATATATAATGGACGTGGGACCCACTAGTGCGAAAAATTCGGGAAAATTCGGCCAATTAGGTTAAATTCCGGATACTATGTAAAATTTATCGGGTGTTAAGGGATAAGTAGAGGATGTGAATTGATTGATGTGAGAGGAAAAAGAAAGGATAAGAATGCACTTATTGGGTGACAAGTGTCACCATTTCATTGGATTTGACTTGATGACTTACTATTCATGTTTTTGACTTTTGACCCAATTAGTTAAATATCTTAAAAATTACCACAAAATTCACTCTTTCTTACCTCCTTATGGCCAGCCCTCTCTAGCAAGAAGAAAGAAAAAACTCTTCAAAGTTTAGCTACTACTTAGCTCAAATCAACCAAAACAAGTGCTTAAGTTAGTTTCCACTCCATAAAAACCTTCTCTTTGGTGCTAGTGAGTGATTTGGTGAAGTTTTCTTGGAGAGCTAAGGTGTCCTACAACTTCCCCTCTCTTGTTTACTAGGTAAGTGATGCTTAAACTTCCTCCTATACTTAATGATGTTTAATTTGTGCCTAATGGGAGCTAAAGTGATGGATTATGTGATTTATTTCTTGGTTTGTGATGAATTGGTGAAGTTTTTATTTTTTGAGGAATTTTCTGGTTTAATGTGATCATGGTGTTGTGGTTGTTTATGATGGTTGATAATGAGGGGTTACGACTCTAGTAGGTGTGAATTATTGATAAATTGTTATTCTTGGTTTTGATGATCACAAAGTAATTTGAAATGTTTATACTAACCAAGAAAGTGAACACTTTGATCAGGTCTGATGGAACAAAGAAAGCATATGTTCGTTTATCTCCTGACTACGTTGCTTTGGATGTGGCAAACAAGATTGGAATAATATGAATGAATTTAGTCATTGTTTTGTTCCGATCAAAGATACTGTCCTTTAAGTATGACAATTTTGCTATTCTTGGTATTTTGAAATGTATCTAACCTTCTTCGATTATAAGTGTCTTTACATATCAAAGAATCAGGTATGAATAGGTCATGAAATGCAATTCAACCAAAAGAAGAAGCAAAAACAGGACACTCACGTCGGACGGCCGAAAGGAATCTGTCGGAAGTCCGAATGGATAAAGAGCATCAAGAAGGAAGCTCTGTCGGACGCTCGTGAGGAAGCATCGGACGTCCGGAAGGATCGGACGCTTGCCATCGGACGCTCATCAACCGCATCGGACGTCCGAAAAATTCCAAGCTGACTTGCCAACTCTCTGCCTACGATCGGACGCTGTGGTGTCGGACGATCAAGACGCATCGGACGTCCGAACTTCAACTTGGCTATCATCGGACGATTGGTTCGGACGATGATTCGATCGTCGGACGTCCGACAGCCCCAACGGCTAGTTGACTCTTCAGCTGCCTTCTATCCGTTGGAAGCATTGATGAACCCCATTTCTGGTTCTCTTTAAAATCAAACTGGTCTGAACCAAGAAGGGACTTTTGCACACTTTGTTTACAAGATCTCAAGAGATATTTTAGCTAGAAAATAGTCTCCAAAGCAAGATTTGTTTTAAAGTGGTGTGAATTTCTGGTGAGCATTTCTTTTGTGATTGAAAGGATCTTTAGTGTAGCTTTGTTGAGGGTTTTCTGAGTGATTGTAAAACTTCTTGGCTTGACTAAGTGAAGCTTAGGGCAAGGAGGAAGTGCTCCCTCCATTGTACATCTAGTTGATCTTCTTTCATCAAAGAGAAGTTGCTCTTCCTAGTGTTTGGTCTTCAAGTTTGAGGATAGCTTACTAGACACTTGGTTTGATTCCCTAATTTACTTTTCTGTTTAATAAAATTCTCATTACTTGTCTATACTTGTGTTTCTAATCAATATTGCTCTTGTCTTCTAATCCACTTGGTTGATCATTACTAGAAAAGAAGGTAATTTTTTATTAAAGAAAAAGTGCATAAATTTGGTTAAGATTTTAATCAACCCAATTCACCCCCCCTCTTGGTTGTCTGTAGGACTTACAATTGGTATCAGAGCTTGGTCTTCTTGAGATTAAGCTCTAACGGCTTGGAGTAAAGATGACAACCAGTCATGCTATGTTTGTTGAGGGGCAATCTGTTACTAGGCCTCCCATGTTCAGTGGCTCTAACTATGTTAGCTGGAAAGAACGGATGATTATTTTTTTGCAATCTATTGATATTGAACTATGGTTTATTGTGAGTGAAGGACCGCATGAAGTTAACTTTCTTGATGCAGATACAGGGTTGCTTCGGCCAAAAACGAGAGCTGAAATGAATGCTCAAAATAGGACTAACCTCACATTGAATGCCAAGGCCATGAATGTTCTGTATAATGCCCTAGATTCTAATGAATCAATTAGAGTAAAAGGCTGCAAATCGGCCAAAGAAATGTGAGATAAACTAAGAGAAATCCATGAGGGTGGTGACAATGTGAAAGAACAGAAAAAGGCTATCTTGGTCACGAAATATGAATCATTTAAAATTGAACCTCTTGAGGATATTGACAAAATGTATTGCAGGTTCACTGACTTGATCAAAGATCTCGAGGCGTTGGGCAAAGAGTACACCTTGGGAGAGAAGAACAGGAAAATTCTCAATGCTTTGGGCAAAGAATGGGAAAATAAAGTGACTGCAATAGAGGAGGCTAAGGATTTAAGTTCTGTGCCTATTGAATCTATCATTAACTCACTAACCACTTATGAGTTGAAACTGAAATCTAAAGTGCAGGAGGAAGAGGATGCTAGAGCAAAGAGAAACATTGCTCTAAAGACTACTCAAGGTGAAGATGATACAGCTCACTTGGATGATGAAGACTCAGATGGTGATGATAATGATCTTGCTCTCATCACCAGAGGCTTCAAGAGAATCTTGAATAAAAGAAAGTTTAGAAGGGGAGGACCTAGCAATCAATTCCAAAATCAGCCATCTATCGCAAAGTACAAAGGAAAACAAGATTTCAACAAGAAACAGTTGGACAAATGCTTCGAATGTGGACAGCCTGGACACTATGAAAACGAATGCCCCATGAAGAAGATGAAAGATGGAAAAGCTGATCGAAAGCCAAGATTCAACAACTTTCAGATTACTTGGAATGAATGCAACTCCGAAGGGGAAGTTGAAGAAGAAGAGGAATCAGCTCAAATGGCCTTCATGGCTATTGGAAATAATGAGGTAACTTCCACACACTCTCAATCTGAAAGTGATGATGATGAAGATGATGATCTTGAATCTTTTGTTGAAAAATTGCATAATGCCTTGAAAGATTCTTATGATAAAAACAAGCAGTTAAAACAGAAATTGGCTTTTCTCATTCAAGAAAATGCAAGTCTTTTTCAACAAAACAAACAACTAAAGATCGATAATGAAAGTCTTGTAAGAGCCGGATGTAATGTTCAAAATGAGCTTGATAGAAAGACAAATATCTGTGAAATGCTGAAGGAAAGACATGGTGATTTGAAAAAAAGGATGGACAACTTGGATGAGGCTTTGAAAGCAGGAGTTTATCAAAAGGAACATGTCATCTACACGTCCTACTACTTTTCAAAGAACATTTGCACACAACAAAAATGCACATGGTTTCACAACATATAGAAGAGGTGGATTGAGATATGTCAAACCAGTACATGTTAAGGACTCTTCCATTATGTGTGATTTTTGTTGTCAAAGAGGGCATTTGAAAAGTGATTGCTATGTGAAAAGAAATCTGAACAAAGGGATGAAATGCATGTGGTTAGTTAGATACAATGCTAACTATTATGGACCCAAAAATTAAAATGGGTACCAAACACTTTCTCTTTTCAGGAAAAATGCTCAAACAAGTCCAAATGGTTCATTGATAGCGGTTGCTCAAGGCATATGACCGGTGATCCCTCTTTGTTCATAAAGCTGAAATCAAGATCAAGTGGAAAAGTGACATTTGGTGATGATGTGAAAGTTAAGACAATTGGAATAGGTGATGTTGGTAAGGATGGTGAAACTTTTGTTCATAATGTGCTCTTAGTTGATAACTTAGGTTATAATTTGCTTAGTGTTAGTCAATTGTGTGATAAAGACTTGAATGTGTTGTTTAGAAAGAATGAATGCATTGTGCTTGATTCCAAATACAATGTTGTGTTCAAAGGTAAGAGGTTCAACGATATATATATTGTGGTTCTTGATAAAATTGATTCTCCTAGCTTAAAATGTCTTAAAGCTTCAAATGAAGATCCTTGGTTGTGGCATAGAAGACTTTGTCATTTTAACATGGATTTACTAAAGGAAATTTCGAAAAAGGAGCTAGTTAGAGGCTTGCCAAAAATCAGTTTTGAAAAGGATAAAATATGTGATGCATGTCAATTTGGAAAGCAAACAAAAGTTTCTTTTAAACCAAAGAAGTGTGTATCTACTTCCAAACCTTTAGAACTCTTGCATCTTGACTTATTTGGCCCTACTCAAATCTCTAACTTGGGTGGTAAGAAATACTGTTTTGTGATTGTAGATGATTATTCTAGATACACTTGGGTAATATTTCTTGCTCATAAGGATGATGCATTCAAGAATTTCACTTCATTGTTTGCTAAAGTGCAAAATCTGCTTGGATTAAAAATTGTTAGAATTAGAAGTGATAATGGAACAGAATTCAAGTATTGTAGATTTCCAGAATTTTGTGATTGCAATGGCATAACTCATGAGTTTTCTATTGCAAGGACTCCACAGCAAAATGGTGTTGTAGAAAGGAAAAACAGGACTCTCCAAGAGGCTGCTAGAACTATGTTGAATGAATGTAGGTTGCCTAAATATCTTTGGGCTGAAGCGGTAAACACCGCATGTTATGTGATGAACAGAATCCTCTTGAGACCTATTTTGAAGAAAACTCCTTATGAACTGATCTTTGATAAGAAACCTACTGTTGGTTATTTCAAAGTATTTGGTTGTAAATGCTTTATTTTGAATCTAAAGGAACATCTTGGTAAGTTTGATAAAAAATCTGATGAAGGAATATTTTTGGGGTATTGTGAGAATAAAAGAGGATATAGAGTTTTTAATAGAAGGACTCTTGTGATTGAAGAAGCTATACATATAACATTTGATGAAACCAATGATGATAATTTCAAAACTTCGTGTGAGGATGATGATGTAGGTGTTCGAGAAGGAATGGAAAAGCTATCAATTGGAAATGAAGCTAGCTCTAAATCGGCAGCAACTGAAATGGAAAATGAAGTTCACAATGATCAAGAAGAGGAAGATGAAGACAAAAATGATGATCCACTCAAAAATCTTCCCAAGGCTTGGAAATTCAGCCAAAATCATCCAAAAGAGCTTATAATTGGTGATCCATCCGAGAAGGTAAACACTCGTTCTCATCTAGAAAATTGATTGACAATTTTGCTTTAGTTTCTCTTTTTGAACCCAAAAATGTCAATGATGCTTTAAAGGATGAAAACTGGATTTTGGCAATGCAAGAGGAACTTAATCAATTTGAGAGAAATGAAGTTTGGACACTTGTTGATAGACCTCAAAATCAACCTATCATTGGCACAAAGTGGATTTTTAGAAATAAGTTGGATGATAAAGGTGTGGTTGTAAGAAATAAAGCCAGATTAATTACTAAAGGATATGCTCAAGAAGAAGGAATTGATTTTGATGAAACATTTGCTCCCGTAGCAAGATTAGAATCTATTAGAATGCTTTTTGCTTTTGCATGCTTTAAAGGCTTCAAATTGTTTCAAATGGATGTTAAAAGTGCTTTTTTAAATGGTTTTATTGATCAAGAAGTATATGTGGATCAACCCCCCGATTTTGAAAATACAAAATTTCCATGTCATGTGTTTAAACTATCTAAAGCTTTATATGGTCTAAAACAGGCTCCAAGAGCTTGGTATGAAAGACTAAGTGGTTTTTTGATTGAAAATGGTTTCAAAAGGGGTGTTGTGGACACCACACTTTTTACTAAGCAAGTTTTGAATGACCTTCTTATTGTGCAAATATATGTTGATGATATTATTTTTGGTGCTACTAATGAGCATCTATGCAAGGATTTTTCCACCACTATGCAAAGTGAATTTGAAATGAGTATGATAGGAGAATTAAATTTCTTTCTTGGACTTCAAATACATCAAACTCTTGAGGGAATTTTTATAAATCAAGCAAAATATACCAAGGAATTGCTGAAAAGGTTTGGCATGGAAGACTCAAAGCAAGTTGGAACTCCAATGTGCACTTCTACAAATCTTGACAAAGATGAAGAAGGTAATCATGTGGATGAAAAGCATTATAGAGGTATGATCGGAAGCCTATTCTATTTAACCGCAAGTAGACCTGATATTATGTTTGCTGTTTGCTTGTGTGCTAGATTTCAATCTTGTCCAAAAGAATCACATTTGAATGCTGTAAAAAGAATTTTTAGGTATTTGAAAGGTACATTAGACTATGGTCTTTGGTATGCTAGAACTAATGAGTTTGCACTATATGGTTATTCGGATGCTGATTTTGGAGGTTGTCGTGTGGATAGAAAGAGTACTAGTGGAACTTGTCATTTTCTTGGAAATTGTTTAGTCTCTTGGTTTAGCAAGAAACAATGTGCAATCTCTTTGTCTACAACCGAAGCAGAATATATTGCCGCTAGTGCATGTTGTGCTCAACTTTTATGGATGAAGCACACTTTGAATGATTTTGGATTGTTGTATGACTGTATGCCTGTACTCTGTGATAATACTAGTGCTATCAATTTGACCAAAAATCCTATTCATCATTCTAGGACAAAGCACATAGATATAAAGCATCACTTTATTCGTGATCTTGTTCAAAAAGGTGAAATATGTGTAAATTATGTTTGCTCTAAAGATCAATTTGCTGACATTTTTACAAAAGCTTTGCCATTAGATCAGTTCATTCATCTGAGATCAAAATTAGGAATAATTGAAAAATCATCTTAATTTTTTTTGGTCTTCGGACGTCCGAAAGAAGATGAACGGACGTCCGATGATGTTCTTCAGCCATTTTCCAGATTGCGCCTGTTCGGACGCAACTGTCGGACGCACAACTTCGTTCGGGCGTCCGACAGTGCAACGGCTCATTTTTTAAAACAACTTTCTTCCTCATTTGCTTCAGACTCTTCCCATTTCATTTTCTCTCGGACGAAAACCCTCTTGTCTCTCACTCCCAAATTCATATCATTCTGAAGCCCGCATTCCCAAATTGACTCAACCAAAACAGTTCCTGATCAATTGCGAATCATTTTTCCTGATCATTTCACAGAATCATCTATCACTTCGCACATTCCCAAATTTTCTTCAAAACCCTATCTCTTCATAACCGCTCTGTCAAATCTTCTACAAGGTTTTTTGTTCCAAAATTTTTGTGCGATTCACTTCTCTACTACTGTGTGTATCATTTGCATCTATCATTCCATACATTTCGCACAATAGTGAATCTTAGAGGAGGAAAAGTTACTGCCGGACGCAAGCATCCACTCAGGGATGAGGATGAGGATCTTCCTACTGTCAAACGGACATCCAAACGCTTCAAAAGGGGAGCTATCAAGGGTCAAATGTCACGGCCTACTCCACAACCCACTTCTCAACCAGAATCTGGACAGGGGACCTCTTCTCAACCGCCTCCTAAATCAGTCCCTCTCCCTCCATTCTTTGATGATGCTGCGAAAGACAAATACGCCTGGATATCCCAGAAGGGTGTCATCCCTCAAAGAACTGTAAACCCCTCTGAATTTCGCTCCATAGGTTTAGAATCCATTCTGAGTCTATTTGATTTCCAGAAATGGTCACATCTCATTTTCATGCCCAATGTCTACTATCCTGATATGCTGCATCAATTTTTTGCCAATCTTAGGAAAGGAACTGACCAAACTGAGATCATGTCTAGGGTAAATGGGGTAGACCTAATCTTTGATTCTGATACTGTGAATTCCATTTTAAATACTACTATTGAACGTTTATGCAAAGATAAGGTTGCTAATTTCTTTTCCTATGAAGAGCTTCCTACTGCTGCAAATCATTTTGATGGGACAAAAATGTTAACCTATTTCAAAAGAAGTTTTTCCTCAACTGCTGATGGTAAATTGAATGATCTGGCCCCTGTGAATTTAATTGCCTTTTCTATCATTTCAAACCTGCTTGTGCCCACTGATGGGTACAGAACTGATGCAAACAAAATGGAGTTGTATCTCTTTTATTGTTTTCGAGAAAAAATTCGTATTGATTTTGGTTTTGTCATGTGCAAGTTTTTACTTCGCTATGCTACTGACTCTCGAAGAAAACTATCCTATGGAAAGTTTCTTCAAAAGATTTTTGAGTTTTACAAAGTTCCAATTCTAGGTGTTTGTCCCAAAGAAGCATCTTCTTATGCCTTTACCAAAGCATATTTTGAAAGAAAAAATCTTGTTTTTAAAGATAATCTGTGGGCATATAAGGGGGCATCATCTAGTGAACAGAGGTCTAAGACTGTACATGATCCTTCACCCATTTCACTCACTCCCATTCACCCTAGGAAGTCTGCCACTAAAGCATCTTCCTCTTCCAGTAATGAAGTAATTGAGTTTCTTCATGAACTCAAACAGCATGTTCTTCTTCTAGAACATGGCCTAATGCTCACCATGTCTTCTGAGCAACAAACTGCCTTTCTTGACAAAAAGAATCTTCTTTTTCCTCCACCTGTGGTTGAGGAAGTCTCACATGACAAAGAACCTCGGACCACTGATCCAGGTTCATCAGTTCCAGATCCGAATCCATCAACTCCTGTGACTCCTCATGGCCCTTCCACATCAGACAAAGGCAAGGCACCAATTAAAGAAGTTGCTGAAGACAATGAAGAAACTGATGAGGAAGACCTCTCTCAATATCAGCTCTCTCGGAGGACACCTGGATCCACATAGTTCATCACTTAGGACATTTGTATTGTGTTTGGCTTATTTATGTGTTTGTGGTATTTAACAATGAATATGTAATGTAATGGATATTCTAAGTTTCTTTTGGTGTGTTTTGATGGATGTTTGTTTGTCTATTCTGATTGTGTGAATATAATGAATTTGGTTTGCATTGGTGTAATGAATGTGTTTGTGAATGACTGTGGTTTGCATTTATGGATGTGATTGATTACCCTTTTGTGATGACAAAAAGGGGGAGATGGCCGGATTTATAGATTGATATTGATGATTGATGATGTTGGATTGATATTGGATTGATTGGATTGGCTTGTATAATTGGATAATTGTGTAATTCGGTTGGGCAGCCAAGTGAGGGGGAGTTTTTCAAAATTGTTTATGATTCACTAAGTAAGGGGGAGTTCTTCTCTATTATGAAAGGGGGAGATTTTATTCCAATCATCAAATCTCATTTCAAACCTTTGTTTTGTCATCATCAAAAAGGGGGAGAATGTTATTCTTGGTTTTGATGATCACAAAGTAATTTGAAATGTTTATACTAACCAAGAAAGTGAACACTTTGATCAGGTCTGATGGAACAAAGAAAGCATATGTTCGTTTATCTCCTGACTACGTTGCTTTGGATGTGGCAAACAAGATTGGAATAATATGAATGAATTTAGTCATTGTTTTGTTCCGATCAAAGATACTGTCCTTTAAGTATGACAATTTTGCTATTCTTGGTATTTTGAAATGTATCTAACCTTCTTCGATTATAAGTGTCTTTACATATCAAAGAATCAGGTATGAATAGGTCATGAAATGCAATTCAACCAAAAGAAGAAGCAAAAACAGGACACTCACGTCGGACGGCCGAAAGGAATCTGTCGGACGTCCGAAAAGATAAAGAGCATCAAGAAGGAAGCTCTGTCGGACGCTCGTGAGGAAGCATCGGACGTCCGGAAGGATCGGACGCTTGCCATCGGACGCTCATCAACCGCATCGGACGTCCGAAAAATTCCAAACTGACTTGCCAACTCTCTGCCTACGATCGGACGCTGTGGTGTCGGACGATCAAGACGCATCGGACGTCCGAACTTCAACTTGGCTATCATCGGACGATTGGTTCGGACGATGATTCGATCGTCGGACGTCCGACAGCCCCAACGGCTAGTTGACTCTTCAGCTGCCTTCTATCCGTTGGAAGCATTGATGAAGCCCATTTCTGGTTCTCTTTAAAATCAAACTGGTCTGAACCAAGAAGTGACTTTTGCACACTTTGTTTACAAGATTTCAAGAGATATTTTAGCTAGAAAATAGTCTCCAAAGCAAGATTTGTTTTAAAGTGGTGTGAATTTCTGGTGAGCATTTCTTTTGTGATTGAAAGGATCTTTAGTGTAGCTTTGTTGAGGGTTTTCTGAGTGATTGTAAAACTTCTTGGCTTGACTAAGTGAGGCTTAGGGCAAGGAGGAAGTGCTCCCTCCATTGTACATCTAGTTGATCTTCTTTCATCAAAGAGAAGTTGCTCTTCCTAGTGTTTGGTCTTCAAGTTTGAGGATAGCTTACTAGACACTTGGTTTGATTCCCTAATTTACTTTTCTGTTTAATAAAATTCTCATTACTTGTCTATACTTGTGTTTCTGATCAATATTGCTCTTGTCTTCTAATCTACTTGGTTGATCATTACTAGAAAAGAAGGTAATTTTTTATTTAAAAAAATGCATAAATTTGGTTAAGATTTTAATCAACCCAATTCACCCCCCCTCTTGGTTGTCTGTGGGACTTACATAAATGCAACCAATTTTGGGTTTGGATTGAAATGTGAAAAGTTAGGGTTTCATAACCCCCTTTTCTGTCCGGTTTTGGATCATATGGTTAGAGGCCGAATTGGTCTTTACTTAAAACATGAAAGTTGTAGGTATTGATATGTTTGAGGTGCCTGTAAAATTTCAGGTCAGTTGGATTAGTGTAGAGTGAGATATGTCGATTTTACTGTTGCTGTTCTGGGTTGATCAGAATGTGCGAACTGTGTTTGAAATGGGTTGTTTTGACTGGTATTGCTTTGGATTTGGATGTTGGTGCCTTCTGATGAAATGTAGCTGGATGTCTTAGATATCATATGCCTTTGGAAGTTCGGCATTTGGACTTGTATAGGCTAAGTTGTACTGATTACAGCTTGGTGTGATTTGTGAACCTGCAATTTCGGTTCTGGTTTGGTATTCTGCATTTTTGACCTAGTTGTGCTAGGATTTGGACTGAGTGGCCTTCTACATTGTTGTAGCCCTGTCTTTTAGCTTCGAGATGGTGGGTCTTACACTCTCATCCGATAATCGTAGCGCATTTTGTACCATTACCGCATTAGGAGGCCAAAACTGTTTTTGTTGTTGGGTCAAATGAGTTACATTTCCTGATTTTCTGGTTTGCTATTATGCTTAAATATGTATGTGAAACCCTATTGGGGTTATGATTGGCATGGCTTTATGACTCGTTATCGAGTCTCATGGTCTTTGTTTATGTGTTCTAGGACGTGACGAGGGTTCACGGCGACTTTTTTAACGTCGGTGCATGAAATATCACCTACGTGATTGGTGAGTATACTACTCACTTAATTGTTACAATGTGGCTTTGTTATATGTGCATTTGATGCCTTGAAGGCTTACTTGGCTATTGGAATTGATAGAGGTGAGGGTGTACTTGACCGCCCTCACACCTTGTGATAACAATCATGACTGTTTACCGTTTACTGAAATACTGAAATCGATATATGAGATATTGAATTCCTTTCATGAAAAACTGATTTGGTGTCGTTTGGACGAATATCCAACGGCCTTACTATATTACTGAGCTCAACCTCGTTGGTAGTCAATTGAATCGAGCCGGCGAGAGCTTGGTCGTGAAAATTGACTTGCCACGGGGACTGTACTGGGGAATCTTGTGGTAATGAGACTCTTGGTTCCGGTATACTCGAGTATTACCAAAAACTACTGAAATGGAGTGCGGGCCCGGTTGGGGTATGTTGGGTGGAAGGAATGGAAGTAAAGTGAGGTCTACGGTTTGGTACTTTTAACATTGACGGAGCGTCAATGAGGTTGGATCAAGATTGCAAGTGTGGAAATGGGCTCTTGAGAGCCGTCCGTATCTTTTCACTGATTTGATTTACTTCTTATTTGCATACTTGAACTGAACGGTTACACTTATGTGATTTTAGATGCTTATGTGGTAGTAACTCACTGAGCTTAAACTCACTCCGTTCAATTTGTTTTCCTTACAGGGATATAATTACTTTTGGGAATGAGTCAATTGCCAAGTTGAGCATGTAAATGTATTTTGAATAGCTCCTTGAGGGTGAAAACCCTAAGTGTTTTGTTTCCCACCAATTGTGGGTTTTAAATGGTTATTTGCACATGTATGAACTAGTTGAATATTTTGGTACGCCGTTTGGCTTGTAAACATTGGATTCCAATGTATATATATGTTTAATGGATGCTTGGGTGGATTGCGGATCAATGCGATTTTCAAACGGAAAAGGAAAAAATTTGGATGCTCTCTGGCCAGTATCCGACCAGGAATCCGGCCGAAAATCCGGCCAGATTCCGGCCGGATTCTGACGTGTCATGCACTATTCATCTTCGGTTTTGAATTTTCATTTTTTTTATTTTGTGATTTTGACTTGTTTGCGCGCATTGGTATGTTCCGGAACGTAATAGATCGACGTAAACCGATCCGTTAGTCCTGGCGAGAGCTGGGCAGGCAGTCCGCTAACCTCTTTGGTTCGCCTTAGGGGAAGGTGGGGCTGTCACAGGTGGTATCAGAGCCAGGTTTGAATTAGTCTGGGTGTAATAGAAGTGCTCGACTTGAGGGTTTTATTGTTTATGGCTTTTAAGGTTATTCATGTTATTTCTTCCTTTGATATAGGATGGACGCGAGTGGTGACCCGAGTGACCGCCCAGCGGGAGATCTTCCACGTAGCGGGCTACCGCCAATTAAGTACCAAATCAGGCTGAAGGGGGCCGTGGTGCGTTGGAGCCCGGCCAATCGCCTTCGACAGTGTGAGTGCTGTAGCAACTACGCCTATCCGAACGCTCTAGTGTTGGCGGTGGCGAAGGAGCGTGAGGAGCTAGCGGATGATAATGCTAAGCTGGAAGCTGGGGTTGCCAAGTTGGAGGCCGAGGTGGCTCAAGTTAGGGCGACCAACGAGAAGCAAGCCTCGCGTATTAAAGAGCTAGAATATGACGTGCTCGAGGTCGATGACAGAGTTGATGACCTATGTGACCAATTAAGGCAGGCACGAGAGCGCGAACTCAAGCGAGCTCGCAAAGTCAGGGGTCGCGCTGAGGCGATCCTTAATCTGTGTGATGATGGGCTCGAGGAGGATAGCGATGAGGCCTCGTGTGCGGGGGCCGAGGCTGGGGAGGAGTCCACCCCGTCGCCTGGGTCCCAGACCCCAGCGACTGACTAGGCCTTGATCTTTAGGTATCTTTTGGATAGTTGGTGGTTTTTGTATGTACATAGGGATAGGGATAGAGCCTTAGCTAACCGTTTTGGGTTGGGTTAGCTACGTGTAAATCTCTTTTGATAGGCCAATCCCCGGGTGGATCGTTTATGTTTGTACGTGCCTTGGCCGTACTTGACTTGACTGATTGTATATATGTGTGTGGCTTGATCTTGTATGGCTTGTATATATGTGCTTGTGATCATGTTTGAAATGTATAAATATGTGTTATTGTGAAAGTTTTGCGTGTTACTTATATGTCTTGTTACTACTTTGGTTTAGTACTCTTGCCTAGACCAAGAAAAACCTATGGAAGGAACATGAAGTGGTCGGGGACGTGGGCGCGGATCTAGACAACCCACACCGGTTACGGGTACGGGGAAAACCTCTACTGGACCCAATCCTGAACCCCAAATAGACCCCAATGTGCAAATAGCTGCTGCTATGCAGCAAATGACTAACCTACTCGCACAAGTAGTGCAACAACAGGGCCAAAACCCAAACCCTAACCCCGGGAACCCTGGTAACCACGTCGAGAGTGAGGATAGAGCTCTCGAACGCTTTCAAAAGTTCGCTCCGCCAAAGTTTGTCGGGGGACCCGACCCTGACGTCGCTGAGAAATGGCTTGAAAAGATGGTTGACATATTTGCAGCCCTACACTACCCTGATGAACGGCAGGTTACTTTTGCCGTGTTTCAACTTGAGGGAGCGGGCCGTTCCTGGTGGAACGTAATTAGACAGAAATAGGAAAGGGAGCAGACACCCAGGACTTGGGTGAACTATATTCGAGAGTTTAATGCGAAATTCTTCCCTCCTCTAGTCCAGGAGAGGAAGGAGGACGAGTTCATTAGACTCCGTCAAGGGGCTCAGACGGTGGCGGAATATGAAAGTCAGTTCACCTGCTTGTCCAAGTTTGCACCTGAGTTAATCATGACTGAGCAAAGACGGACTAGGCGTTTTATTCAGGGTTTGAATGTTGAGATTCAGAAAGACCTCGCGGCGGCCCAAATCACTGCGTTTAGCGAGGCCGTGGAAAAGGCCCAACGGGTCGAGAGTGTACGGTTGCAAGTCCGGAACTTCCAGGCTAAGAAGCGTGGCTTTCCTGGGAGTACTTTCGGACAGGGTGAAAAGAGTATCCCCTCTAAATTTGGACGAGGAACGGGTGGTGGTCGACAATCTGGTTCAGGCAGAAGGACTCCATTCAGGGGTGGCCAAGTTGGGCGTGGACAAAGGGGAAATGTTCAGAGTGGCTCGGCTTCAGCATCTCGCGGTCCCTGCGGGCATTGCGGGAAGTCAAACCACAACGAAGATAACTGCTGGAGGAAACTGGGTAAATGTCTGCGATGTGGAAGCGCGGACCACCAATTGGCTACTTGCCCGGTCCTGAAACAAGATGGAAAAGGAAGCCAACTACCGCCGAGGACCAATACTGGACCAGCCAAGGGAGATGGGTCCAAACCTAAAGTTTCAGCTAGGGTGTATTCTTTAGAGCCCCATCAGGTCCCAGAGTCTTCGGAGGTCGTAGAAGGTACGATCCCTATTTTCCACCGTTTTGCCAAAGTTTTAATTGATTCTGGTACCACTCATTCGTTTGTTAACCCTGATTTCATGTGTGGCGTTGATATAAAACCTGCTAGTTTACCATATGACCTAGAGGTTAGTACACCTACGGGAAATCAACGTTTGGTGACTAGTATGGTTTATAGGGATTGTGACGTATGGGTAGGTGAAAGGAGATTTTTAGGGGACCTGATTAGCTTGTCCATTAAGGGGTATGACGTGATTCTGGGTATGGACTGGCTAGCCAAATATAACGCCCAACTGGATTGTAAAACAAAAATAGTAGAATTTCGCATTCCTGGCGAGGCAACCTTAAGGTTGGATATAAGGGGTAGGTTAGCCTCATCTGCTTTAATTTCGGGCATCCGAGCTAGGAAACTGATAAGTAGAGGGGCGCAAGGATTTTTGGTCTTTTTGATTAACACCCCTACGGATAAATTAAAGGTGGAAGATGTGGCCGTAGTAAGGGAATTTCCGGATGTATTCCCTGATGAGTTAGTAGCCTTACCTCCGGAAAGAGAGATAGAATTTCGAATAGACCTGTTGCCTGGAACCGCACCTATCTCGAAAACCCCTTACCGAATGGCGCCTGCAGAACTTAAGGAGCTTAAGTTGCAGTTACAAGACCTTTTGGAGCGGGGATTCATTCATGAGAGTGGGTCTCCTTGGGGAGCTCCGGTCCTATTTGTGAAGAAAAAGGACGGAACCTTGAGGATGTGTATAGACTATCGGGGTCTGAACAATGTTACGATCAAGAATAAATATCCACTGCCCCACATCGACGAGTTGTTTGACCAGCTGCAAGGAGCGGTGGTCTTCTCAAAGTTGGACCTCCGACAGGGATACTATCAGTTGTTAATAAGGAAGGAGGATATTCCAAAAACTGCTTTCAACTCAAGATACGGGCACTACGAGTTCGCCGTTATGCCCTTTGGACTGACCAATGCTCCCGCCGCCTTCATGGACCTAATGCATAGGGTTTTTAAACCCTATCTGGACCGATTTGTCGTTGTGTTCATCGACGACATTTTGGTCTACTCTAAGACACGCGAGGAGCATGAGGAGCATTTGAGAGTGGTGTTGCAGACATTAAGGGAACATAAGTTGTACGCCAAGTTTAGTAAGTGCGAGTTCTGGTTGGAGAAAGTAGCATTCCTAGGGCACGTGATCTCCCACGAAGGCATTTCAGTGGATCCGGCGAAGGTAGAGGCCGTGACCAATTGGAAGAGGCCAGAAAACCCCACGGAAATTCGCAGTTTTCTAGGGCTAGCTGGGTACTACCGAAGGTTCATTAAAGATTTCTCCAAATTAGCCGGACCTTTAACTGACCTGACGAAGAAGCATGGTCAATTTATCTGGAACGCCCGATGCGAAACAAGTTTTCAGGAACTAAAGAGAAGATTGACCATGGCTCCAGTGCTAGTTTTGCCAAATGGAGTGGACGGGTTTGCGGTGTATGCCGACGCGTCGCGAGAAGGCCTGGGGTGCGTATTGATGCAGAACCGGAATGTGATTTCTTTCGCCTCTAGGAAATTGAAGCTTCACGAGCAGAACTACCCGACTCACGATCTGGAACTAGCCGCAGTTGTCTTTGCACTGAAAAAGTGGAGGCATTACCTATATGGGGTGACCTTCGAAGTGTATTCGGATCACAAAAGTCTTAGGTACCTTTTCTCTCAGAAGGAACTGAACATGAGGCAACGACGGTGGATGGAATTCCTGGAAGATTACGACTGCACAATCAATTACCATCTGGGAAAGGTAAATGTGGTAGCAGATGCTTTGAGTCGTAAGGTGCAAGTAGCAGGGTTGATGATTAAGGAGTGGGATTTATTAGAATCCGTGTGCGAATGGAGACCCTGTCTTGGGAGCCATAAGGTGATATTTAGCAATATTAGGGTGACCTCCACTCTACTGGAACGCATTAAAGAGGCGCAAAGCGAAAATTTGATGGTACGGAAGTGGAGAGAGAAAGTGAAAAAAGGAGAAACTACGGACTTCAATTTGAGTCCTGAGGACATTTTGAAGTATCGAAACCGAAGAGTGGTACCGAAGGAAGAGTCGATGAAAACGGAGATTCTGGAGGAAGCTCATCGATCCAAGTATACAATCCATCCGGGCAGCAGCAAGATGTATCAAGACCTGAAAGGAACTTATTGGTGGGACAATATGAAGAAGGAAATCGCTCAGTACGTGCAGAAATGTCTCATTTGTCAACAAGTGAAAGCAGAGCATCAAAAACCATCGGGTCTGTTACAACCCTTGGAGATACCCGAATGGAAGTGGGAAAACATCACAATGGATTTCGTTTCGGGTTTACCGAGGACGCAAAGAGGACATGATGCTGTTTGGATGATCGTGGATCGATTAACCAAATCGGCCCATTTCTTGCTGGTGAACATGAAGTATTCAATGGACAAGTTGGCTCGACTGTACATGCACGAGATAGTAAGGCTACACGGTGTCCCTGTGAGCATCGTCTCCGATCGGGATCCACGGTTTGTATCTCGGTTTTGGCAAAAGTTTCAAGAAACCTTGGGGACGAAACTCAATTTGAGCACGACCTATCATCCTCAGACGGATGGCCAGTCAGAACGGACGATTCAAACTCTCGAGCACATGCTACGAACGTGCATTCTAGACTTTGGAGGCAACTGGGGTCAGCACATGACCTTGGTAGAGTTTGCATACAATAATAGCTTCCATTCGTCGATTCAAATGGCTCCGTACGAAGCCCTATACGAACGCAAGTGCCGGTCGCCGATTTACTGGGACGAAGTTGGTGAAAAGAAAGCTCTAGACCCAGCAACTATTCCATGGATGGAAGAGGCTCAAGAGAAGGTCAAGTTAATACGGCAACGAATCCAAACAGCTCAAAGCCTCCAAAAGAGCTACGCGGATAACCGAAGAAAAGATTTGGAGTTTGAAGTTGGAGACCATGTATTTCTCAAAATCACACCCTTACGAAGTATCACAGCGGGCAAAGGAAAGAAACTTCAACCGCGGTACGTCGGACCCTACAAGATCCTGCAAAGGGTAGGAGCGGTCGCATATCGATTGGAACTACCATCCAGTCTCTCTCGAATCCACGACGTGTTTCACGTCTCAATGCTAAAAAAGTATCATCCTGACCCATCCCATGTCTTACAACCGGAGGAGATCGAAGTAGATGAATCGCTTGCCTATGAAGAGAAACCGGTCCAAGTGCTCGATCGGAAAGTCAAAGAGCTCAGAAACAAGCGGATTCCGCTAGTGAAAGTACTATGGAGGAACCATGGGGTAGAGAAAGCTACCTGGGAAGTGGAAGAGGAAATGCGAAAGAAGTATCCAAACCTTTTCGGGAATTAAGGTGAGAAATTTTGAGGACGAAATTCTTTTAAGGGGGAGAGAGTGTGAGAACCCGTATTTCCCTAATATTTTTCCTAGGGTTTTTCCCCTTAATTGCATGTTTTCTGCATTTTCTGGCTTAGGAATATTTCTTGGTGGATTTTATGAGTAATTATAGTTTTTAGATAATTTTTCTAGTATTGGAGAGTTTTTAGAAAATTAAGAATATATAATGGACGTGGGACCCACTAGTGCGAAAAATTCGGGAAAATTCGGCCAATTAGGTTAAATTCCGGATACTATGTAAAATTTATCGGGTGTTAAGGGATAAGTAGAAGATGTGAATTGATTGATGTGAGAGGAAAAAGAAAGGATAAGAATGCACTTATTGGGTGACAAGTGTCACCATTTCATTGGATTTGACTTGATGACTTACTATTCATGTTTTTGACTTTTGACCCAATTAGTTAAATATCTTAAAAATTACCACAAAATTCACTCTTTCTTACCTCCTTATGGCCGGCCCTCTCTAGCAAGAAGAAAGAAAAAATTCTTCAAAGTTTAGCTACTACTTAGCTCAAATCAACCAAAACAAGTGCTTAAGTTAGTTTCCACTCCATAAAAACCTTCTCTTTGGTGCTAGTGAGTCATTTGGTGAAGTTTTCTTAGAGAGCTAAGGTGTCCTACAACTTCCCCTCTCTTGTTTACTAGGTAAGTGATGCTTAAACTTCCTCCTATACTTAATGATGTTTAATTTGTGCCTAATGGGAGTTAAAGTGATGAATTATGTGATTTATTTCTTGCTTTGTGATGAATTGGTGAAGTTTTTATTTTTTGAGGAATTTTCTGATTTAATGTGATCATGGTGTTGTGGTTGTTTATGATGGTTGATAATGAGGGGTTATGACTCTAGTAGGTGTGAATTATTGATAAATGCAACCAATTTTGGGTTTGGATTGAAATGTGAAAGGTTAGGGTTTCATAACCCCCTTTTCTGTCCGGTTTTGGATCATGTGGTTAGAGGCCGAATTGGCCTTTACTTAAAACATGAAAGTTGTAGGTATTGATGTGTTTGAGGTGCCTGTAAAATTTTAGGTCATTTGGATTAGTGTAGAGTGAGATATGTCGATTTTACTGTTGCTGTTCTGGGTTGATCAGAATGTGCGAACTGTGTTTGAAATGGGTTGTTTTGACTGGTATTGCTTTGGATTTGGATGTTGGTGTCTTCTGATGAAATGTAGCTGGATGTCTTAGCTATCATATGCCTTTGGAATTTCGGCATTTGGACTTGTATAGGCTAAGTTGTACTGATTACAGCATGGTGTGATTTGTGAACCTGTAATTTCGGTTCTGGTTTGGTATTCTGCATTTTTGACCTAGTTGTGCTAGGATTTGGACTGAGTGGCCTTCTACATTGTTGTAGCCCTATCTTTTAGCTTCGAGATGGTGGGTCTTAAACCCTCATCCGATAATCATAGCGTATTTGTGCCATTACCGCATTAGGAGGCCAAAACTGTTTTTGTTATTGGGTCAAATGAGTTACATTTCCTGATTTTCTGGTTTGCTATTATGCTTAAATATGTATGTGAAACCCTATTGGGGTTGTGATTGGCATGGCTTTATGACTCGTTATCGAGTCTCATGGTCTTTGTTTATGTGTTCTAGGACGTGACGAGGGTTCACGGCGACTTTTTTAACGTCGGTGCATGAAATATCACCTACGTGATTGGTGAGTATACTACTCACTTAATTGTTACGATGTGGCTTTGTTATATGTGCATTTGATGCCTTGAAGGCTTACTTGGCTATTGGAATTGATAGAGGTGAGGGTGTACTTGACCGCCCTCACACCTTGTGATAACAATCATGACTGTTTACCGTTTACTGAAATACTACAATCGATATATGAGATGTTGAATTCCTTTCATGAAACACTGATTTGGTGTCGTTTGGACGAATATCCAACGGCCTTACTATATTACTGAGCTCAACCTCGTTGGTAGTCAATTGAATCGAGCCGGCGAAGGCTTGGTCGTGAAAATTGACTTGCCACGGGGACTGTACTGGGGAACCTTGTGGTAATGAGACTCTTGGTTCCGGTATACTCGAGTATTACCAAAAACTACTGAAATGGAGTGCGGGCCCGGTTGGGGTATGTTGGGTGGAAGGAATGGAAGTAAAGTGAGGTCTACGGTTTGGTACTTTTAACATTGACGGAGAGTCAATGAGGTTGGATCAAGATTGCAAGTGTGGAAATGGGCTCTTGAGAGCCGTCCGTATCCTTTCACTGATTTGATTTACTTCTTATTTGCATACTTGAACTGAACGGTTACACTTATGTGATTTTAGATGCTTATGTGGTAGTAACTCACTGAACTTAATCTCACTCCGTTCCATTTGTTTTCCTTACAGGGATATAATTACTTTTGAGAATGGATTGGATAGTCAATTGCCAAGTTGAGCATGTAAATGTATTTTGAATAGCTCCTTGAGGGTGAAAATCCTAAGTGTTTTGTTTCCCACCAATGGTGGGTTGTAAATGGTTATTTGCACATGTATGAACTAGTTGAATATTTTGGTACGCCGTTTGGCTTGTAAACGTTGGATTCCAATGTATATATATGTTTAATGGATGCTTGGGTGGATTGCGGATCAATGCGATTTTCAAACGGAAAAGGAAAAAATTTGGATGCTCTCTGGCCAGTATCCGGCCAGGAATCCGGCCGGAAATCCGGCCAGATTCCTGCCGGATTCTGACGTGTCATGCACTATTCATCTTCGGCTTCGAATTTTCTTTTTTTTTTATTTTGTGGTTTTGACTTGTTTGCGCGCAATGGTATGTTCCGGAACGTAATAGATCGACGTAAACCGATCCGTTAGTCCTGGCGAGAGCTGGGCAGGCAGTCCGCTAACCTCTTTGGTTCGCCTTAGGGGAAGGTGGGGCTGTCACAATTTCGAAGCTCAGAAGTACAATCAAGATAGCAATGGTCATGCAGTAATCTACACTAACACAAGCATCCCGCATTCCTGACAACGTCGCCAAAGTTAGAACACACCGGATAGGTAGTTATCCAAAGAGTACGACCAGGAATATACGTCACCTACAAGAGAATGTATAGATACAAGAAATGCTCAAATCAACATCACGAAATGACATTACCATAGGCTTGCATATTTATCGCATCTCCACCACTCAAAAGTGAACTAAATACACAAATCAAAGGGACTTTAATAGGGTAGTAATGGGGCTTAGGTAAAATGAGGGATAAGAAGGTAAAAATAGGGTGTAATGTGTCAAAATAATGTCCAATATCCACTACATAACCACAACGCTTTACCGAGAAAATTTCACAAGCAAGGCATTTCCATTTGCTATACCCACTGTGCAAGTGTCGAAACTCTTCTCTCTCTCTCTATTTTCTTTTACAACATCTTGCAAGGCGTGGGCACGCCCTGTAAGCCGGAGTCTTCTGTTCACGACCTTTTTTTTTCGAAACGTCTTGCAAGGCGTGTGTAGACACCAAATTTTTTATTTTTTAACTTTATTAGTTTAATTAATTTAATTTTACTTTATTTGTTTCAATTCTAGGTTTTTTATTTCATTTTATTTTTTTTGTTCTAGTTCATTTTATTTTATTATCTATTTATTTTGGCCTTCATACTAATTTTCGAAAAGAAAAGAAAAAAAAAGGAAAAGTCAATCAAAGGGTCAAGAATAAGACACATAAGTCTACTTTGGGGTTTGAAATCTTAGCCTTTCAAATTAGGTTTAGTCTTTGTGTCGCGCCCCATTTTTGATAAATAAATAAATGGTTTAAAAATGTATTTTTTGTTATTGAAAAATGAATTTTGATTTAAAAGAAAAGTGGGTCTAAATGGGGGTTTGAGAATGCGACGATTTGACCCAAAATTATGGTTTAAAAAAGGGTTTTTAAAACTAAATACGGAGTCGCCACTTGGTAATGAGTTAAGGTGTACCAAGTCACCTAAAAAATGTATTTTTAAAGAAAAATAGGAAAAAGTAGTGAGAAAACCCCTTTTAAACGACTCCTAATCCACGTAAACCAAAGAAAAAGGTTCGGGAGTCACATTTGACAAAGGGGAAGGCAAGGATAAAATCCAAGGCACCCCTTTGACCTAACCAAGGCTAGTTGCATGATTTAATCAAAGATTTTCTTGTTTTAACCAAAGAATTTATTACATTTGGATGCACTACATGAATGCAAACCCTAGACCTAGGGGTATTGGGGGAAATTTCTCTTCAAAGGTTGAGTGGTGCCAATCACATTAATTGTGAAGCCCAATAACGATCCTTTGAAGAAGTCACGAATAATGCGAGTGGGATGCAAATGAATGGAATGCATGTATGCAATGTGAGGACATGAGTTTAAAAAAGTAATAAAAAACAATAAATATGTAAATGAAAATGTGCACGTGAGTGGGCAAGGTACGGTATGTGAAATGATAATATGAAGTGCATGTGTGCAAGTGATGATAAAAGTGTTCGTGTGCAAGTGAAGAAACATAAAGGTGCACGTGTGCAAAATGAGAGGAAAATGAAAGTGTGATGAGGGTATAAAATGGTAGAGTGGATTTAAAAATGCATGAGCCTAGGGAATTCATGCATATTGGGTACGGGAAGACCTAAATCGTGACTCAATTTGCCCTTTTATAGAGGGAATACAAGCGTGCTAAGGTTTAGAAAAAGCCACACTCGTCTATATCCCATATTTAAGGGGACTCTCAAGCAAATGAACCCTATAACTAGCATGAAATGCAAAAATCCTAAAATGGAGGGAAAAGGGGTTCGAGAGGCATGCAAAAATGATAAAACTAAAAAGAATGCATGACATGTAATGAACATGCAAACATGTACTAACGAGGGGAAATCCCTAAGAGTCTAGCGTTGGACTAGCCCATTCTATGAATTCCGACTAGCGTTGGACTAGCGGAAACGTACATTTATCCATCACATTCATTCATGACTATGGAAAGCGAGTAGACATGACAAACACTCATAAACACATAGCACATAACATTTAGCATGCTCGACTAGATGCAAGGCCCTAACAAAGCAAATTAACACGTAGCAACTAAGCATGCAAGACACATAAGACAATTAAAGCCCTAACTATTACATTTGCTAGCTAGGCACATGACTTCGATAGGTCTTCATTGAATGCTCCTCCAAGCCCTATCTATTACATTAGGGAGACCCTACTATAATCTAAAAGGGGGAAAAGGAATAAAATAACTAAATCCCTAACTATTACAAGCCAAGAGGTGTACACATACCCCATAAAGAATAACTTAAATAAAAAGCGAAAGTAAATGACATAAATGAAAGGAATTAAAGAAAAACAAGGGAAGCAAGTAGACATGCAATTTTCACGTAGCACGTTGGATCACATAGGAGAGACAAAAAGGGATAAAAGAAATTGTACCGCTTCCTTTTGTAGTGCTAAAAGGGTGGACAAGACTTAAATGGCTTATTTATCCTCCAAAATAAAAGAAATGGTCAAGGTACCAATTTATTTGGGAAAATTAAAGAAAATAAGCAAACACAAGCTCATTTAGACACAAAGTTCACAAATTCATGTAATAAGTTCCACCTAAACAAATGAAAGCAAACGAGCAATCGAATTGCAAAGTTGAGGCTACCAAGGACTCCATTGCGAACGCTAACCAAGCACTCAAGCCTAATCAAACATTTTTAAGAGCTTCAAGGGTTCAAAGGCAAAGAAAAAGTCAAGTAATGGCTTAAAATGCATTATTCTAAAACCCATTTGCAAGAAATTAGAACATGCTTGGGCTTTTGTGGAACATGGAGAAACTTGAGGGATAGAATTGATTAAGTGTTCCAATTACTTGGGCCATAGTGAGTCAAGAGGGGACTTGGTGGTCAAAGTGCAATTATTCTAGGACTTAATTGCAAGAAATTAAAACATGACTGGGCCATAGTAGGACAAAGGGGGATTTGAGGGGTTGGAATGCAATTTTTGGAATTATTTTCATGCAAAAACATGCAAATTTTAAGAGGAAGACAACAGAAAGGAAATGCTTGCTGCAACTTCAAATTCCAAATGCAAATTTCAATCCACATGCTCAATTTTGATCTAAACTTTACCCACCAAACATCAAAACTCTAGATTAAACAACCGAATATAGAACTTCAACATCTAAACAAGCAAAACATAAGATGAAACTCATACAAAAGACACAACGAAACTCATGCATTCTGCTGATTTCTTTCTGCTTCAACTAACATGCGCATGAAGCATTTCATGAATTCCAATGAATATGTAGATTCATCACCCAATCCTACAAAACTCCAAACCAACAAGAGACCATGCAATAAAGCAAGATCATTATGCTTGAACATAAAAAAAAAAACTCATACAAAAGATCATGCCATCATCGAAACAGTAACCTGTATTTTTTTTGCTACAGTTAACTACGCTTGTGATGTTCATCAGGTGCCAACCTTCATTCAACACAGACAGCTTCTCAACCAAACAGCCAAGGACTGATATTGAGCATTCAAAATCACAGAAATTGAACATTCAAGCACGCAAAACCTCTGCAAGAAAATTCTGCAACTCTTTTTTTTTTGTTTTTTTTTTAGTAAGTTCGCAGCTCCCGCTCATGAACAATGCACAAAACAAAAGAAAGAAAAGAAAAAACTGATTATCTACCAACTTAACTCAGGGACTTCACCAATCATCAAGCTCAACACTGATCAAACATGGTTCATCTTAACCTCAACAGATTCAGCAAAAGGCATCCAAGTCAAACAAAATGACAAAACTAAAGCGAAATCTGAAAATTTATTTATTATTATTATTTTTTTGTTTTGTGACTCTGCAATGTTACTCCATCAGCTTCATAAATCATGCAAACCATCTTCAAACTAATCAATACCATGCAACCAAACACTAAATAAAGCACAGTGAATAGCAATAGGAGGCAGAGCTGCGTAGCTTTGCTGGGTTTTCAAGCTAGCGACAAGCACAACTTAGCCTTTTCCTTCAAAACTCATGCGCAAGATACATAGGACAGGAGGAAAAAGAAAACAAACGCAAGAGAGATAGCAAAGGGTAAATAAGCTCAATAAACCAGCGGCAAACAGGTTTGACAACTCAGGCATCTTATTAGCAGAAATCTGGTTTCCTATACTGCAATTAATGGGCTTCAGGCCAAAATTCAAACAAGTACCAAATTTCCAATCCAAGACAACAATCAAGATTGAACCTTGTAGATTGTACTCCTAAGAATGCTCCGACTCGAATCACATACACACACACAAAAGAAAATCAAAGATGCAGCTTTTAGTTCATCAAATTGCACATGTGGAAGAAGAATACTATCTGCTCATGGTTACTAACTTATATTCACAGTTTTGGATTCTTGTCAAACGAACCAAAAACTGATCCCAAACCTACATAACCCTCAAATCATCAGTTCTAACATAACCCAAACATAACAGCTTATCTTTAGCCGATACACTTGATGAGAATCCGGACGAATAAGAACAATAAAGAACAGATTAAAGATTATGCAAATCTGAAGAAAAAAGAAGAAATATACAATCTGCTGGGCTTGCTTGAAAATATGAAGCAAAAGGGATTACCTTTAGCACCTTATGGGGTCCCGTGAACAAAGCAGAAACGAAGAAATTGCGTGAAGACGTCGACTTCAACGACACAGATTTCTGGTGAAGAAATTTCTGGAACACCGCATGAAAACCGACGCAGACGTTTCTTCTTGTTCAGCCGCCGTTCCCTTTCTATCCCAATCTATCCTTCTCAGTTCTCTCTCCTTTTTTCTTTCTGCTGTCTCACTCTCTCCCTCCAAACTCAGACTCTCTCTCACTCTCCGTCACCTTTCTCTTGGTTTCTCTCCCTTTTCTCTCTAGATTTTCTAGCCGTCACTCCATTCCCCCCACTCTTTCTGGTTTTCTTTTTCTGATTTCTTCCCTTTGTTGCCGTCTATCCCTTTTTGTTTTCCTCCAAACTCTCCAGCCGTCGTCTACTTTTTTTTTGTGTCTTTCTTTTGCTGTTCTCTCCCCCAAAACTCTCTCCTGCGGCTGATGCCTTCTCTTTCCTTTTATATTAACTTCTCAATCTCCTAAACCCTCACCCCAATGGTGAGGATGAAGGGCTTGTTACTTCCATCGAATCTAGCCATCCAACGTCCTCTGTGATTGTCCTTTGCACGCTACAAAAAATTGCAGCGTGCATGCCGCGACAAATTTTTTTTTTTTTTAACTAAAATGAAATAAAAAACAAAGAAAACTATTTAACTTAATACAAAAATGTAAAAAATGATATTAAATAAAGAAAAACACTAATTTTAAAAACATCAGACAAAAATAAACAAACTAGAAATAATAAACAATCAAAGTTGCGATTTTTCCATTTTTCTTCTTCTTTTTTTTTCATTTTTGTCATTTTTCACTTTTTCTTTTCTTTTCAAAATAATTTAATAAAAATAAAATGCCAAAAGGTTGAATTTAAAAGAAATAAACGTATTTTGTGAGCAATTTTTCTTTTCTTCTTTTTTTCCTTTTTTTTCGTTCTTTTTTTTCATTTTCAAGAAATTCTATGCTAAAACTTAAAAACTTAAAAAAACAAAACTAAAACTAAAATTAAAACTAAAAAATGAATAAAACTAATATGACAAACAAATAAATAGCAAATGAATTAGACAAACTAAAGAAGCTAAAACAAAATAACAACTAAAAGTGCAAAACAAACAATAATGAACTAAAATGCAAACAATCTAAAACAAAATCATGACTTAGATGCAACATACAAATTATCCAAAATTTGGTGTCTACAGTTTGCCCCTCTTTGTCTGAGTTTTGAAAAAACTTGAGACAAAGAAGTAGACACCAAATACTTACCAGTGTTATTCGGCTGCAAAATGATCCGAACGGACAGGAATTCTAAAATGGGACTGACCCAAACATGAAATTTAAAACGGGACTGACCCGAACAGGAATTTAAACGGGACTGGCCCGAACAGGAATTTAAAACGGGACTGACCCGAACAGGGATTTAAAATGGGACTGACCCGAACAGGAATTTAAAACGGGACTGGCCCGAACAGAATTTAAAACGGGACTGGACCGAACAGGAATTTAAAACGGGACTGGCCCGGACAGGAATTTAAACGGGACTGACCCGAACAGGAATTTTAAAACGGGACTTCACTGGGAAAGTTTAAACAATGAATTGAGTTTTTTACCTGAGAATAGTTCAACTTTTGTACCAAGAGGGAAATTTGGATCTTCGTGATTGAAGCGAGAGCTGATGTTGTTTCTTATGATCGAGTTTTTGCAAATAACATCGATCCTTGCTTACTGGGAAGCTTTGCCTGTCATCGATTTAGGCGCCAAAAAGAGAGTGGCTGCTTTTGTTTGTAAATGCAACATTCCTGCAAGAAAAGAAGAAATAATGGACTTGCCACCATTATTTGATCCGGTTTGCCTTGAGAATCGTGTAAACATGAGTCTTGTGATACTTTTACTTCTGCTCTGCAGCGTTTGCCTTAATCGAACTTGAAACCTTTCAATTTCCGAGACTAATAAAATACGGATTTAACACTTCACCCAATCTAGGTGGCAGCTTTGTTGCATTTTACTCACTGTAACTGATGATTGAATCCCTTATCTTCGCACAAACCTTAGGGTTTATCATTCATTTGAATTCAATGGTGAAAGAATGATGCGTGAAAATTTATCATATAACAATCAATGTATATGCAAGATTATTTCCTATGTCAGGCAAAGATGAGCATGCAAAAGAATGTAGACAATCATAAGCAGTCATACACAAATAATTGAGAACAACCAAGAGGTTCATAAAGATACATTTTGCAAAAGAATATTTGTAAAGAACAATACAAGTTTAGCCAATGAAAATCATATTCAAGACTTTGGATATTTTTTGCTTCTAAATCCGATACTGGCAGAAGTATCACAAATATGAGGAAAACCCTAAATGAACCAGGTCACCAGCTGTTCCTTCTCGTGCTCGTCTGTTGTGAAAAACCCGCCTTGGCGCCCTTTCGGGTTTTCACCAAGGTTGCCCCCACCCTTTTGTTGTTTTTTTTTTCGTCGTTTTTTCGAGGCGCCCTTTCGGGTTTTCACCTAAAGAACAATGAAACATTTCGACCATGATCGACTCAGAAATATGAGTTAAAGATTTCTGACATCAGTAAAATGTACTTCCCTTGTGAAATTAGGCGAAAGCATTATAGACATCACCTGCCAATTGATTAACAAATTTCCTAATAGAAATGCAGCAAGTGACGAAAACCAGGACTTTGGGTTTTTGTAATGAGGTCCGGTGGGGTGTTTTTCAAGAAAGGTTAAGGCTTGAAAGCAGATTTGATACGAGGGGTGAAATAACTTGAGATTGCACTCTTTTAAAAACAATTCCGAAACTGAGGAAAATTTGCCCCAGTTTGATCAGATTTTCTCTCTTTGCATTTTTCATTGCATTTTCTCACATTTGCATTTTTCTTTGAGAAACTAATTTTGCCCCAGTGTAGGGTTTTTCTCTTCTTATCTCTCTTTTTAAACTATATTTGCCCCAGTGTGGGGTTTGCAATTCCTAAGGGTTATCAAACGAAATTTGTCAATTCTGATGGCTCAAAGGGGACAAGTAGAGATAAAATGTTTTTAGTGTAAAAGAAGATGGCCTGACTTGCATTTCGCCATTTGCACGAATTTCTAAAGAAAATTTGCATGATCAAATGAAAAACTTTTTGCACATATCTGAGTTGATGGGTTGAGGGAAAGCCCGTCCATCCATTTCCGCCAAAATAAGAGCTCCGCCAGGTAATACCTTTTGGACAATGAACGGCCCTTGCCAATTTGGAGCGAACTTGCCTTTAGCTTCATCTTGCATTGACAAAATTCGCTTTAGTACCTTATCACCTTCTTCAAATGCCCGCCGATGGACTTTTTTGTTGTAAGCCCGGGCCACACGTTTTTGATAACACTGACCATGACAGATAGCATTGAATCGCTTTTCATCTATCAAAGTCAATTGCTCATGGCGCTGCTTGATCCAATCGGCCTCCTCCAATTTAGCTTCCATAAGGATTCGTAGCGACGGAATTTCAACCTCAACTGGTAATACAGCTTCCATCCCATACATAAGTGAATATGGCGTTGCCCCAGTCGATGTCCGAATAGAAGTCCGGTACTCCATCAATGCATAAGGCAACTTTTCATGCCAATCGCGATGCTTTTCTGTCATTTTGCGGATAATTTTCTTCAGATTCTTATTTGCGGCTTCTACAGCTCCATTCATCTGAGGCCTATAAATGGCAGAGTTGCGGTGTTTGATTTTGAACTACTCACATAGTCCATCTACCATGTCATTGTTCAAATTCTTGGCATTGTCCGTGATAAGCGTTTCGGGTACTCCAAAGCGACAGATGATGTGATCTCTCAAGAAATTGGCTACTACCTTCTTCGTGACATGTTTGAATGACTCCGCTTCAACCCATTTGGTAAAGTACTCGATCGCCACCAATATAAATCGATGTCCATTTGAAGCAGGAGGATCGATTGTACCAATCACGTCCATACCCCACATTGAACAGGGCCATGGGGCGGTCATGCTATGCAACTCAGTGGGTGGAGCACGGATAATGTCACCGTGCATTTGACATTTTATACATCTCCGGACAAAGTCTATACAATCATGCTCCATAGTAAGCCAGAAGTATCCGGTTCTCATGATTTTCTTCGCTAGCAAATGGCCATTCATGTGAGGTCCACAAACGCCACTATGCACTTCTTTCATCATATATTGAGCTTCATCTTCATCAATGCACCTTAAAAGGTTCAAATCCGAGGTTCTTTTGTACAACACTTCTCCATTCAAGAAAAATTTTGAAGCCATTCTACGCAGAAAACTCTTGTCCTTTGTACTAGCATGCAGAGGATAAGATCCTGTTTTGAGAAACTCTTTAAGAACATTATACCAAGGAACATTGTCAGAGGACTTGTCTACAACCCAACAGTGGGCAGGTTTGTCTTCAAGTTGAATCGGAATTGGCTCGATCTTCAATTCATCAGGATATTGGATCATAGAAGCTAATGTGGCCAAAGCATCGGCAAATGCGTTTCGGGCTCGTGGAAGATGTCTGAACTCCAAATTTCGAAATTGCTTGGCCAGAGTGAGCAGATTACAATGGTAGGGCAGAATTTTTGAATCTTTGGTTATCCACTGCTTCAAGGTTTGATGCACGAGCAATTCTGAATCACTGAAAGCTATCAACTCTTTGATTTCCATTTCTAAAGCCATTTTAAGACCAAAAATGCAGGCTTCATATTCAGCCATGTTGTTTGTGCAGGCAAATTGCAATTTGGCAGCGGCAGGGTAATGTTTTCCTTCGGGTGAAACCAGAACGGCTCCAATTCCAACTCCGAGAGAATTCGAAGCTCCATTGAAGAAAAGTCTCCATTCCGGGCTTTGGTCACTTATATTATCTGTGGCACCTACGAATAAAACTTTCTCATCAGGGAAATACGTATGAAGTGGTTGATAATCATCATCCCTTGGATTTTCGGCCAAATGATCAGCTATAGCTTGCCCCTTGACAGCTTTTTGTGAAGTGAAAATAATATCGAACTCTGAGAGAATTATCTGCCATTTTGCCAGACGTCCAGTTAACATCGGCTTCTCCAAAAGATACTTCAAAGGATCAGATCGGGAAATAAGATAAGTGGTATGGCTCAACAGGTAGTGTCTCAACTTTTGAGCCGCCCAGGCCAATGCACAACAATTTTTCTCAATGAATGAATAATTAGCCTCATACTGTGTGAACTTTTTGCTCATGTAGTATATGGCTTGCTCCTTTCTTCCAGAGTCATCGTGCTGACCTAGAACACACCCTACTGCTCCATCGAGTACAGATATATACATAATCAAAGGTCGACCCGGTTTGGGCGGCACCAAAACTGGTGGATGCAACAAATAATCTTTAATCTTGTCGAAAGCCTGCTGGCACTCCTCATTCCAATACAACGGTACATTCTTTCTCAATAATTTGAATAATGGCTCGCATGTAGCAGTTAGCTGGGCAATGAACCTCCCAATGAAATTGATCTTCCCTAAGAAACTTTTCACGTCCTTCTGAGTTTTCGGCACGGGCATATCCCGAATTGCTTTGATTTTTGCTGGATCTATCTCTATGCCCTTCTTGCTAACAATGAATCCCAACAGCTTACCCGCGGGTGCTCCAAAGGTGCATTTCGCCGGTTTTAGTTTCAAATTGTACTTCCGCAATCTTTCGAATAACTTCTTCAAATCAACCAAATGGTCCTCTGCCCTCTTAGACTTGATTATGATGTCATCCACGTAGACATCCATCTCCCGGTGGATCATATTATGAAATAGGGTTGTCATGGTCCTCTGATACGTTGCTCCAGCATTCTTTAAACCGAAAGGCATGACTCGGTAACAAAAGGTACCCCAAGGGGTAATGAAAGCAGTCTTCTCCCTATCCTCTTCTGCCATCAAAATTTGGTGGTAATCAGCAAAACAATCGCAAAAGGATTCAATCTCATGTCCGGCAGTATTGTCTAAGAGAATGTGAATATTTGGTAGAGGGAAATCATCTTTAGGACTGGCTTTATTAAGGTCTCTATAGTCAACACAAACTCTCACCTCTCCACTCTTTTTTGGAACAGGGACTGGATTTGAAAGCCAAATTGGGTAATGGGAAACAATGATAATGTTGGTTTTGAGTTGTTTTTCAATTTGCTTTTTTATTTTGAGACTTATATCTGGTTTGAATTTTCTGGGTTTTTGTTTTACGGGTGGAAAAGAAGGGTCTATGGGTAACCTATGCACTACCACATCAGTTGAAATGCCAGTCATATCATCATAAGACCACGCAAATACATATTGGAACATAGTCAAGAATTCAAGCATTTCCTTCTTCTGCCTCTCATTCAAATGAATACTAATTTGCACCTCTTTAACTTCATCCTCAGTGCCAATGTTAACCTTTTCTGTTTCTTCCAGGTTCGGTTTTGGTTTTTCCTCATATTGTTCAAAGTCCTTTGCAAAAGAATCGAATACCTCCTCATTATCACTCTCGCTTTGGAGTTCGGATTCACAGACCTCCAAGTCGTGAGTGATATAGAGATTGCCGTTATTGAATTCTAGAATTGTGATATCCAAAGGGTCAAATAATTTTATTTTTGGCAATCTGAAAGAATTAACGAATGTGGGATAATAAGCAAATAAACATACAACAAACAAATGAACAAGCAATATGAATATAAACAAGCGAATAAACAACACAATATGACAAGAACAACTTGTGCATTTCATAAAACCTTTGATTGAAAGCAAATTGAAATGAAAACTTAACAATATTTACATGCGCAAATGTTAGTCAAAAAGTAAAATTGTTTTCATTGGCTATTTACAGATGCAAAAAGTATTTTCATGAATTCACATGAATGATAAACCCCTTTCAGTTTACCGAAACTCCTTCCGAACGGGCAGGGACTCGGCTGTCCAATTGGGAATTGATCCTTCGGGGATGTCAGGAAATTCAGCTTCGCCTGGAACACTATCTTAAAATGTTGCCCCAACGAACAATTGGGCCAAACTTCCTTCAATTTCGTCAACTGGGTTGATTTCTGACATGATCACCTCGGCTGGTCGCGGGAAAGTATAATGCAGGGGTGGAATGTCAAGAGCCCTTTGCCTTCCTTCTTTCTCCGCTTTCTTGCGCTCCTTCATTTCTCTGATATCCTTAGTAGTCGGTCGGAAGCCTAAACCAAACGAATCGTTTTTCTCAATAATCTCCACTGGCTTCAAAATTCCATGCAGATCTCGTCCCAGCCCTTTGTCAAATTCATAGCCTCCACGGATCATCTCCTTAGCCATCATGACACTGGCCCTTTGTGAGGCCCCAGTCCGTTCGTAAGTCGATATTAGAGTTATTTGATATTCGGTATGAAAAAAATTTGGGTTTTATGGCTAGGAAGGAAACCCTAATCATTTTTCTAGGGTTTAACCACTTGAATAGCATGTTTTCTGCGTTTTCTGGCTTAGAAATATTTTCTTGGTGGATTTTCTGAGCAATTATAGTTTTTAGATAATTTGGAGAGTTTTTGAAAAATTAAGAATATATATTGGACGTGGGACCCACTAGTGCGAAAAGTTCGGAAAAATTCGGCCAATAAGGTTAAGTTTCGGGTACTGTGTGAAATTTATCGGGTGTTAAGAGATAAGTAGAATGTGTGAAGTGATTGATGTGAGGGGGAAAAAGAAAGATAAGAATGCATTAATGAGTGTGACAAGTGTCACAATATGATTGGTTGGACTTTATGGTTTACTATTCACATTTTTTACTTTTGACCAAAATTAGTTTATATCTCCAAAAATTCACAAAATTCACCATTTTCTTCCTTGTGTTGGCCGGCCCTCTCTCTCTCAAAGAAGAAGGAAATTTTCCAACTTTCAAGCTTCCATCTCACTCAATCTTCCACAAACAAGAGTTTAGACTAGATTTCACTCCATAAAAACCTTTCTTCTAGTGCTAATAAGTGTATTAGTGAAGTTGATTTGAAGAGCTAAGGTGTCCACAATCCCTATCTCTCTTGATTTCTTGGTAAGTGATGCTTGAACACCCTACTACATCTAATGATGCTTATGTTTGGCTTAGAAGTGGCTAAAGTGATGGATTATATGATTTATTTCTTGGTTTGGCTTGATTTGGTGAAGTTTTTAATTTTATGATGAATTTTCTGGTTTAATATGAAATGGATGTTGTAGCCATCTTTGATGATTGGCAATGGACTATAATGACTCTAGTAGGTGTGAATTGTGGTTAAATGCAATCAATTTTGGATTTGGATGAAAAATGGAAAGTTAGGGTTCATAAAATCCCAATTCTGTCCGGTTTTAGATCATTGGGTTAGAGGCCGAATTGGACTTTGCTCAAAACATGAAAGTTGTAGGTATTGATGTGTTTGAGGTGCCTGTAAAATTTCAGGGCATTTGGATTAGTGTAGAGTGAGTTATGACGAAATTACTGTAGCTGTTCTGCTTTGGACAGAATGCGAAAACTGCGTTTGTATTTGGCCATTTTGACTGGAATTGGTTTGGATTTTGAAGTTGGTGTCTTCTGATGAAATATATCTGAATGTCTTAGCTATCATATGCCTTAGGAATTTCGGCATTTGGACTTGTATGGACTGAGATATACCGATTACAGTTATCTGCATTTTGCAAACCTGTTTTGGGAATTCTGGTATAGTATTTTGCATATTTGACCTAGTTGTGTTAGGAACTGGATTGAGTGGTCTTCTACATTGTTGTATCCCTGTTTCTTGGCTTCGAAACGGTGGGTCTTACACCCCCATCCGATAACCGTAGTGAATTTGGTGCCATTACCGCATATTAGGGTCAAATACGGTTTGTGATCCTGTTTTGCAATTCTGGTATAGTGTCTTGAATTTTTTACCTTGTTGCATTCAAAATTGGGCAAAGTTTCCTTCTTCAACATTGTAGCCCCTTAAGTCCTGGATATCCCTGTAAATTTTCAGGTTAAACGGGTTAGTATATCCTGAGCTATAAACGAAATATTCAGACCTGTTTTGACCAGCAAATTCTGTTACGTTTTTGGAAAGTTTACGACTGGAACTTTGGCTTCACATTTGACTGGGTTACAAGCTGTTTGGGCTTGCGACCAAAACACCAAACTTATAGCCTTATATCAGAGCTTCCTAACGCCCTTGGAATTTCATGAATCGGATTTATAAAAACCTGAGATATAGCCGAGCAAATAAGGCCTGGCCGTGAAGATGACCATTTTCTGGTCAGATCTGTTTTGGTCCTGATGACCAATTTTCGTTCCGAATTGGGATTGATGACCTTCATGAAAGTTATTCCATTTGGAATGAACTATCTAACTGCCAATTTTCAGCTCTTTTGACCATGTGTAGCATAGAAAACAGTTTGCACTCAAAACTGACCATTTGTGCATTGGCCAGATTTCGTAAGTGATTGTGTTTGGTTCATTTGGGACTGAAGCCTCCAGTTTCAGTTCTGGATGTCTTCATAACAGTTGTTGTTCATCCTTTAAGCTTCGATATGGCATCTCATACGCCTTAATCCGATATTCGTAGCTCAACTTATGATTAAAATAGAAACGAGTGTCAAATCTGCCGTTTCCGCTAACGCCGTTTCCGTTTCCGTCCGTCATATTTACGTGCGCGCGTGTCATTTTGCCGTTTTGCTTGTTTTAAGCATGATAGTAGCCGTTTGCGATATTATGTGACACAATCTTCTATTTCAGACGGTGGTGAGCTGGGCGGAACTGGTGGGGCCCACTACTAGCTGTTCATTTCGATCCGACCTCGTACTTTTGTTATTTCAGTTTCTGAGTAAGTATTCAGGCCAGTTTGATGTGTTTTCTTTGCTATGTGTTTGAGATATGTGAAAAGGGTATTTAGGCGAGGGTGTACTTTATCGCACTCGACCTAAACCCTAATTTGAATGTATAATTGTACTTGGCATATGTATATGAACCTTTTGGAACCAAAACCCTTGAGCTTGTGGCTCGGGGCGACTTTCGAGTAAAGTTTGTGAATTTTGTGAAGTTTGTGAGTTCGTGGGCCGATCTAAGACCTGTTTGGACTATTCGAGCCGGTTAGGGCTTGGTCGAAATCAGTCCAACTTAGTCTGAGGTCACCAAGTTTGTAGGTTCATGTTATGAACCAATTTTGTGAATCCGGTTCACCGAGAAGGTGACCAAGTTTGTGACCCGAGCTTGTGACTCAATCTCAAGTTTGTGATTTCGTTCGCCCGGGCAAGTTTGTGAGGTGACTGGCCAGTGAGGGTGATAAGGTGTCGGTGGGTGTACAAGTGAAGTTCTACGGACATTAAGTGTGGTCGACGGAGTGTCGGCAGGAGATCACGCATGGCATATGAATTGGCTTTTGAGCCACCTGTATCCTTATGATGTGATGTTATTTTTTTCTGCTTTTGCTTTACTCTTGCTATGTCACTGATGTTACGTGAATTTATGCTTTCGCCCCTGTTTACTTACTAAGCATATAACTTACCCCATTCCTTTTGTTTTCCTTAGCAGGGGCCGACGCGGGGACTTTTGGCTCGTACACTAGTATAGTTAGATTGGCTTGTAATAGTTGAACCGTTAGAATGTTTGTTTTTGTTTTGGTGGTTTGTATAAGGGCCCTTCTTAGGGTCTATCTTCTGCTGGTTGTGGTTGTAGTATATTAGAGTGGTTTGACTCGAGACTTTTGAAGATGTAAATATAACTTTTGGGATTGTATATATTGTATTTAGTGCTCTTTCGAACTTAAGTTTTGAGTCCTGGCGCGAGCTAGACAGGCGGCCCGCCGGTACCCTTGGGTTCGCCCTTGGGAGAAGTGGGGTCATCACAGTTGGTATCAGAGCCTGCTTCGCGTGGTCTCTGCGCGGAGTGAGCTTGGGCTGAGTGGTGAATGGGTATGAAGGATTAAGTGCTCGTTCGAGCATAAGCTATAAACCCTGAAGTGTTATAGGTCTTCAATCTTTCTCATGATATTTAAGGACCATAGATAGGTATGTTGGGTAGGAAGTTCGATTTGTAGATGGTTTACTCTTGGGACTGGCCAGCTCGAGATGTGAACTATTTAATTTCGGATTCTTGTGCCCGAATACTCCAGAATTGAGGCGATGCAAGCTACTAGGTACTTGAGACTTGTATCTTGGAAACATGAACAGGCTTTGTCTGACTAGAATGAGCACAAGAGGTTAATGGACATCTAGTTTGGATAGTAAGTGACGTGAGAGATCAGACGGGCTGATACTGGGACGACTTCACCTTTTCTTTTGGTTCGCCCGCATATTACTACCACCTGACGTTAGTATATGTGTTTGTGTACATGGTTATCTATCCAACTTGATATGTATTTGTGTACTTGCTTGTCCGTCTTTTGATATGGTGTGTTATGTGCGATATGTTATTTGTGTAATTGGTATGTTGGATTTTGTTATTGTAGTCAATTTACTGCATTCATTCATTAAAGTACCCATTTGGAAAGAAAAGAGAGAAAAAAGAGAAAACTATATATATATATATGTATATATGTGGAAGGAAGACATAGTCACGGATATGGTCATAGCTGTGGAACAAAACGAGCCCGAGAGTCAAGAGAGGAAAGGGAGGAAACAATAGCTGAACGAAACATGGACCGAGAGTGCCACTTGTGTTCAAGAATTGATTATGACCCATTGTTTTGCCCAACAGGCTACCATCTGTGTTCCAGCAATTTTGTGAGATGGCACATTGGGTTGAGATGTATAAGGAAATCGCGGTTCTTCGAGACGAAATAGAAGTCCAAAAGAAACTAGTCGCATACTGGGAAGGGCGATGGAAGCACGAGTATTCAGAGAAAATTAAGCTCTTGCACAAGAACTTAGAGCTAAAAAGAAAATACGAAGGGATTTCCGGGGAGGCCTTAGCAATAGCACAGAGCACTACTTCTATGGGAGTTCCAAAGAAAACTCAAAGGACAGAAATTTCAAGGCCGCAAGTGAACACCTTCCATGCAAAGAAAAGGAGCGCATCTCTTGACAGTCAAAGGCCAGAACCGAGTAAGCGAGGTGGGTCATCTGCTAAGAAGGGTCGTGGAGCGGGTGGTATGACAATTTGTGGTTATTGTCAAAAATCCAATCACATTGAAGTGAATTGTTGGAGAAAGGGGAGGAGATGTCTACGCTGTGGGAGCGCCAAGCATCAAATTGCTAATTGTCCGGGTTTATTGCACGAAAAGAAAGGAACCCAGCAGCCAACCTAGACCGACCCTGGACCGTCAACTAGAGAAGGGACTGGAATGAAGAGCCTCGTTTCTTTTAAGAACGTGGAAGGTACAGGCTACTGGTTACTTTAGATTTGATAGATTTCGTTCATAGAAATTTCAAGGACGAAATTGTCCTAAGTGAGGGAGATTGTGCGGCCCCAGTCCGTTCGTAAGTCGATATTAGGGTTATTTGATATTCGGTATGAAAAAAATTTGGGTTTTATGGCTAGGAAGGAAACCCTAATCATTTTTCTAGGGTTTAACCACTTGAATAGCATGTTTTCTGCGTTTTCTGGCTTAGAAATATTTTCTTGGTGGATTTTCTGAGCAATTATAGTTTTTAGATAATTTGGAGAGTTTTTGAAAAATTAAGAATATATATTGGACGTGGGACCCACTAGTGCGAAAAGTTCGGAAAAATTCGGCCAATAAGGTTAAGTTTCGGGTACTGTGTGAAATTTATCGGGTGTTAAGAGATAAGTAGAATGTGTGAAGTGATTGATGTGAGGGGGAAAAAGAAAGATAAGAATGCATTAATGAGTGTGACAAGTGTCACAATATGATTGGTTGGACTTTATGGTTTACTATTCACATTTTTTACTTTTGACCAAAATTAGTTTATATCTCCAAAAATTCACAAAATTCACCATTTTCTTCCTTGTGTTGGCCGGCCCTCTCTCTCTCAAAGAAGAAGGAAATTTTCCAACTTTCAAGCTTCCATCTCACTCAATCTTCCACAAACAAGAGTTTAGACTAGATTTCACTCCATAAAAACCTTTCTTCTAGTGCTAATAAGTGTATTAGTGAAGTTGATTTGAAGAGCTAAGGTGTCCACAATCCCTATCTCTCTTGATTTCTTGGTAAGTGATGCTTGAACACCCTACTACATCTAATGATGCTTATGTTTGGCTTAGAAGTGGCTAAAGTGATGGATTATATGATTTATTTCTTGGTTTGGCTTGATTTGGTGCAGTTTTTAATTTTATGATGAATTTTCTGGTTTAATATGAAATGGATGTTGTAGCCATCTTTGATGATTGGCAATGGACTATAATGACTCTAGTAGGTGTGAATTGTGGTTAAATGCAATCAATTTTGGATTTGGATGAAAAATGGAAAGTTAGGGTTCATAAAATCCCAATTCTGTCCGGTTTTAGATCATTGGGTTAGAGGTCGAATTGGACTTTACTCAAAACATGAAAGTTGTAGGTATTGATGTGTTTGAGGTGCCTGTAAAATTTCAGGGCATTTGGATTAGTGTAGAGTGAGTTATGACGAAATTACTGTAGCTGTTCTGCTTTGGACAGAATGCGAAAACTGCGTTTGTATTTGGCCATTTTGACTGGAATTGGTTTGGATTTTGAAGTTGGTGTCTTCTGATGAAATATAGCTGAATGTCTTAGCTATCATATTCCTTTGGAATTTCGGCATTTGGACTTGTATGGACTGAGATATACCGATTACAGTTATCTGCGTTTTGCAAACCTGTTTTGGGAATTCTGGTATAGTGTTTTGCATATTTGACCTAGTTGTGTTAGGAACTGGATTGAGTGGTCTTCTACATTGTTGTAGCCCTGTTTCTTGGCTTCGAAACGGTGGGTCTTACACCCCCATCCGATAACCGTAGTGAATTTGGTACCATTACCGCCTATTAGGGTCAAATACGGTTTGTGATCCTGTTTTGCAATTCTGGTATAGTGTCTTGCATTTTTGACCTTGTTACATTCAAAATTGGGCAAAGTTTCCTTCTTCAACATTGTAACCCCTTAAGTCCTGGATATCCCTATAAAGTTTCAGGTTAAACGGGTTAGTATATCCTGAGCTATAAACGAAATACTCAGACCTGTTTTGACCAGCAAATTCTGTTACGTTTTTGGAAAGTTTACGACTGGAACTTTGGCTTCACATTTGACTGGGTTACAAGCTGTTTGGGCTTGCGACCAAAACACCAAACTTATAGCCTTATATCAGAGCTTCCTAACGCCCTTGGAATTTCATGAATCGGATTTATAAAACCTGAGATATAGCCGAGCAAATAAGGCCTGGCCGTGAAGATGACCATTTTCTGGTCAGATCTGTTTTGGTCCTGATGACCAATTTCCGTTCCGAATTGGGATTGATGACCTTCATGAAAGTTGTTCCATTTGGAATGAACTATCTAACTGCCAATTTTCAGCTCTTTTGACCATGTGTAGCATAGAAAACAGTTTGCACTCAAAACTGACCATTTGTGCATTGGCCAGATTTCGTAAGTGATTGTGTTTGGTTCATTTGGGACTGAAGCCTCCAGTTTCAGTTCTGGATGTCTTCATAACAGTTGTTGTTCATCCTTTAAGCTTCGATATGGCATCTCATACGCCTTAATCCGATATTCGTAGCTCAACTTATGATTAAAATAGAAACGAGTGTCAAATCTGCCGTTTCCGCTAACGCCGTTTCCGTTTCCGTCCGTCATATTTACGTGCGCGCGTGTCGTTTTGCCGTTTTGCTTGTTTTAAGCATGATAGTAGCCGTTTGCGATATTATGTGACACAATCTTCTATTTCAGACGGTGGTGAGCTGGGCGGAACTGGTGGGGCCCACTACTAGCTGTTCATTTCGATCCGACCTCGTACTTTTGTTATTTCAGTTTCTGAGTAAGTATTCAGGCCAGTTTGATGTGTTTTCTTTGCTATGTGTTTGAGATATGTGAAAAGGGTATTTAGGCGAGGGTGTACTTTATCGCACTCGACCTAAACCCTAATTTGAATGTATAATTGTACTTGGCATATGTATATGAATCTTTTGGAACCAAAACCCTTGAGCTTGTGGCTCGGGGCGACTTTCGAGTAAAGTTTGTGAATTTTGTGAAGTTTGTGAGTTCGTGGGCCGATCTAAGACCTGTTTGGACTATTCGAGCCGGTTAGGGCTTGGTCGAAATCAGTCCAACTTAGTCTGAAGTCACCAAGTTTGTAGGTTCATGTTATGAACCAATTTTGTGAATCCGGTTCACCGAGAAGGTGACCAAGTTTGTGACCCGAGCTTGTGACTCAATCTCAAGTTTGTGATTTCGTTCGCCCGGGCAAGTTTGTGAGGTGACTGGCCAGTGAGGGTGATAAGGTGTCGGTGGGTGTACAAGTGAAGTTCTACGGACATTAAGTGTGGTCGACGGAGTGTCGGCAGGAGATCACGCATGGCATATGAATTGGCTTTTGAGCCACCTGTATCCTTATGATGTGATGTTATTTTTTTCTGCTTTTGCTTTACTCTTGCTATGTCACTGATGTTACGTGAATTTATGCTTTCGCCCCTGTTTACTTACTAAGCATATAACTTACCCCATTCCTTTTGTTTTCCTTAGTAGGGGCCGACGCGGGGACTTTTGGCTCGTACACTAGTATAGTTAGATTGGCTTGTAATAGTTGAACCGTTAGAATGTTTGTTTTTGTTTTGGTGGTTTGTATAAGGGCCCTTCTTAGGGTCTATCTTCTGCTGGTTGTGGTTGTAGTATATTAGAGTGGTTTGACTCGAGACTTTTGAAGATGTAAATATAACTTTTGGGATTGTATATATTGTATTTAGTGCTCTTTCGAACTTAAGTTTTGAGTCCTGGCGCGAGCTAGGCAGGCGGCCCGCCGGTACCCTTGGATTCGCCCTTGGGAGAAGTGGGGTCGTCACACCCTTGATAGAGCTTGCTCCTCCTTTGTTATCCAACTGACGGAGACAATATCAGATGTGCTATGAGGGGTCACTGTGGAGCTTCGGCTACCCTCTTTTTTGGACTCGGAATCGGTGATTACAAGGCAATCCTCCTCGGCAAATATAGTTATCAGCTTGTCATTTACTACGAATTTCAGCAATTGATGCAATGAAGAAGGCACAGCCCCAGACTTGTGAATCCATGGCCTGCCAAGCAAAACGTTGTAAACACTAGGAAAGTGCATGACTTGGCAGGTTATTTGAAATTGTGCAGGTCCCATCTCGACCACTAAGTTTACTTCTCCTATTGGCTCTCTTTGTGCTCCATCAAAACCTCGGACTACGGTCCCTGAAGGCCTCAGCTTAATGTCTTGTAATCCTAGCTTCTCCAAGGTGCTCCAAGGACAGATATTAAGCGCAGATCCGTTGTCAATCAACACCTTCGGCAGCATTTTTCCGTTGCACCTTACAACTATGTACAGGGCCTTGTTATGTCCAATGCCCTCCGCCGGCAATTCCTCGTCAGAGAAAGTGATTTGCTTCGTAAATAACACATTTCTAACCACATGTGAGAAATTATCAACTGAAATGTCCTTAGGGATTTGAGCTTTGGTCAACACCTCGATCAGCGTGTCCCTATGCATATCTGAAGAAAAGAGTAGATCCAACATGGATATCTGGGCAGGCGACTTGCTCAGCTTCTCAACTACATTGTACTCACTTCTCTGAAGTCTCTTAAGGAAATCCAAGACTTCTTTCTCGATGATTGTTGGTTTAACGGGCGGCTCGGAGTTATTTGCTTGAATCGGAATGGTAGTTTCAAATGGACTGGCAGTCTTTCTCGATCTGGTAACCACTGACACTTCCTTCTTTGCAATTGACTTCTCCCCAATCTGTATGGCAGGTTCATCATAATTCCATGGCACTTGTTGCAGACTTAAAACAGTCTCCTGCTTCGGGAATTCAATAACCACCGGCTCTAAAGCCTCACTCTCGGCTGGCTTGAGATCCAAAATAAAAGGCCTTTCGTCCTCTTCCAATGGCAACTCTATGACAAATGGCTGGTCCGTGACCCCGAACACTTCAGCTTCCCTTGCCAATTTTTCGACTTGTTCCACGTACTCCGCGTCATCCAGAATGACCCCAATGGTATTAGCATGTTCCAGCAAGGGGTTTCTACTTACATTCGGCCCTTGTGCCTCCCTTTTTCGGATTACAATCTCTCCAGATTCAACCATATCTTGAATTTTATGCTTAAGCGCCTTGCAATCAATAGTCGAATGTCCGGCGGCCCCTGAATGATAAGCACAGACGGCTTGCGGGTTATACCAGGCGGGCATGCCATATGGATAGGTCGGAGGGGGCACTGTACCAATTTTTCCGGCAGCCTTTAATTGTTCATACAATTGATCCAGAGGCCTGCCTAGGTTGGTAAATGTACGGCTAGGGGGTCGGTTGTAAGGTCCAGGAGGTTGAGGATGATTGTAAACAGGTCTATTTGGGGGAGGAAATCTTGGGTTATATGGAGGGCGAGATCGGTTTTGGGGTGGATTTGGTTGAGAAATTTGAAAAGGAACTGAATGTGGGTTAGGGTAGCTTGGGCGAGGTCGAGGGTGGTGGATGTTAGTAGTATATACAGGGTGCGGGTTTGAATAATAGTAAGGCGGTTGGTAGGTTAGATTGTGTTGATATCGGGGTCTGGGTGAAGGGTTTTGGTTCCAGATAAAGGTTGCATCCCCCTCCTTCTTTTTGAACTGCGGTTTTTTCACATTGCTTCCTTGCCCTTGCAAAGCTTCCAATTGCGATTTCAGGGCAGAGACATTGACTATTTTCCCAACTCTCACAAAGTCATCAAATTCGTCAAGTTTATTTACAATTGCAGCAAACGAACATCCGGTCATACGGAAAATCTCTTCGAAGTATGGAGGATCATGCGCCTTTATGAATGTGCGAATAATTTCATCCTCGGTCATCGGAGGCTCCACTTTCATAGCTATCTTTCTCCATCTTTTGGCATATGTCTTATGATCTTCAGATGGCCGCCTCTTCGTTCCTTCCAAAGTAGTTCGGGTTGGTGCCAGCTCAGAGTTATACTCATATTGTCTGATGAAGGCATTGGACAGATCGAGCCAGGTCTTCACTTCTTCTGGCTTTAAATTCGAATACCAATCGAGGGCATCCCCTTCTAAGCTCTCTGGAAATAATCTCAACGGCAAGTTCTCATCATCCACTGGCTTGCCCAACTTGTTGGCAAACAAGCGCAAGTGTGTCTTAGGGTTACCCGTTCTATCATATTTGTTGAACTTAGGGGTCTTGAACCCCATCGGCAGTTGCACGTTCGGAAACAGGCACAAATCATCATAATCCAACACCCCTTGTTTGCTTAAACCTTGGCTTTTCCGGATGAATTCATCAAAACGATCCAAGCGTTTAAGTAGCTTCACATCAATCTGGGCAGACGACTCTCCCATTTCTGACTTATTTTGAAAAGTGTGCTCCGGTACTACAGGCTCTGCGGTAGGCTGATAAAAAACTGGTGGGTTCAGATGCATGTTTAGGTCGCCTTGAAGCTGAAATCCTTGCCCATAAGGAGGATAAAAAGGAGGATTTTGAGTATAAGCATATTGCGGGTTGAAAGTTCCCTCAAACGTGGTTTGAAATGGAGGAATAACAAATGGTTCGGATTGTGGTTGTGTAGTGGGTACAGGCTCAGGTTGCACTCCGCTACTAACGAGCTCGTCAATCAACTTCTTCTGAGCGGCCATTTCCGATGCCATTTCCCCAAATTTTGTGAGTAACTCTGTCAACTGAACCCCAGGACTTGCAGCTTCCGGCTGGGTAGTTGCAACGGCCTTATCGGATGATTCTGGTTGAGTACTCATGTCTACACGATTCCTTTGGGCTTTACTTCGGGATCGCGTAATAATGGGGCTTTTCCGAAAAGTTATTTTGAAATTTTACTTGAGAATACAAAAAACTTCTTTAGATAAACCAATCGTTACTGAATTTCTGCAATTTATTCAAAAGAGAAAAAGAAAAAGGCATGAGTTAGTAATTATTCGAACAATTCGGATGCATGTCCTATGGGGGGACCCTTTTTGTGCCAAGGGTAGGCCTAGCATGATGCGAACCTTCGGGGTAAAATCCCATTTTCAAACCTGTAAGTGAATTTAGAACTTTGAAATGGAAAGCGTCTCATAAATTGTGGAAAAGTTGAATCTTTCTTTACAACCTCGTCAATGGTCTTAGTAACCATGTTTACAAAATCCCTATGTCTCGAGAGACTTGTACTTTGTGATTCTCTAGAGCTCCCTAAACTGAGCTTACGAGCTCCTTCCCTAATTCTATCAAAGGCGTCTATGGCTTCCTCTAGCTTCTCATTCTTCTTCTTCTCCCTCCTCAGCTGCACTTGAGTATCTTCTAGAACTCTGCTGGCCATCATAAGCTGGCCTTGAGATTCCTCTAATTCTTTCCTTAGCCTCTCCATCCGTTCTTCGGGACTGGCTGATGCTGAATGTTGCCTTGCCCTATCATGTTCCACCCTTTGCTTGATCCACTCGTTGTACCCAGGCATAACCGCAGGTGCCATTTTGTTTACCATTTCCAACTGCAAATTCTCAAGTCCTCGCAGATTTCCCCAAACCTCTAATACCATGCTTTGACTCTCGGTTACCGTACCCAATCTGAGATCTTCAACCCCTTGTATCATAGGAATACTTTGCGGGTAACCAAACTGTCTCATAAACCTTTGCGGAATATAGGCTACTAGACCATTGACTCCAGCTAAAAGGATGAAATCATGTTGGGTAGTTCTAAAAGCTGGGTCCCTAACTTTGGTCCAATCTAAAACCCACTGCACCTTTTCTGGTGTCAAATTGTTGAACTCTTCGATAAACTGGCTTGACGACATCACGCGGTAATAGCGGCCGACTCTCTCTCGATGCGAATCAATCCAATTCTCAACTGGGAGGCAAGAACCCAACGGATTTAGTAATCTCTTCGCCAAATGTTCCATGATCCACATTTGGAGTATCAGATTCGAAGCATAGAAGAACCCCCCTTTCCTTTGGCAATTGGTAAGAGCTGAGAAAATGTCTGCCATGACGACGGGTATCAAAGTTGGTGTTGTCCCACAAATTCCTAGAAAAAGGCTTTGAATCATGTTGATGGTTGCAAATGTCACCTTTCCATGCCTTTGAGGGAATAGTAATAAGTTAATCAAGACCAAACCAAAAGCTTGCATACGTTTCTCTTCCCATTGCCCCCTTGTTATGAAGAAATCAATCTGATGGCGCTCAAAAGACTCTCTTTCCCCAAATCGGTCATATAGAAACCTCAATGGACAAGATCTAGCATCGGGGTGTTGGTCTAAACTATTGCTCCTTAATCCTAAAAATCGGCAAAACTGCTCTCTGGTTCCTCCGCTCGGATATACCATAGGACTGCTCTTTCCCGGCATTTTCAATAATCCCTCTAACTCTTCTAGGGTTGGGGTGAGTTCGCACATTCCAAATCGGAAAACCGAGACATCTGGATCCCAATAATTGATCAGTGCTTGAATAGCGGACACGTTGGGTATTATATCGACCAGGCTCGGTAGATGTCCCACATATTGAAATAGCCCCCCAATTTCATAGGATAGGTTGTTCCTCCACTGATTCAGCTCTCGGGGGACTTGGTTGAGCATTCGATACTGCGTCATCTGTATGGGGAATTCACTTAGATACCGTTACCTTGGGATTTTACCCCTTAGGTTAAATTGCAAAAAGTAGACGTGCAAAATCCCAAAAGTAGGGTTAAATACCCATGGGTTTAGGGTTGGCTTCTCTAACATGGAAATTGCCTAATTGGCGTTCCTTCTAAGATTTAATGCATGATGCCATTTATTAAAGCAATGTAAATACATAACAAATATGGCCTAAAGGACATAAATAATGCACCGGGGGAAAGGTCTAAAATGAAATATATTATTTAAAATTAAGTATAATGACTGAAATTTAAACATGTGAGTTATCTAGTAGGTAGGCCACTAAAAGAGTGCCAAAGAGGCCTCTTATTGCTAAGGCACATGAATGCAAACAAAAAAAAACAACGAAATGGTTAGTGCAATTGATAGTACACGTAACATATTGGGAGCAAATAAGAAAGGGAATACAATAAAAACAAGTAAAAGGGGTGGAACCCCTTCCCTCGTGCCTAATGTGCTTAAAAAAAAAGGGTGAGGCTGACTCTAACCTAGGAAAATGTTAATATGGATGCATGAGGTTGGGGTTCATTAATGCGACTAGACTCGATAAGGCTTAAAAGGTCCCCAAGCCTTCAGACCTAAGGGAATGGGTCATCAATCCCAAGACCCTCGGTCGGTGGCTCGAGCGGTCCCCTAGGTATTGCTATGGGTGCAACGCACACCATCCACATACCTAGAGAAACCATTCCTAGTCCTACAAGGCGGTGTGGGAAAGAGCCCACGAAAAATAAAAATAAAATGGGATAACAGTAAGTAAACGTGCACGTATGAAGTGTTTCCTATTTTTGAGGGAAGGGTTGAGAACCACGCGAGGCTCTAAAGGTGACACACACCCCCCCAAATGCAATGCAAGCGCGAGATAAGTAAGTAAACATACATCCAATCAACCAATCATACATTCGTGAGTGAGGGAGTAATTTGAGACGCGAGTGATGCAAAATCCTAAAAAAGAAAAAAAAATGCAACCCTAAAACACCCAAATGTGATATATGAAAAGGTTAAAAGAAGAAAAAGATTGATTAAACCAAATTTGCTCGGACTCTCGAACAGTCCCCAGTGGAGTCGCCAACTGTCGCGCCCCATTTTTGATAAATAAATAAATGGTTTAAAAATGTATTTTTTGTGATTGAAAAATGAATTTTGATTTAAAAGAAAAGTGGGTCTAAATGGGGGTTTGAGAATGCGACGATTTGACCCAAAATTATGGTTTAAAAAAGGGTTTTTAAAACTAAATACGGAGTCGCCACTTGGTAATGAGTTAAGGTGTACCAAGTCACCTAAAAAATGTATTTTTAAAGAAAAATAGGAAAAAGTAGTGAGAAAACCCCTTTTAAACGACTCCTAGTCCACGTAAACCAAAGAAAAAGGTTCGGGAGTCACATTTGACAAAGGGGAAGGCAAGGATAAAATCCAAGACACCCCTTTGACCTAGCCAAGGCTAGTTGCATGATTTAATCAAAGATTTTCTTGTTTTAACCAAAGAATTTATTACATTTGGATGCACTACATGAATGCAAACCCTAGACCTAGGGGTATTGGGGGAAATTTCTCTTCAAAGGTTGAGTGGTGCCAATCACATTAATTGTGAAGCCCAATAACGATCCTTTGAAGAAGTCACGAATAATGCGAGTGGGATGCAAATGAATGGAATGCATGTATGCAATGTGAGGACATGAGTTTGAAAAAGTAATAAAAAACAATAAATATGTAAATGAAAATGTGCACGTGAGTGGGCAAGGTACGGTATGTGAAATGATAATATGAAGTGCATGTGTGCAAGTGATGATAAAAGTGTTCGTGTGCAAGTGAAGAAACATAAAGGTGCACGTGTGTAAAATGAGAGGAAAATGAAAGTGTGATGAGGGTATAAAATGGTAGAGTGGATTTAAAAATGCATGAGCCTAGGGAATTCATGCATATTGGGTACGGGAAGACCTAAATCGTGACTCAATTTGCCCTTTTATAGAGGGAATACAAGCGTGCTAAGGCTTAGAAAAAGCCACACTCGTCTATATCCCATATTTAAGGGGACTCTCAAGCAAATGAACCCTATAACTAGCATGAAATGCAAAAATCCTAAAATGGAGGGAAAAGGGGTTCGAGGGGCATGCAAAAATGATAAAACTAAAAAGAATGCATGACATGTAATGAGCATGCAAACATGTACTAACGAGGGGAAATCCCTAAGGGTCTAGCGTTGGACTAGCCCATTCTATGAATTCCGACTAGCGTTGGACTAGCGGAAACGTACATTCATCCATCACATTCATTCATGGCTATGGAAAGCGAGTAGACATGTCAAACACTCATAAACACATAGCACATAACATTTAGCATGCTCGACTAGATGCAAGGCCCTAACAAAGCAAATTAACACGTAGCAACTAAGCATGCAAGACACATAAGACAATTAAAGCCCTAACTATTACATTTGCTAGCTAGGCACATGACTTCGATAGGTCTTCATTGAATGCTCCTCCAAGCCCTATCTATTACATTAGGGAGACCCTACTACAATCTAAAAGGGGGAAAAGAAATAAAATAACTAAATCCCTAACTATTACAAGCCAAGAGGTGTACACATACCCCATAAAGAATAACTTAAATAAAAAGTGAAAGTAAATGACATAAATGAAAGGAATTAAAGAAAAACAAGGGAAGCAAGTAGACATGCAATTTTCACGTAGCACGTTGGATCACATAGGAGAGACAAAAAGGGATAAAAGAAATTGTACCGCTTCCTTTTGTAGTGCTAAAAGGGTGGACAAGACTTAAATGGCTTATTTATCCTCCAAAATAAAAGAAATGGTCAAGGTACCAATTTATTTGGGAAAATTAAAGAAAATAAGCAAACACAAGCTCATTTAGACACAAAGTTCACAAATTCATGCAATAAGTTCCACCTAAACAAATGAAAGCAAACGAGCAATCGAATTGCAAAGTTGAAGCTACCAAGGACTCCATTGCGAACGCTAACCAAGCACTCAAGCCTAATCAAACATTTTTAAGAGCTTCAAGGGTCCAAAGGCAAAGAAAAAGTCAAGTAATGGCTTAAAATGCATTATTCTAAAACCCATTTGCAAGAAATTAGAACATGCTTGGGCTTTTGTGGAACATGGAGAAACTTGAGGGATCGAATTGATTAAGTGTTCCAATTACTTGGGCCATAGTGAGTCAAGAGGGGACTTGGTGGTCAAAGTGCAATTATTCTAGGACTTAATTGCAAGAAATTAAAACATGACTGGGCCATAGTAGGACAAAGGGGGATTTGAGGGGTTGGAATGCAATTTTTGGAATTATTTTCATGCAAAAACATGCAAATTTTACGAGGAAGACAACAGAAAGGAAATGCTTGCTGCAACTTCAAATTCCAAACGCAAATTTCAATCCACATGCTCAATTTTGATCTAAACTTTACCCACCAAACATCAAAACTCTAGATTAAACAACCGAATATAGAACTTCAACATCTAAACAAGCAAAACATAAGATGAAACTCATACAAAAGACACAACGAAACTCATGCATTCTGCTGATTTCTTTCTGCTGCAACTAACATGCGCATGAAGCATTTCATGAATTCCAATGAATATGTAGATTCATCACCCAATCCTACAAAACTCCAAACCAACAAGAGACCATGCAATAAAGCAGGATCATTATGCTTGAACATCAAAAAAAAAACTCATACAAAAGATCATGCCATCATCGAAACAGCAACCTGTATTTTTTTAGCTACAGTTAACTACGCTTGTGATGTTCATCAGGTGCCAACCTTCATTCAACACAGACAGCTTCTCAACCAAACAGCCAAGGACTGATATTGAGCATTCAAAATCACAGAAATTGAACATTCAAGCACGCAAAACCTCTGCAAGAAAATTCTGCAACTCTTTTTTTTTGTTTTTTTTTTAGTAAGTTCGCAGCTCCCGCTCATGAACAATGCACAAAACAAAAGAATGAAAAGAAAAAACTGATTATCTACCAACTTAACTCACGGACTTCACCAATCATCAAGCTCAACACTGATCAAACATGGTTCATCTTAACCTCAACAGATTCAGCAAAAGGCATCCAAGTCAAACAAAATGACAAAACTAAAGCGAAATCTGAAAATTTATTTATTATTATTTTTTTGTTTTGTGACTCTGCTATGTTACTCCATCAGCTTCATAAATCATGCAAACCATCTTCAAACTAATCAATACCATGCAACCAAACACTAAATAAAGCACAGTCAATAGCAATAGGAGGCAGAGCTGCGTAGCTTTGCTGGGTTTTCAAGCTAGCGACAAGCACAACTTAGCCTTTTCCTTCAAAACTCATGCCCAAGATACATAGGACAGGAGGAAAAAGAAAACAAACGCAAGAGAGACAGCAAAGGGTAAATAAGCTCAATAAACCAGCGGCAAACAGGTTTGACAACTCAGGCATCTTATTAGCAGAAATCTGGTTTCCTATACTGCAATTAATGGGCTTCAGGCCAAAATTCAAACAAGTACCAAATTTCCAATCCAAGACAACAATCAAGATTGAACCTTGTAGATTGTACTCCTAAGAATGCTCCGACTCGAATCACATACACACACACAAAAGAAAATCAAAGATGCAGCCTTTAGTTCATCAAATTGCACATGTGGAAGAAGAATACTATCTGCTCATGGTTACTAACTTATATTCACAGTTTTGGATTCTTGTCAAACGAACCAAAAACTGATCCCAAACCTACATAACCCTCAAATAATCAGTTCTAACATAACCCAAACATAACAGCTTATCTTTAGCCGATACACTTGATGAGAATCCGGACGAATAAGAACAATAAAGAACAGATTAAAGATTATGCAAATCTGATGAAAAAAGAAGAAATATACAATCTGCTGGGCTTGCTTGAAAATATGAAGCAAAAGGGATTACCTTTAGCACCTTATGGGGTCCCGTGAACAAAGCAGAAACGAAGAAATTGCGTGAAGACGTCGACTTCAACGACACAGATTTCTGGTGAAGAAATTTCTGGAACACCGTATGAAAACCGACGCAGACGTTTCTTCTTGTTCAGCCGCCGTTCCCTTTCTATCCCAATCTATCCTTCTCAGTTCTCTCTCCTTTTTTCTTTCTGCTGTCTCACTCTCTCCCTCCAAACTCAGACTCTCTCTCACTCTCCGTCACCTTTCTCTTGGTTTCTCTCCCTTTTCTCTCTAGATTTTCTAGCCGTCACTCCATTCCCTCCACTCTTTCTGGTTTTCTTTTTCTGATTTCTTCCCTTTGTTGCCGTCTATCCCTTTTTGTTTTCCTCCAAACTCTCCAGCCGTCGTCTACTTTTTTTTGTGTCTTTCTTTTGCTGTTCTCTCCCCCAAAACTCTCTCCTGCGGCTGATGCCTTCTCTTTCCTTTTATATTAACTTCTCAATCTCCTAAACCCTCACCCCAATGGTGAGGATGAAGGGCTTGTTACTTCCATCGAATCTAGCCATCCAACGTCCTCTGTGATTGTCCTTTGCACGCTGCAATTTTAAAAATTGCAGCGTGCATGCCGCGACAAATTTTTTTTTTTTAACTAAAATGAAATAAAAAACAAAGAAAACTATTTAACTTAATACAAAAATGTAAAAAATGATATTAAATAAAGAAAAACACTAATTTTAAAAACATCAGACAAAAATAAACAAACTAGAAATAATAAACAATCAAAGTTGCGATTTTTCCATTTTTCTTCTTCTTTTTTTTTCATTTTTGTCATTTTTCACTTTTTCTTTTCTTTTCAAAATAATTTAATAAAAATAAAATGCCAAAAGGTTGAATTTAAAAGAAATAAACGTATTTTGTGAGCAATTTTTCTTTTCTTCTTTTTTTCCTTTTTTTTCGTTCTTTTTTTTCATTTTCAAGAAATTCTATGCTAAAACTTAAAAACTTAAAAAAACAAAACTAAAACTAAAATTAAAACTAAAAAATGAATAAAACTAATATGACAAACAAATAAATAGCAAATGAATTAGACAAACTAAAGAAGCTAAAACAAAATAACAACTAAAAGTGCAAAACAAACAATAATGAACTAAAATGCAAACAATCTAAAATAAAGTCATGACTTAGATGCAACATACAAATTATCCAAAATTTGGTGTCTACACTTTGGAGGTGCCTTTAAAAATAGAAAGAGCCGCAAGCAAGAAAGAAAAAAGGGAGAAAGAGAGGGAGACCGAGAGAGTTGGGGAAAAAAAAGAGCAAGGGGTTGGCGGCTGGGTTGTGGGGAGAAAGGCCGAGAGAAAAAAAAACGCAGGAAAAGAGGGGAGAGGGCAAGAAAAGCTGGTGACGGATAGAGGGAGCTTCAGCTGAGGTGTGGGAAAGCAGAAAAACAGAGGAAAAGGCCGCGGCTGCAAACGGAAAGACTAAGGAAGAAAACTTCGGCAAAATGAAGAGTGAATTCGAAAAGCTGGAACCGTCTTCGCAGAAAGCCAGCCTCTCTCTCCACCTTCCGTTGATCCAAGTCGAACCCAGGTTGAGGGGGATTCATCACTGATGGCAGCAACAACAGCAGTAGCGACACAGCGGCCGAGAAAGGGGAACAGAATGAAGAAGCTGGCGGCCCTGCAGAGCGAAGAGGCAACCAGAACCGCCACTGCCACTGCCGGAATCCGCTGTCATCCACGAATCCTCACCGCAAGAGGCCACTGTAAGTTGCTCTTTTCCTTGCATTTTTTTACAACATGCCTGTCGTAGGCTGCTATGGCAGATTTTTATGTCGATTGTTCATAATTCTTGAACATACATGCTTTATGTGTTGCTGGGGCTGAAATTTCTTGCTTTCCTGATAATTTTAGGGCCCGTAGTAATATAAATTGAGCAAAGATTTGTTTAACTTTTTAAAGCCCATTAGTTGTTTGATGAAATGTCTGAACGAAATTTTTGAACCAAAGAGAATGAGTCGTGTGTATTTTCTGTAGGCAATTCAAAAGAAAACTTGGCCAGCTCAAAGCTGGCCAGAATCCGTGCTTATGCTAGTCGGGAAGAAGGAGATTAGCTATGAACTTTTTGAAATTGATTTCGTCCATTTTTGTAGTTCTTGTTACTCGCTGCAACTTTGTCCATTCGCTATGGGTAGGTTGCATGAGATGTTTTAGCTGTCAAAGTTTCCATTCCAAATTTTTGGCTTGTTCGGATGTTAGAGTCTTGTTCTGGTTATGTTGCTGAAGTTTTCTCTGGTTGAGGGAAGAAGAAAGCTTCCGGTTTTGTGCGTTATTGAGTTGGACTATCATGAATATGTTTACCTCGGTTTCTTTCTTGGCATCTTTGATGTGTTTTCGTAGTTAAGTTACATTGCTGCATTTGATAGAAATAGGAGGAATGTTGGATGATCATGTCGCCTGGATTTTGGTTCGCCTCGCGTCCAGATTGGCGCACAAAATTCTGGACAGATCCTTTTCCTTCCTTTTGCTTGTTGTGGTTCAGGCTTCATTTGAAGTGTTTGGTTCATTTGTAGTTTAATGGGTATCCTATGTATGCATTCACCCCGAGCTGTCTTCTTGTTTGTCCAATCGCATGACTGGATCTTTTGGGTAAGGCTGCTGAAGCTTAGAGCTTTATCAGTTGCAGCAAGTAGAAGGAAATAGAAAGTCTTCCTGATTTGCATGACCTTTATTCCTATTTGTATTGGAGTCTATCATCAGGTTGATGATTGTTTCATCATATTAGCTACTGGCCCTTCAAGTGCATGAAATAAAAAGGGGATTTTCGCTGTTTTCTTGCACTTCATTTGCATTTTCGCATTCTGGATCTATCTTGTTCTTGTAATGCCCCATCTAACACTTTCAGCTTCATGTCTGTTTCTGCATTTGAAGAAGGTTGAATTTTATCTCTGTTGGGCTGAGATATTGCAGCAATATATATAGAACTTTTTTTTTCTTTCCTTGATTTTCTGGTCGAGTCTGAGTAGATGTTCAAGTCACTTTGGCTGCGTTTGTGACTGAAAGTTGTTGAGGTTCCAAAGCTTCATGAGCTTATCACTCTTGTTGTGACCTGTTCTCGTTTGCTGTTTGGATTGTGCTGTCTATGTGCCAGTCGAGAACATAATAAAAGATGAATTGCTGCAATACTGTGAATCCAGTGTAACTATCTGCATTAAAAGGAAAAGGACTCCAATTGCTCTAAATGAAGTTTTGGTTGGATTCCTTTGTTGCATTTGCTGCTTTGTCTTTGTTTTCTTGGCTCGTTTTCTATCCGAGGGATTCATCAAAGCTGAACAACTATGTTTGAGTTGAGAATTTGTGGAGTTACGTGAATTTGGATTGATAAATAATGAGTTTTGGGCAATGTTTTGATGGATTCGGTTTAAAGTCTTTTGCCTAAAGCTTCATAAGTTTGTGAAACTTTGTTGCAGAATGTTTCTCACGTCTTTGCATGAAGATTGCATGAAATAACATTCTAAAATTGCACTTTGGCCCCCAAGTCTCCCTTTATTTTATTGTGGCCCTACAAACTTTCAATGCTTTCAATTGGATCCCTAATTTAATTGCAAATAGGTTCCTAAACTTTATTTTTCTTTAATTTTGACCCTAAAGCTTTTGCTGATTTTTGCAATCAAGTCCTTTCTTCTTTTGATTTCTTAAGTATGGATTGTCTACATAATTTAATTGATACAATTTCATGTTCATTTTTATCTGTTGTGATTATTTGTTAATTAAAGTGGTGCCTTGACCTTTTCTTTTATTTTGGAGGGTAAATAAGCCATTTCACTCCATTAGGGTTTCAAATCAAGGGAGGTACACCCTTTCCCTCATTTCTTACTTTATTTGACTCTACATGCCTTGTGTGCCTTTACATGCTTAATTGCTTGCGTTTTAAATTATTTATTTATTTATTTATTCACTTTATTTATTTTTTAGTTCGGCATATTTATTTTAATTCAATTTTGGTTATTTGAAAGGCACTTGAATGCCAAATTTGTAATAGTTAGGTATTTATTATTTATTTTATTTCCCCTTTAGATTGTGGTAGGGTTCCCCGAATGTAATAGTTAGGGCTTTATTTGCTTTATTTGCCTTTTGTGTTTCTGCATGCCTATGTGTTATGTGTTACTCGCTTTCCTAGGGTCTTGCATCTAGATATCATGCTTACGTGTTATGTGTTTTATGTGGATTATGTGTTTATTTGCTTTATTATACTTTCATGATTTATTTGACTGTAATGAATGTGTGACGTCACCACACTAGTCCAATGCTAGTTGTGGTCCTTTTCCCGTCACCACACTAGTCCAATGCTAATTGTGGCCCTTTGGTTCCGATTTTCCACTAGTCCAATGCTAGTAGGAATTCATAGACATGGGCTAGTCCAACGCTAGACCCTTAGGGACCTCCTACGCTAGATCATGTTTGTGTGAATCACTACATTTCATGCATGTTTTTCACCTTTTAGGGTTTTTACCATATTGCATGATTCTTTCTTATGTACATCCTTTACCCCATATCCTTATACGTATATCCCTTCCCCATATTTTTCCATATGTATATTACTTACCTCTTTGTATGAAACATGACATTAGAATTGCATTCCATTTAAGCATTAGAACTAGGTTAGTACATTTGCTTGATTAGACTAGGAAAAACCCCTCGAATATGGGATATGGATGAGTTTGGCTTCTCTAGCCTTAGCATGCTCGTATTCCCTCTATTAAAGGGAACATTGAAAGTCACGAGTGTAAGTTTTCCGTACCCATTATGATGCATTCCTTTAGGACATACACATTTGTATATTATTATTTTCTTTATTTTTTCTTTCGAGTCTCATGATTTATATTATTCATGACTTCTTCGAAGAGTTCACATTGGGCATCACAATCCATGTGATTGGTACCAATTAAGTTTTGAAGAGAAATTTTTGACCCCCAATACCCTCTTAGGTCTAGGGTTTGCATTCATATAGTACATCCAAATTTGATAAATCTTCAGGTTAAAATAAGAAAATCTTTGACTAAATCGCGCAATTAGCCTTGACTAGGTTGAAAGAGTGCCTTGGATTCTTATCCGTGCCTTCCCTTTCTTCAAATGTGACTCTCGAATCTTTTTCTCTGATTTTCGTAGACTTGGAGTCGTTTAAAAAGGGTTTTCTACTTTTTCCTTTAAAAATTCATTTTTTAGGTGACTTGGTACACCTTAACTCCATACCAAGTGGCGACTCCATTTTTCATTCAAAAACCCTTTTTAAACTATATTTTGGGTCAAATCGTCGCATTTTCAAGTCCCATTTAGATCCATATTTTTCTTCATTTTCCCTTGTAAATAAAAATTCATTTTCCAAAACAAAATTCACTTTTTAAAACTATTTCTTTTATTTTATAAAAAATGGGGCACGACAGCGTGGGCACACCCTATAAGACAGAGTCTTCTGTGTTCTACCTTATTGACAATTTTTCCCAGTCTTTTTCTTTTTCTTTCGATCTCATATGTATAGAAACAACACCATACAGATTCTACTCTAATAACACTTGCAACTCTAGATTTATTTGCCTTGCACAAGCAATAGAATTCAGACATCTCTTAAGGACACAAGGTTAAACAAGTAAGTCTAAAAAGGTACTGGGTTATCGAACACCCCTAACAAACAAAAGAGAATGATAAAAGCTCGAATTGGTTCACTATTGGGAGGCAAGATGAAGGTGTGGTCTGTAGAAAGTTAAAGAAGGTTAAATCCTAAATACCCTTATCATTTTAAATGCATCCAATTCAACAAAATGTGGCCTCGACATGTATAAAATAGCAAGTTTTAGAATGCCAATCCCATGTGTGATACCCACTCAACAATACAAACGAAGCAAACAAGAATAGTGTGCTCGTGCATGGCTCAAAAGCTCTCAAAAGGTTCAAGAATGGGTCAAGTCCAGCATATTCAACATTCAACGATATTGTCAAGGAAAACCAAAATGCAACGCTAGCATATATGACCACATACACGTGCACCTTGATTGTATAATCCATCATAGCAAAATGCTCTAGTATCTAATAACTGTAAATATAAAAAGAAAGTCAACTAACTACCTCCTTTTTTCTCAGTTTTTTATTTTTTTTGGTTTTATTGTATTTTTTTAAGCAAAAAGAAATAATAGAAATCACCCCCACACCTAAAACCTACATTGTCCTCAATGTAGCAAAGACAAATAAAGTTCGAAGATAAAGGGGGCAAAACTTTCTTGACTACCGAGAGGCTGTAGTGAGACACTAAGGGGGAGGATGATGAGGCGGAATGAATCCAATATGAGTAAAGAAAGCTGCTTGATTCTCTGACTGAATACGGGCGAAGACCTGTAGCACTGCAAGACGGCCATCTAGTCTCTCAACTTGGTCACCTAGTTCATGAACGGAATCTTGGAGGTTCCGGTATTGGGAATCCCAAGCAGGAGGGGCGTGGTAAGAAGACGGACCCTCCTGATCAGTGTGTGGCGATGGATCAGTAGGGGTCGGAAGAGCCCGAGGTCGTGGCCCGCCATCTCCAGGGGACGTCATCTAGTATACATCTCCTACTTTGAAAATAACCCCCATCTGCTCTAAGCTTCGCAGATCCAATGACTCAATCTCACGGGCTAGCGCGAACTTATGTTTCTTGTCGAGATCAAGCAATCCCAATCGAGCGGCCAATTGAGTAACCAGCAACACCATAATCACCGGCTTATGCCGTTTCTGAATGACGGACTGCATTTGAGTGGCCACCCAACACCCAAAATTAACCTGTACCTTGTTGCGCATGCACCAAAGAAAATAGAATTCAACCTTGGTAAGGGTGCCGGAGGAGTCCTTTCGGCCCGAAAAATTATAAGCCAAGAACCTGTAGATAACCTTCAAGACCGATTCCTTAAGAGAAGAGGCCTTGGACTGACTCGAGTCATAGAGTTGGCGGTCCGTGGACCATTCCCTGCATATGTCAATGTAATCACTAGAAAAGGGCCTGGTGTAATCACAGGCATTGTTGATGTACGTCCCGGAGGAAAGGGTATCCTCACTCACAAACCCCAAAGTCAAATTAAAGATATTAATGGACATATCCTATGGTGTACTTCTTAATCTAAATTTAATCACCCCCGGTTCATCCAAAGTGATAAATTCATTGGTAGTGAACTCAAAAGTGGAGTAGAATTCATAACATAGCTCCTCAAATGTAGGATAGTCAATGGTCAGGTATTGTTGCCAACCAATTACCGAGAATAACTGTTCAACCTCCCGTGCAATTTGCAAGTGATCCAGGGTTGGGGCATGGAAACACTTACATGGAGCAAAAGGACGTGGCAGCAAGCTATTCAAGCGGTCCTTTTGTTCCCGTGTAAGGTCGGTAATAGGCTCCCCCCAGTCACCAGGAGATATAGTGCTCTTGGAGAAACCTAACCAGGACCGAGTAGGAGGCTGGATTAGGGCTCGCCTCTTACGGGGTTGTGACCCAGACAGCCCAGCAGTTGTTGCCCTTTTCGGAGGCATTCAGAGCCCACAGAAATGAGTGTAACTAAGCACAGAAATAGCTAGGCAACCACCAAAATGAGGACAAGGGACCACAGTCAACAGATAATACTTAACAGTCAGAGAGCCAAAAGTAAAAAGAAACACAGTAACCCCACCAAAACCAGAACAGGCGAACCGACACAAAGACCCCCCACCGGCGTCACTTGGCAACCAATACTTAAGATGAGTTTAGCAGTCCAATATGTCCAATAAAGGACGAATTTACCAGAACCCACAGATATAGCAAGTCCAAATCCGAGTTAAAGATAGTAATAAGATTCCAAATGCGAAGACCAATTGACAAAAATTTAGTAAAGTAGGGGTACCACTTTTTTCTTTTTCTTTTTCTGTCCACGCTGGAGGTGTGAGAACCCTGAAAATGCTTATATAAATAATATTTCATGTGTCAATTGCATTTTATTTGCTCTTTAATATTTTCTAATACTACTTTAATTTGTTGGCAATTAATTACGTAAAACATGTTTACGTGGAAGTTTATATAATTTCCTAAGTAATGAATCCCTTGATTTCGCTAATCTAAGCTAAGACTTGTAGAGCTAGATTAAATTTCTTCTTGTATTAACACAAATGTTAGATGTTTTTATAATTGGTCAAACTTGATCTTAATAGTTTAACAAACCAACCAAGATTATTATAGGAAGCTTAATACTAATTGGCAATTAATAAATTTCTAGATTTAATTTAATACAAGTTCTATAATTATATTCAAAACCTAAGTTTCCAATAATCATAGTCTTGTAAGACTAGCAATTCTATTAGGCGTTCAAAGCAATTTGGGGACAAGTTTTGGAGCTTAATTAGGACCAAGGACCGGAGTGGCTAATTGGAAGATTAGTAGAAAGACTAAAACACCCTCACCATTTCACCAAATACCACTCACGGCCACAACCATTCCCTGCTCAACCAAACAGCCCCCGGACACCATGATCACCAGCCATCCAAGCTGGCCAACCGAAGCTCCACCAAACCTGCCGGCCAATCCCTCATTTCACCACTGCCACACACCACCGCCCAAGCCTGGCCAACCACAACTTTCACCACTGCCGTACTCAAGCCCAGCCAACACTCAACCACCCTCCAAAACCGCAGCACCACCCACATCATCAGCCATAACCTCTGCTCACCTCTACCGCAGATTGCATTCTGCTTTCACTTTGTTTGTATCGCCAAGAGTAGAGAGGAAGAGACCGAGCTGCAATACCTCCCATTCCTGTTCGCGAGCTAGAGGAGAGGAAGGGGAGAGCTAGTGGAAGCCGTAGGAGCTGCTGACCATCACCATCTTCGTAAAACCAACAACCACCAGCTGCAACCAAATCCTGCTTCGTGTGTGAGAGCCGAGAGGAAGGAAACTTCTCTAACTTTCTGACCGACACCTTAACTTGCTGTGAGGTGACTTCTAAGCTCCATCTATTATGGTGTTAAGGATTGTTTAAGCTCTGCTCTGGTCGAGTGAGCTGGGATTAGCTAGAAAATTTTTATTGAACTCAAAATCTGGTTCCTTAAGCCTCCGTGGATGATCGATTAGCTTTGGGATTTTTTTTTTACTGGATGATGCCGTTTTTGGAAATCAATGTCTGCACTAAGAATGATAATCTGAGGCTAAGCTTTTGCATGTTAATTTTGAGCATCTAAATCCACGTTTAATTCAAAGAAAAATCCTGAAAAACTAAGTGCAAGGCTGCTGGAATTTCTTTCTTTTGGTTTATGCAGTCTGCCGAAGTAGCCGAATTAAATTTGCAGTTCTAAATTTTTCCCGTGGTGTTCTGAACTCTTATATGCGGTCACTTACCTCTAAACATGATGACCACGGTCCTGCATGATAATCTAAGTGTTCGGATGTCACATTGAGAAGCTTAAGGAAATTCTGTTTTGATTGAAGAATTTTCTGCCGAGGAGCTTGCTTGGGTTGGTAGTTTCACTTCCGAATTTATGCGACAATCTGAGGTGATTAATTGTTTAACCAATTAAAAACCATAAGTTCAAGTCTTATAAGAGCTTGCATGGGGAGGTTAAGGCATCCGGATGGGATTTTATTTTAATTCTGAAAAGAATTTCTGTTTCATAATAATAGAGAAATTTCCGTGAGCTTACTTCGATTTTTGCAGTCTAAATTGGTTTTGATTTTGTGAGATGAGTTATAACCATCATTACATAGCTAATATCAAGGATTAGACTCTGCATGTAATTAATTAAGTGTCATGCATAAGAATAATTGGGCCTGGTTTAATCTGAAATTTAAGAAGGTGAAAACAGAATTTCTTTTAGATATACGGATGTCTTGTTGTAGCTGCCAAGCTGAATTTTCTGGACTGACTTGATAGCTAATAAATTCAGAATTTGTGCATTAGTAATCATGGAGTAAAATTGAAAGACCTCAACTGATGAGATTAACAAATAAGGAAATAATAGAGTACCGAAAATCCTGTTTTAATCAAAGAAATTCTGTTTTGGAATCATTGCTATTGCTGGAATTTCCTTGTGAATGACATATAGCTTGAACATGGAAACTTTAAAGATTGTAACAGTGGTTTAACTCCAACTTCTGAATGGAAATCTTGCATTGTTTAGCTAAGTCATTGCATGGGAATGAGAGAGCTTAATAGCCTACTTCACCCAAGTAAATGAAGTAAAAACAGAAAATTTCCTTCACGCAAGATTCATCCGTAGTGGACTAAGCAGATTTTTGAAAATTTTGGGAAGTTTAGCTCTATTGCTCGAATTTGTTTAAGAACCAGAATTCCCGGCTTGACTCTAGAATTTATTTCCCTAAGTTGTTAGGAACACGAAATGCATGACTAAATGCACAAGTAGTCTGTGAAATCTGTTTGGCAATAAATCATTTGATATCTTGGGAATTCGTTTTCGAATTAAGTGAAGTGCAGTTATGAGATAAGCTGGAAATTTTCCAGCCTTGGTCATGTTTGATAAAGCAGTACGTGTGGATTACTTTATATATCTTGGAGCTGTGGAAAAAAAATTGTATTGTTTCTGAATTTGCTTTATAATACCTTGAGATGGTCATGCCTTGGATTTTGGGGTGACAACGTGATCATTGGGTCTAAATAACTGTTAGCGGTTTTAGATATTTGATATGTTAGCTTGGTGGTCACAGGAATTACTGGTTGAGTGCTAAGGGCCAATGATTGATGAAGCCCTTAGCCAGTGAAATGATTTCTTTTATAAAGTACTACTGGATGACGGAAATTAACTGCTGGAACGTCTTGGGACTTCACTTCTATTCTATTTGCTTATATTGGGTTGCTGAAACCAAGTGCTAAGGATTGATGAAGTCTTGGTTGATTTATTGAAAATTTATTGAAGGTGGGCTCTATGAATTCCCATCCTGCATGGATAACTGAATTGCTGAAATTGTTTGGAAATCTGTGCTACTATTTTGTGAAACTGTGAGTTGATATAAGTACTGATTACCAAGTGCTAAGTATTGACGAAGCCTTGGTAAATTTTCCTGCTAATGCTTAGATATAAATTGGTTGGAACACAGGGCTATGAATTTACGAGCCCTAGTGTTATTGCTGTTTAAATCCTAATTGTGCAATATTGAGAAAATGTGATTTTGGATTGGAATCGGAAATGTGAGAAGTTGTACCGACCTTGTGACTCCAAGTAAACGCTTGACGAAGTACATGAAAAGTATTTTGCTTTAAGTCTCGAACGGTACAGATTTAGCATCGTATTGCTAAACATAGTGTCTACTATTTTTGTCTTAGAAACTTGGGCAACATGACTTTTATTCCTTAAGTTAGACTAGCCTTATCAATTTGGGAAAATGATTCTCCCAGACTCAAAACCTTAGTTTTGTTCCAAATTCCTTCCTTCTTTATAAATCGTTTAAGGCTAGTCGGAACTAAGGAAAATTTGAAAGGTGGAACTCGATCACTTTGGTTTTAAACGTAGAAACCTGCTTGGCAAGAAGAAAAGAAAAACCTCATTCTAGCAACATTTTTCAATAGACCTTACCCTAAAGCCTTAGCAAAGATTTTGCAAGCACCGCCACTCAAAGGAACTTTTTCTCAAGGTATACTGCTAGCCTTGATATTAAATATCTTGCCGACTTATTTTAAGAAAATAATAATAGTATTTTCTTCGAGGAAAAGTATTCCAGGATTATTATAAGAAATATTGTACGGTTCTCACAAGCTTGATTCCAAGTAAAATATTTTGAGAAAAAGTAAACTAGCAATATGCTAGAAAACTCTACATGTGCAAGCCAAAAGTTCCAATAGAAGACTTATGGCTTAAATTCTGATATTCTAGGATTTTACGAGGACGCGGAACTCGATCCTCAATCCAATATCTGAACTTCACTCTTGGTGAGTGTCCCTGCTTGTTCTATGTTATGTGTTTAAGCGCTTTATCAATTCGCTATGTGATGATTGCCAAAATGCAATAAATGATTTTGACCCATCGAAGTGAGCAGTGTGTACTTTATCGCACTAGCCGTTCGAGTGGTGACATGTGTGACACATTTTCTAATGAATCTAAATGTAGTTGCGTCGCTGGGTGAATCCCTCGACATCTGAATCTAACTACAAAACCCTTGAATCTAATTGTAGTGAGTCGTTGGGTGATTCCCTCGACATCTGAATCGATCTACAATAAAGTCCTAAACGTAGTTAGTCGCTGGGTGAATCCCTCGACATCTGAATCTAACTACAAAACCCTTGAATCCAATTGTAGTGAGTCGTTGGGTGAATCCCTCGACATCTGAATCGATCTACAATAAAGTCGTTGGGTGAATCCCTCGACAAATTTTATTACGGGTATATCTCGAGTATACTGCGTCGGTAGATGAAGTTTGGGCCCAAAGCAGAGGTATGAACGGTGACGGGTTAGGATTAAAATAAGAGTATCTACATGGAAATTAAGTAGGGAAAGTTGACGGAGGGTCAACTACGATGGTATCTGATCAAGCGTGGAAAATGGCTCCTGAGAGCCCTTGTATCCTACCTTGTGTTGTTACACGCTTTCCTGACTGTTTCGATTTGATTTAAATTATTAACCGCTGTTTGATTTATGTGACTGCATGTTTTGGGGCACCACTGAGCTTTAGCTCACCCCACGTATTTGTTTTCCTTAACAGGTTCTGGAGACTGAAAGCGCTGAGACTTATTCATGTTTCTTTTCTTCTCGTATGGGATGTAACGAATATTATGGCTATTGTGTAGGCTTGTATTGCGTTTCAACTTGAATTCTGTACTTTTGTTTTTGGATTGCCGCTTGAAGCTGGAAAATGTGTAAACCCTATTTCGGAGGTTGGATAATATATTTGTGTTTGTGAATTATGGATTGATATATCTAGATATGAACGACCTTATTCCTTGGTTCTAGAGCGTGTGATGTCTAAAGGCCATAGATTGGCGATTTTAAGTTCCTTGTTGTCTCTGAAGTTAATGTGGTAGATGTTGACTTATTTTGAAAGGAAGCGACATTGTAATAGTTAGGCTATTCTTCGATAGGATTTGGGGTTAGTGTGCGTGCGTGAGTCCTGGCGAGAGCTGGGCAGACGGCCCGCCAACCCTTTGGTTCGCCTCAGGGGGAAGTGGGGTCGCCACAGGTGGTATCAGAGCCTAGGTTTGAAAAGTTATTCAAGAGACTTAATAGATGTGTTAGAAACCCTAATCCTCTCTAGAAATAAGAATGGAGACCTTAGTTATACGTTAAGTGATATCCGATCCAATTGGCTATTTAAGTTCTAACCTTTAAGTTTTGATCATTTTGTAGGTATGGAAAATGGAAACGGACATGCTAATGGGGGTAGTGCGGCTAATGGACATGCGGAGCCGCTTAGATCCATCTCTTACAGGCCACGAGGTGGAGGAGCTCATATACGTTACTCACCTGCTGACAGGCACCCTAGGTGCCAGTGCCGAGCCATGTACGCGTATCCCAATGAGCTAGTGTTATCCTTAGACGATGAGCGCCACCACTTGAGGGACGCTAACTCCATCCTGATCCAGGACGTGGAGGAGCTGGGTATAATGGTGGATACTCAGTTTGACCGCATAGCTGATTTAGAGGTTAGGCTCACTGCTGAGCATCATCTACTGGAGGCTGCTCGCCTGGAGATAGAGCGGCAAAAGGCTAGGGCGACTCGATTAGCAGAGAGAATGCGTGAGAGGAGCGCAGGCATCAGGGCTGATGCTGCGATGATGATGGATGAGGCCACTAGCTTTATTCAGGGTGGTGAGCAGGCAGGGATAGAGGAGGATCCGGAGGAGGATCCAGAGGAGGACCCGGAGGAGGATCCGGAGGAGGACGTTGCTCCTGATAGCCCTGCTCAGGGTTAGATTAGGAATCACCTGGTTACACTAGATATAGAAGGCTAGGCAAGGGACATTAGTTATGTCATCAAGTTTTGTCTAGGTGGATGACTTACCTTTGAGGCACAATATCCCTAATTTTTGTATAAGGGATTACCTGTATGTATTTGTGTTAGTCGATGTGCCTTACTTTTGGAAACGTCCCAACTTGTTATTTGTATGACTTCTCTGTGGAATTATATGTCAAGCGTTTTCGTTATCTTTTCTCTATTTCCATATTGATTTTATTTACCAAAAAGAATGGTAATAATCATAAATAAATAATACTTTTGCCTAATTGACCTATCCATCCGTAATAGGCATATTTAGAACATGGATCGCCAAGTAATAGGAAGGAGCCGGGGAAGACCCACTAGACAACACCCGGAAGCGGGTGGTGATGGGGAACCCGAGGTCGAACAAGACCAAGGGCAGGAAGGCGTGGCCGGAGACCGGGTGGCCACCGCAATTGACCGTATTACTGAAGTTCTCGAGCGATTGACTGATCGCCAAACCACTGAACCAGTGCATCAACCAGGAGGCCCAGTTGACTCCGATGATCGGGCACTGGAAAGATTTCTGAAATTTGGACCTCCCAAATTTTATGGAGGACCCGAGCCGGAAGTGGCCGAAGGCTGGTGGGAGAGAATCACTGAGATTTTCGCCGCTTTGAACTATACCGAGGAGCGAAAAGTGACTTTTGCTACCTTTCAGTTTGAGGGAGCTGCCCGCTCCTGGTGGAACCTGGTAAAGGTTACCTGGGAGACTAACCATACGCCAAGGACTTGGGCGAACTTCACAAGGGAGTTCAATGCCAAATTCCTTCCACCTCTCATTCAGGAGAAGAGAGAGGATGATTTCATTAGATGCAAACAAGGGGCGATGAGTGTCGCCGAATATGAAGTCCAGTTCACAAAGCTGTCACGCTTTGCACCTGAGCTGATAGCCACCGAGCAAAGGCGTGTTCGGAGGTTTGTGCAGGGTTTGAATGTAGAACTACAGGAAAGTTTAGCTGTTGTAAGGATAGATACCTTCGCTGAGGCTGTTGAAAGAGCGCAGCGAGTCGAAGTAGCCAGAGCTCAAGTGAAGTCTTTTCAGTCCAAGAAAAGATTTGCTCCTAGCAGTAGTCGGGAGCCGACTTTGGAAATGCTCCACCGGCCAAAGTGGGCCGAGGAACTAGTGGAGTGAATAGTTCTGGAGCACCAAGAGGCGCCCAAGCAAGAGGAAACGGGGCCAGGAATGCAGGAGGACGAAATATTGGAGCTAGAGGGGGACCAATTGGAAGAGGACAACCTAGGAATCGGCCGCAAAGGGGGTAGAGCAATAGTTCCTCAAGTGACATGTGCTTATTGCAAGAAACCTGGTCATTCAATGGATAGTTGCTGGAAGAAGCAAGGAATGTGCTTAAGATGTGGAAGTAGTGAGCACCAAATCTCGGGATGTCCAAAGATGCAGGAAGGGACTCCTCAGAAAGCTAGACCAAACACTTCTGGAGGAAGCCGGCCAACAGTTCCTGCCAGAGTATATGCTATAGATGATCAACCCGTACCTGATTCCTCGGAAGTTGTGGAAGGTACACTTCCCATTTTTCATAGATTAGCTAAAGTGTTAATTGACCCTGGTGCAACGCATTCATTTGTAAATCCATCTTTTATGTCTGGAATAGAAGTACAACCTGTTAGATTACCCTACGATCTTGAAATTAGGACACCAATGGGTAATAAGAAGGTAATCACTAGCTTGACTTATAGGAATTGCGAATTCTGGGTTGGAGAGCGAAAAATGTTAGTGGATCTGATCAGTTTGGATATAAAAGGTTACGATGTTATCATAGGAATGGATTTCCTAGGTCACCATCATGCCAAGCTTGACTGCCGAGAAAAAATAGTGGAATTTTGTATACCTGGAGAAGCAACCCTGAGGTTAGATGTCAAAGGTAGGTTAGCATCTTCTGCTATGGTCTCGGGAATACGGGCAAGGAAAATGTTATCTAAAGGAGCTCAAGGTTTCATAGCCTTCTTGATTAATACTCCCAGTAATCAAGTAAAATTAGAGGATGTACCCGTAGTACGGGATTTTCCGGACGTCTTTCCTGAAGAATTAATGACTTTACCACCAGAGAGAGAGGTAGAGTTTAAGATCGACTTGGTGCCTGGAACGGCTCCAATTTCTAAGACTCCGTACCGAATGGCTCCTGCCGAGCTTAAAGAGTTGAAAATCCAGTTACAAGACCTGTTGGAGAAAGGTTTCGTGAAGGAAAGTGACTCACCATGGGGAGCGCCCGTTCTATTTGTTAAGAAAAAGGACGAGAGTTTGAGGCTATGTATCGATTACCGAGGGTTAAATGAGGTTACTATTAAGAATAAATACCCTCTACCGTTGATTGATAGTTTGTTCGACCAACTGCAAGGATCAGCGGTCTTTCTCTAAGTTGGATTTAAGGCAAGGGTATTACCAGCTGAAGATTAAGAAGGAAGACATACCCAAGACTGCTTTTAGTACAAGATATGGACATTTTGAGTTCGCAGTCATGCCTTTTGGTTTAACTAATGCACCAGCTGCATTTATGGATTTAATGCAGAGAATTTTTAAGAAATACCTGGACCAATTTGTAGTAGTTTTCATAGATGATATTTTGATATACTCCAAGACCCAGGAGGAACACGTTAAGCACTTGGAGATAGTATTGCAGATACTAAGAGAGCATAAGTTGTATGCAAAATTCAGCAAGTGCGAGTTTTGGTTAGAGGAGATTTCCTTTTTAGGGCATAAGGTTCCCAAAGATGGAATTGGCCGTGGATCCGGCAAAAGTTGAAGCCGTTATGAATTGGAAGCGGCCAGAAACTCCAACTGAAATCAGAAGTTTCTTGGGTTTAGCAGGTTATTATAGGCGATTTATCCAGGATTTTTTCGAAGATTGCAGGACCTATGACCGAGTTAACCAAGAAAGGAAATAAGTTTATCTGGACTCCAAAATGCGAGTCAAGTTTTCAGGAGTTAAAGAGGCGTTTAACATCCGCTCCTGTTTTGGTGTTACCTGATGGAGACGAAGGTTATGCCGTGTACTCCGATGCCTCTGGAGAAGGTCTCGGATGTGTTTTAATGCAAAAGGGTAAAGTAATTGCTTATGCTTCCAGGAGATTGAAGCCTCATGAACAGAACTACCCAACTCATGACCTAGAGTTAGCAGCAGTATTTTCGCCTTAAAGAAATGGAGACACTACTTGGTATGGCGTGACTTTTGAGGTTTTTACAGATCATAAGAGCCTCAAGTATTTGTTCTCTCCCAAAAAGAACTGAATTTGAGACAAAGGCGATGGGTAGAATTTTTGGAAGATTATGATTGTTCGATCAACTACCATCCAGGAAAAGCAAATGTGGTAGCTGACGCTTTAAGTAGAAAGGCCCAAATAGCAGGGTTAATGATTAAGGAGTGGGACATGCTGGAAGAAGTTACTAGTTGGAACCCTCGCTTGGAGAAATTGAGAATATTATTTGGGAATTTATCATTGAAGTCATCATTGTTAGAGCGTATTAAGGAGGCCCAGAAAACGGACCCTATAATTCAAAAGAATTTGGAGAAAGTGCAGAAAGGGGAAATCCTAGATTTTAAAAATAGGGTCTGAAGGTGTATTGAGGTTCCGAGATCGTATTGTGATTCCGACAGATGAAGAGATCAGAAAAGAAATTTTGGAGTATACTATACATCCAGGGGTGACCAAGATGTATCACGATGTGAAGAGTTTATATTGGTGGGAAGGTTTGAAAAAGGATGTGGCAGAGTATGTACAGAAATGTTTAACTTGTCAACAAGTAAAAGCAGAGCATCAGAAGCCCTCTGGTTTGTTGCAACCGTTAGAAATCCCTGAATGGAAATGGGAACACATCACCATGGATTTTGTAACGGGACTGCCTAAAAGTCAAAAAGGATTTGATGCAATTTGGGTAATAGTCGATCGACTCACTAAGTCTGCACATTTCCTACCTGTGAGCATGAGTTTTTCATTGGAGAAATTGGTCAAGTTGTACACAGAAGAGATCCTAAGGCTACATGGTATTCCAGTGAGTATCGTGTCCGACCGAGATCCAAGATTTGTCTCGCGTTTTTGGCAGAAATTTCAAGAGTCTTTGGGGACCAAGTTGAAATTTAGTACTGCGTACCATCCCCAAACCGACGGGCAGTCGGAAAGGACAATCCAAACTTTGGAGGACCTACTGAGATCGTGTATATTGGATTTTGGAGGTAAATGGAGTAAATATATGACCTTGGTAGAATTTGCATATAATAATAGCTATCAGGCTTCGATTCAAATGGCACCTTATGAAGCTTTGTACGGGAGAAGGTGTCGATCTCCGATTCATTGGGATGAAGTTGGAGAAAAGAAGATTATAGACCCTACAGCCATACCTTGGATAGAAGAAGCCCAGGAGAAGGTGAAGCTAATTAGAGAAAGGCTTCAAATTGCCCAAAGTAGACAAAAGAGCTACGCCGACACAAGGAGGAAAGATTTGGAGTTTGAAATAGGGGACAAGGTTTTCCTAAGAGTTAAACCCTTGAAGAGCGGAGTAGTATCTAAAAAGGTAAGAAACTGAAGCCAAGGTATATCGGACCTTTTGAAATTTTGAAGAAAGTTGGGAATGTAGCATACCAGCTGAAATTGCCTGCAAGCATGGCTAAGATCCACGATGTATTCCATGTATCCATGCTTAGGAAATACTATTCTGATCCAAGTCACGTGTTGCCACTAGAAGAGATTGAAGTGGATGAGGCGTTAACATATGAAGAAGGACCGGTCAGGATTCTGGAAAGAGAAATAAAAGAGCTTAGAAATAAGAAAATTCCTCTGGTAAAGATTTTGTGGAAGAATCATGGGCTTGAAGAAGCAACTTGGGAATTAGAAGAGGAAATGCAGAAAAAGTATCCTGATTTATTTCATTAGAAAGTATGAATTTTGAGGACAAAATTCTTGTAAGGAGGGGAGGATGTGAGAACCCTGAAAATGCTTATATAAATAATATTTCATGTGTCAATTGCATTTTATTTGCTCTTTAATATTTTCTAATACTACTTTGATTTGTTGGCAATTAATTACGTAAAACATGTTTACGTGGAAGTTTATATAATTTCCTAAGTAATGAATCCCTTGATTTCGCTAATCTAAGCTAAGACTTGTAGAGCTAGATTAAATTTCTTCTTGTATTAACACAAATGTTAGATGTTTTTATAATTGGTCAAACTTGATCTTAATAGTTTAACTAACCAACCAAGATTATTATAGGAAGCTTAATACTAATTGGCAATTAATAAATTTCTAGATTTAATTTAATACAAGTTCTATAATTATATTCAAAACCTAAGTTTCCAATAATCATAGTCTTGTAAGAACGCAATTCTATTAGGCGTTCAAAGCAATTTGGGGACAAGTTTTGGAGCTTAATTAGGACCAAGGACCGGAGTGGCTAATTGGAGGATTAGTAGAAAGACTAAAACACCCTCACCATTTCACCAAATACCACTCACGGCCACAACCATTCCCTGCTCAACCAAACAGCCCCCGGACACCATGATCACCAGCCATCCAAGCTGGCCAACCGAAGCTCCACCAAACCTGCCGGCCAATCCCTCATTTCACCACTGCCACACACCACCGCCCAAGCCTGGCCAACCACAACTTTCACCACTGCCGTACTCAAGCCCAGCCAACACTCAACCACCCTCCAAAACCGCAGCACCACCCACATCATCAGCCATAACCTCTGCTCACCTCTACCGCAGATTGCATTCTGCTTTCACTTTGTTTGTATCGCCAAGAGTAGAGAGGAAGAGACCGAGCTGCAATACCTCCCATTCCTGTTCGCGAGCTAGAGGAGAGGAAGGGGAGAGCTAGTGGAAGCCGTAGGAGCTGCTGACCATCACCATCTTCGTAAAACCAACAACCACCAGCTGCAACCAAATCCTGCTTCGTGTGTGAGAGCCGAGAGGAAGGAAACTTCTCTAACTTTCTGACCGACACCTTAACTTGCTGTGAGGTGACTTCTAAGCTCCATCTATTATGGTGTTAAGGATTGTTTAAGCTCTGCTCTGGTCGAGTGAGCTGGGATTAGCTAGAAAATTTTTATTGAACTCAAAATCTGGTTCCTTAAGCCTCCGTGGATGATCGATTAGCTTTGGGATTTTTTTTTACTGGATGATGCCGTTTTTGGAAATCAATGTCTGCACTAAGAATGATAATCTGAGGCTAAGCTTTTGCATGTTAATTTTGAGCATCTAAATCCACGTTTAATTCAAAGAAAAATCCTGAAAAACTAAGTGCAAGGCTGCTGGAATTTCTTTCTTTTGGTTTATGCAGTCTGCCGAAGTAGCCGAATTAAATTTGCAGTTCTAAATTTTTCCCGTGGTGTTCTGAACTCTTATATGCGGTCACTTACCTCTAAACATGATGACCACGGTCCTGCATGATAATCTAAGTGTTCGGATGTCACATTGAGAAGCTTAAGGAAATTCTGTTTTGATTGAAGAATTTTCTGCCGAGGAGCTTGCTTGGGTTGGTAGTTTCACTTCCGAATTTATGCGACAATCTGAGGTGATTAATTGTTTAACCAATTAAAAACCATAAGTTCAAGTCTTATAAGAGCTTGCATGGGGAGGTTAAGGCATCCGGATGGGATTTTATTTTAATTCTGAAAAGAATTTCTGTTTCATAATAATAGAGAAATTTCCGTGAGCTTACTTCGATTTTTGCAGTCTAAATTGGTTTTGATTTTGTGAGATGAGTTATAACCATCATTACATAGCTAATATCAAGGATTAGACTCTGCATGTAATTAATTAAGTGTCATGCATAAGAATAATTGGGCCTGGTTTAATCTGGAATTTAAGAAGGTGAAAACAGAATTTCTTTTAGATATACGGATGTCTTGTTGTAGCTGCCAAGCTGAATTTTCTGGACTGACTTGATAGCTAATAAATTCAGAATTTGTGCATTAGTAATCATGGAGTAAAATTGAAAGACCTCAACTGATGAGATTAACAAATAAGGAAATAATAGAGTACCGAAAATCCTGTTTTAATCAAAGAAATTCTGTTTTGGAATCATTGCTATTGCTGGAATTTCCTTGTGAATGACA